>QRDG01000533.1:1113681-1610127 GCA_012064385.1 Puccinellia tenuiflora | reverse complement strand
AACAACAACAACAACAGAGATAAGAGCAGAGGCCGTTCAAAGTCCAAAGGACGAGACAAGTTCTGCAGGTACTGTAAGAAAACCAATCACACCATTGATGATTGCTGGAAGGTGCAGAACAAGGAGAAAAGGAACGGTACTTACCAACCGAAGAATAAATCTGACGGTAATGGTAATGGTAAGGTTGCTGTTGTTGCTGGTGATAATAGTTCTGATGGTGAATGCTTAGCTGTTTTTGCTGCATGTGTTACCCGTGATGATGAGTGGATTCTTGATACTGCTGTTCGTTTCATATTTGCTGTAACAAAGATTGGTTCAGTTCTTATGAGATTGTGCAGACTGGAGATTTCGTGCGTGTGGGGAACGACAACAAATGTCATATTGTTGGCGTTGGATCTGTTCAGATCAAGACCCATGATGGGATGACACGCACGCTGACGGGAGTGAAACACATACCATCTATGGCGAGAAACTTGATCTCGCTGAGTACCCTTGACTGTGACGGGTACAAGTATGCCGGGGGAATAAACGCCTGAAGGTATCAAAAGGTTCTCTTATTGTTATGGTTGGTGATATGAATTCTGCCAAGTTATATATTCTTAAGGTAGCACTTTGTCTGGTACTGCTGCTGTTATTACTAATGATGATCCAAGTACAACTAACCTTTGGCACAAGCGACTTGGACATATGAGTGAACTTGGTATGGCAGAATTGGTCAAGAGAGAAATGCTGAAGGACTGCAATATGAGTAAGTTGCCGTTCTGTGAACACTGCGTGTTTGGTAAGCATAAGAGAGTTAAGTTCAATGCTTCCGTTCATACCACTAAAGGTACATTAGATTATGTTACATGCTGATTTGTGGGGACCTTCACGTAAGCCCTCTTATGGTGGTGCTCGTTATATGCTTACTATTATTGATGATTACTCTAGAAGAGTTTGGCCTTATTTTATGAAAAATAAAGATGATACTTTTGCTGCTTTAAAGAGTGGAAAGTTATGATTGAAAGGCAAACTGAGAGGAAGGTGAAGTTGCTTCGTACTGACAATGGTGGCGAATTTTGTTCGTATGAATTTGATGATTATTGCAGGCAGGAAGGCATTGTCAGGCATCACACCATCCCGTACACACCTCAGCAGAATGGTGTAGCGGAGCGGATGAACAGGACTATCATCTCCAAAGCTCGCTGCATGTTGTCCAACGCCCGCATGAACATGGCGTTTTTGGGCTGAGGCTGCCAACACCGCCTGCTACTTGATCAACAGGTCACCGTCCATTCCCCTTGACAAGAAAACTCCTATTGAGGTATGGTCTGGTGAGCCGGCTGATTATTCACAATTGAAAGTTTTTGGTTGCACTGCCTATGCTCATGTTGATAATGGAAAGTTAGAGCCTAGAGCTGTTAAGTGCTTATTTCTTGGTTATGGTTCCGGAGTGAAAGGATATAAGTTGTGGAATCCGGAAACTAAAAAGACTTTCTTCAGCCGGAGTGTTGTGTTTAATGAATCTGTTATGTATCAGGACAGTCTGACTACTGATGTTGTGCCAGATTCTTCTGATAAGGACGAACCACAGGTTCGTTTGCAGGTGGAGCAGATGGAGCACCTAGATGAGGAGGTAACAGAAACTGTTGATGAGGAGATTGTGCAAACCTCACCTCCTGTTTTGCAGCAACCGTCCATTGCTGCTGATCGGCCAAGGAGAAATATTGTTCCCCCTAACCGATTAATTGAAGAATGTGATGTTTATTTTGCTCTAAGTTGTGCTGAACAGGTGGAGCATAATGCTGAACCAGCTACATACACTGAAGCTATTGCTTCGGTTGATCGTGACAACTGGATTGGTGCAATGCACGAGGAGATGCAATCACTTGAGAAGAATGGCACATGGGATGTTGTGCGCTTGCCTAAACAAAAGAAGGCCGTCCGCTGCAAGTGGATCTTCAAGAGAAAGGAAGGTTTGTCTCCTAATGAGCCTCCAAGATTTAAGGCAAGGTTAGTAGCTAAAGGTTTCAGCCAAATTCCCGGTGTGGATTATAATGATGTGTTCTCCCCGGTTGTCAAGCATAGTTCTATTCGTACATTCTTCAGTATTGTTGCTATGCATGATCTTGAGCTTGAGCAGTTAGATGTGAAGACTGCATTTTTACATGGAGAACTTGAGGAGGAGATATACATGGACCAACCAGAAGGGTTCATAGTGCCTGGTAAGGAGGATTTCGTGTGCAAGCTAAAGAAGTCCCTTTACGGTTTGAAACAATCTCCTCGACAGTGGTATAAAAGGTTTGATTCTTTTATGATGTCACATGGCTTTAAGAGGTCTGAATATGATAGCTGTGTGTACATTAAATTTGTTGATAAATCGCCTATATACTTACTGCTATATGTTGATGATATGTTAATTGCTGCCAAGAGCATGAAGGAAATCACTACGTTGAAGAAATAGTTGAGTAGTGAGTTTGAGATGAAGAATCTTGGTCCTGCTAAGAAAATTCTAGGTATGGAAATTTCAAGAGACAGAAAATCTAGATTGCTATTTCTTAGTCAGGAGAATTATATTAAGAAAGTTCTTCATCGCTTTAACATGCATGATGCAAAGTCTGTTAGTACGCCTATTGCTCCTCATTTTAAGTTGTCAGCATTGCAATGTCCTAGTTCTGACAAAGAAATTGAGCACATGTCTCGAGTTCCATATTCTAGTGTTGTTGGTTCCTTAATGTATGCCATGGTGTGTTCTCGACCTGATTTGTCTTATGCTATGAGCCTGGTCAGTCGATACATGGCTAATCCTGGTAAAGAACATTGGAAAGCTGTTCAGTGGATTTTCAGGTACCTTCGCGGCACATCCAACGCTTGCTTAAAGTTTGGCAAGACTGGTGAGGGACTCGCAGGCTATGTGGATTCAGATTTTGCTGCCGATTTGGTTGAGAGGAGGTCCCTCACAGGTTATGTATTTACTGTTAGTGGATGTGCTGTTAGCTGGAAGGCTACCTTGCAGGGTGTTGTTGCACAATATACTACTGAGGCTGAGTACATGGCTATTGCTGAAGCATGCAAGAATCTGTTTGGTTGAAAGGTCTGTTTGCTGAGCTTTGTGGAGATGATACTTGTATTAACCTGTTCTGTGACAGTCAAGTGCCATTTACCTTACTAAGGATCAGATGTTCCATGAGAGACAAAAGCACATTGATGTCAAATACCATTATGTGCGTGATGTTGTTGCACAAGGTAAGCTGAAGGTATGCAAGATCAGTACTCATGATAATCCTGCTGATATGATGACAAAGCCAGTTCCTATTGCTAAGTTTGAGCTTTGCTCGAGCTTAGTTGGTATAACTATTTAGCCCAATAGGCTAGTTGGCGCCGAAAGTGTTTTCTTTGATGTTTCAGGGTGAAGGATTGTTGATCCTACAAGATGGAATTTGGCTCAAGGTGGAGTGTTATTTTATGGTGATCCAAATCCGTTTCTATAAGTGAGAAGGCTAACGACGGAGCGAAGCGAGGCCTGTCGCCGGTAGGCTTGGGCCGAAGCGAAGCGGAGGCGTTAGCCCACCGCGATGCCCCGAGACAGGTACGGTACGAGTTGTAACCGACCAGGACACCGATTGTTGCCGACCTAGTTTAGGTCAGGACCACTATAAATACGTCTTGTAAGCCGCCGCCGGAGATAAGACACATATTGTAAATCCCGGCGCGTTTGTAACCTCACCCCGAAATAGTGAAGTATTGCTGGCTGGCGCCCGTAGTTTTTCTCTTCCTTGTTGGAAGGGTTTTCCACGTTAAAATCTCGTGTCCCCCGTTGGTTTGATCTTGCTTAATTTCATCGTTGTTTTGCTATCTGAAAGAGCCTGAGCTAGCTACGGGAGAGAAGGATCGACAATAGCACAACTGATTTCATTGATAATGATCGGTTTGCTATATATAGCTTATATCTTGCAGTTAGAATCAAAACAAGATTAGGCCGGAGAGTTATCTCTTAGCTAGATATTGTTACAGGCTAACTAATCTAACTAACTGTAGATCTTTCAGCTAACACCCCGCCGCAGTCGATACGTCGTCGCTTGGCAAGACGCAGAGACTGGACCGGAAAGACTGAAAGGATGCCGTAGGTAGCCCTTTGGTCATAATATCGGCAAGCTGCTGAGTAGTAGGCACATGGACGACGCGAAGTTCTCCGAGAGCCACTTTCTCACGTACGAAGTGAATGTCCAGCTCAATGTGTTTCGTTCGTCGATGATGAACGGGATTGGTGGACATGTACACCGCCGATATGTTATCACAGAAAACCACCGTAGCCTTTGGAAGAGGAGAGCCGAGTTCATCAAGGAGTTGCCGCAACCAAACGCAGTCAGCGACGGCGTTGGCAACTGCGCGATACTCCGCCTCCGCACTCGAGCGAGAGACAGTGGCCTGGCATTTTGAGGACCAGCTGACCAGTGCACCACCGAGGTAGACGCAGTACCCAGAAGTGGAGCGCCGAGTGTCCGGGTAGCCTGCCCAATCCGCGTCCGAGTAGGCGACGATGTCGAGAGAAGATGAAGCCGGGAGGAGCAGACCGGAGCTTGTAGTCCCGCGAACGTAGCGAAGAATTCGCTTGATGATGGCGAGGTGACCGGCGCGAGGATCGTGCATGAACAGACAGACCTGCTGCACGGCGTAGGCAAGGTCCGGCCGCGTCATGGTCAGGTACTGTAGGGCCCCGGCGAGGCTGCGGTACTCGGAGGGATCATCGACGGGAGCACCAGCGTCGGCAGCAACCTTGGGAAGGGTGTCAACGGGTGTAGACGCGGTCTTGCAGTGGACCATGCCGGCGCGATGAAGAATTTCCTCGGCGTACTGCGCTTGGCTGAGGAAGAAGCCACGAGGTGTGCGGCGCACCCGTATCCCGAGGAAGTAGTGCAGGGGTCCCATATCCTTCATGGCGAACTCGAGCTTGAGTTTGTCGATGATGGCATGGAGCAGCGTAGAGGAGGATGCCGTCAGGACGATGTCGTCGACGTACAGAAGCAGGTACGCCGCCTCGGAGCCCCGCCGTAGTATGAAGAGCGAGGCATCGGAGCGAGACGCGGTGAAGCCGATGGTGACGGCGAAGGTGGCGAAGCGCTTGAACCATGCCCGCGGTGCTTGCTTCAAGCCGTAGAGGGACTTGACGAGCTTGCACACGTGATCATGACGGAGAGTGTCGACGAAGCCGGCCGGTTGGTAGCAGTAGACTTGCTCGTCGAGGACGCCGTTGAGGAAGGCGTTCTTAACGTCCAGCTGATGAACCGGCCAGTGGCGGGAGGATGCCAGGGTGAGCACCGCGCGGATCGTCGCCGGTTTGACGACGGGAGAAAAGGTTTCTCCGTAGTCGATGCCAGGGCGTTGGGCGAAGCCGCGGACGACCCAGCGAGCCTTGTACCTCTCCAGAGAGCCATCCTCGCGTGTTTTGTGCCTGAAAACCCACTTGCCAGTGACAACGTTAGTGCGCAGCGGCTTGGGAATGAGAGTCCAAGTTTGATTCGAGGAGAGGGTATCGAACTCCTCTTGCATAGCCGCGCGCCAGTTGGGATCCCGAAGTGCTTCCCGAACAGAGGAAGGGATGGGTGATATCGGGGTGGTGGCGATGTTGGCGTAGCGGGGATTAGGTTTTACGATGCCGTGGCTGGCGCGAGTCGCCATGGTGTGGCGAGCAGGAGGTGCAGATGGCGGCGGTGGGGCAGCGATCAAAGGAGAACGACTCGGAGGTGGCTCGGGCGCAGCTAGAGAGGGAGCCGCGGATGGGCCGTGGCCCAGCGGTTCGATGGGGCGCGGAGAGCCGGGTGGGCTGCATGGCCCGTTAGGGAAACATGCAGGAGGAGGTGCGTGATCGACGTAAACTGGGGGCGGATCGGTGTCGGGAGGGCTCGCGGCGTGAGAGGGCGAGGCGTCGAGGTGTAGGGAGCTGAACGGAAAGACCTGCTCGACGAAGGTGACGTGGCGAGAAAAGATTATGCGCCGGGAAACTGGGTCATAGCAACGATATCCTTTCCTGCCGTCAGGGTAGCCGAGGAAGACGCATGGGAGCGATCGGGGGGCGAGTTTATGGGGTGTCGTGGAGGTGAGGTTCGGGTAGCAAAGGCAACCAAATACTCGGAGAGCCCGATAATCGGGTACGTGGCCGTGAAGGAGCTCGTAAGGGGTGGTACGGGCATGAGATTTACATGGTCGTCGGTTGAGAAGGAAGGTGGAGGTGGCTAGGGCTTCAGCCCACCATTTAGGCGGCATGGAGGCATGGATAAGGAGGGTGCGAATGCCGTCGTTGATGGTGCGGAGTATGCGCTCCGCTTTGCCGTTCTGTTGGGATGTGTAAGGGCAGGTGAGACGCAATATGGTGCCATGGGATTGGAAGAGAGCTTGGTTTGCGGTGTTATCGAATTCGCGTCCATTGTCGGTTTGAAAAGCCTTGATGGAGCGAGAGAACTGCGTGCGAACATAGGCATAGAAAAGGGTTAGGAGATGATGCACTTCAGATTTCTGACGAATTGGAAATGTCCAAGCAAAATGCGTAAAGTCATCAAGAATAACAAGATAATATTGAAACCCTGAGATACTTAATACAGGACTTGTCCATAGATCGCAATGACAAAGCTCAAAAGGTGAGGAAGTTCTGGTGGTATAGGAAGAAAAAGGTAGCCTGGTATGTTTGCCCAAACGACATGCATCACAGTGAGTAGGCAAACTTTTATTACAACTGAATTTGAAATATGAGGAAGCTCGCGCCAAAGCTTCTGCGCCGGGGTGTCCAAGCCGCTGATGCCAAAGAGTTGCCGAGACGGTGGCGTGGAGACATTTAGGCGGTTGCACGAGAGGGTAGAGATCGCCGGAGGAGTTACATCGGTGAATCACCCGCCCCGTTGCCAGATCCTTGATAGAAAAGCCAAATGGGTCAAATGTGTAAAAGCACGAACAGAAACCAGGTTTTTAATAAGTGTAGGTGAGATGAGAATATTGTGGAGAGAGAGAGGGCGAGAAGAGGTGGGTAGAGAGAGAGAGCCAGTACCGGTGATGGGGAGAGAAGAGCCATCACCGACGATTATGTGGGAGGGGAGATTGGAGGGTGGGAAAGTATAGGGTATACCAAAGCCGGAGCCCATGTGAGAAGATGCGCCGCTGTCAAGGACCCACTCGTTGCTGTTGCCGTTGTTCGCAGCCTGCGCTTGGAGGGACATCTGATTCAGCGCGGCGATCAGAGCGGCCTGGTCCCACTGTGGCGCGGGGTTGGCCTGGCTGGCGGGCGCCGAGTTGACGGAGAGAGCGAGCGGTGCGGGCGGGGCGTTCGGACGAGGGCCGAGGATGCCCGGCGCGGCCCATGCCTGGAAGGTGCCAGCGACCGATGGTGGAGCAGGGGTCGGCGGGCGTGGAGCAGGCGGTCGAGAGCCGCCGGAGACGCCTCCTGCGGGACCGATGGCGAGCGGACCAGCAGAGGTGTTGGGGTTCTTCTTGCGCTTTTTCTTGCCGGTCCCCGAGGGTGCAGCTTGGCCGGCGGTGGGGGAGCCGGCGCCGTAGAGCCCGAGTGCGGCTGGGTTGAAGAAGGCCGGCACAACGGGGTTGGTGGGGACGGGCGGTGCCCGCTGGGACGCTTGGTAGGCCTGGGCGAGGAGAGCGTTGTGGGCGACGACGCGCGCCTGGCGACCCAGACGTCGCTCCTCCATCTCCAGGAAGGAGCGCAGCTTGATGAAGGAGGGGAGGCGCCCGCGCGTCATGTGGGGAACGGCGTGTTGGAGACGCTGATCCAGTCCGCGAAGGACGTTGTGGACGAGGTCGCGGTCCTTGACGCGAGAGCCGAGATCGCGGAGAGTGTCCGCCATGTGCTTCATCTTGGAGGTGTACTCGACGACGGAGAGCTCACCCTGGTTGAAGCTGTGGAACTCGTCGCGGAGGAAGGTGGCGCGGGTGTCGCGGTTGTCGCGGAAGACAGTGCGGAGGGAGCGCCAGAGGGAGAGAGCGGTGGCGTGCCGGGCCTCCACGATCTGCAGGGTGGAGGGGGTGACCGTGGCATCATACCACGAGACGATGGCGAAGTCGTTGAGGACCCAATCCGAGGTGCCCTGGGCAGGGGAGCCGTCGACGTGGTCACGGAGACCGAACTTGGAGAGGGCGGTGAGGAATTGGCGACGCCACAGGCCGTAGTTCTCCTTTTCGTAATCGAGCGTGACGAGGACGTGATCACGGATGCGGAGAGATTGAAGCTGGGAAGTGGGGAGGGTTTGAGTTGCGACGGGGATGCCGAAGTGCTCGTCAGAGCCGGAGTCGGACGCCGACGAGGAGGTGTAGGAGGAGCTCATGGCGCGGGGTAGGAGGGGTGGCAGCGGAAGAGTGGATCTGATCTAAGAATCTGATACCATGAAAGAGCCTGAGCTAGCTACGGGAGAGAAGGATCGACAATAGCACAACTGATTTCATTGATAATGATCGGTTTGCTATATATAGCTTACAAACAGCACATATCTTGCAGTTAGAATCAAAACAAGATTAGGCCGGAGAGTTATCTCTTAGCTAGATATTGTTAGAGGCTAACTAATCTAACTAACTGTAGATCTTTCAGCTAACACTATCGCTTGTAACAATCCTTGCTTCGTGAGAATGCCAAGTTAGCTAATTTGCCAAGGGGAGCGACAGTGCATCTAGCAGCAATGGACCTGCTACAGAGTAATTTTGTATGGTTTGTCTAATATTGTGGTTCACCTATTTCGGTATTAGGGAGTTCTGCACTTCAACTTCATATGTAGATTATATATTAATCAGTCTATCGCTGAAAAAATTTACAATGAAAAAGTATCAGGCTTAAGCCAGCTTATTTGCAACCATACAAAGACTGGATGTTAAGCACACTAATTAAATTTGATTTTTTTACTTCCTTGTAAGTTTTGCTCAGACCTTGCTCTGTTCCTCAATGATTAATTGCTCTATGCTGGCTGTATTGATGCTTACCAATATAGCACATCCTAAATTCAGAGATCGTGTTATTATCAATGGCAAAATGGTAGTTTCCATGTCAATTCCAAATTGTTCCTCTTTGCACTTCTGCAATTTTTACCGGACCAACTCAGGCTACCTCTTGATTTAATGTCGGGTTATTTTATTTTTCTTTTCCCACAACTTATTTTGGCTTTCCCACATTTCAACAGGAGTGGAAATGGGTAGTGTTTGTGTATGTGCGTGGTGCGACTTTGAGGCGCTGGAATTCAGCAATGTGACAGATATCACAGGCGGCTGAGTCTCAGCTATGAGGGAAAGGAACTACCTGCAAGCGGACCCGGACTTCACTGTCCATGACTTCATGAAGAGATCAAAGCCCGAGCTTTACAACTCCTTCAAGCTGACAACATACTATGCACCATTAGCCTTTACTTTTGCCCAATTTCAGTTTTCCTTTTTTCCGTACTCTTGGCAATGCACTCTATACGTTCGACAAATTGCAAACTTGCACAAAATGCCATTGAGCTAGAAAGAATTTCCAAGTGGATTATCAATCTTGTGGTTAAGTGAATTGCTATATAGCTTGATTGCCCCATAGACTGATATTACTAGCACTTCATGGTCAATGTGAGTAGCACACTGTTCTGCAAGATGTGCTCCAGATATTTGTCTGTTCTATCGAACCACCTCTGATTTTTCTATCTCACTTCAGTTTTTTTCTTTTGTTAATTATCTAGAAAGGTTCTGCAAGAGTCGGCTATGATGCACCAATTCCAGATCTACAAAAGTAGTTAATCTATAATTATTTTCTCATTTGTGTTTACTTCAAATGCATCAGCTATACTACAAGATATTGTTGTAACTGGTATGATTCTATGATTTTTTTCATGCAGCTAGCATCTCATGCACCATCCATTTTGTATTTTTTTCCCGACACTCTTATGTCCACGCACTGTAAATTTCTTATGTACCAAGATGAGCAATCATGATCCGTTCGTCTATTCTCACTACTTTCTGAAGCAGTAAGTTTGCATGGTAAAACATGGTCCTTAGGCATATGATGATACTATTTTTTCGTGTAAATTACATTATCTCCCCGTTATTTCAGATGCACATTTGTTCAGTGGAAAACTTAAATCCTTTTTGTTGGGTTTTGCCCCTATATTTCTTCCCCTCGTGGAGGTTCTTTTATCCTCCGATGATTTGGCAGTGGTTTGGTATAGCAACTAACGTTATTTCAGAACTCCCACTAATTTCATCTGTTATGCTTCTATTCTGATTAGGCGATGATCACCTTATTCCTGATGTGTGCTTCAGTGACTTGGAAAGCAGTGTTTTACAATTAATCATTCAAAACTTCAAAGTTAGGTTCTTTTATCTCACCTCTTGGTATAACATCTTCAGCTTTATGTTTCATTGTACTCTTCTTTTTCGTCATTGTACTCGAACATATTGGTACATTCAGCTACATCTATAAGACAAAATGGTAGTACATTTTGACTAAATTATTGGATTACCTCTGTGTCAATCTTGTGTTTATTTGAAACGTCATAGTTTAGTTCTCACAGGTAAACATTGTAAGTAAATCTTATCTTATCAAATTAAGCAGCAATGAACAAGAACGTGGATTCGCTGGTGAAACTCATTGTTATCAGTGTAGTACCCATGTTAAGCCAATTATTGTCGCACGCAAAAAAAAGCAAATCATGCATGAACTACTGACATCAAGTTTTGACTTAAAACGACGAATCACAAAAGACGTCGGCCACGCCATGCAATAAGGATAAATCGACGGCGCGGCGTGCTACTCCATCTAGTAGTTTTAAATAGCCGGCTATAAATTTTTCGCATGCTGCCGCTAAGTGCATTAGCCCGTTAAAGGCCGCGGCCCCAAAAAAAAGCCTGATCAGACGGGATAAAGGAGATGCACACACACATCAGGCTTACACATAAAAAAGTTCATGAAACCGGTTTAATCTGCAACCTGTTTGTAATTGTAAAGCAGAATGGCAAATCGTAATTGTTTTCTTGAAAATATCACAACCAGGCCCAAATGTCATTGTGAAAAGAAGAACTGAAAACCCCAAGAAGCACCGCGCGCGGTCAAACAGTCGAGTCATCAGACGACTCAGATGACACGTCGTCGTCGAGGTCGGAGAAGAGGTCCACGCACAGGTCACCGTAGAAGCGGCCGACGAGCCCGACGAACACCGGGGACCTGAGCTTCTCCCAGCAGCCGAGGAGCTCCTCGACGTCCATGAGGTCCCCCACCTTGGCCTCCGCCACCAGCATCTCCATCAGCTGCCTCTCGAAGCCTCTGCAGGCCTCTACCACGTCTCCGTCGCCGCAGGCGGCAGCCACGTCGCTGAGACGATGCACCGCCGCGCTGATCGGCTTCGCTGGCACCGCAAACACAGCGGCCGATCCTAGCCGGGCCTGCAGCGCGAGCACCCGCGCGGCCGTGGCCGTCTGCGCCGCGGGCGCGTCGAGCGACGCGGGCTGCCCGCGCACGGCGCCACCCGCGGCCGTGCTGCTCGGCTTCGCCTCCCCGGCCTCGTCGAGCTGGGCCTGGATCGCGAGCACCCGCGCGGCCGTGGTAGTCGCGGCGGGCGTGTCGAGGGAGGGCGACGGCGCGTGCAGGGCGGTGCCCCCGCTGTCGGCGGACGAGCTCCGCGGCGGCCGGTCGCCGACGTCGCCGCGGTCGGCGTCCGATCCCATCGACATGAGCGGCCAGAAGACCGCGCGCACGGAGCTGAAGCTGCTGGCGCGGTGGCGGCGGCGGCGGCGGCTGTTGGCCATCCTGCCGAACGCGCGGCGTAGCAGCGTCGGCTTCGGCGGCTGCGACAGCTGCTGCGCCCGCGGCCGCCTCCTGAAGAGCCCGAGCATGCCGCTGCACGGGCTGCACTTGGAGGAAGACGTCGGCATGATCGATCGGTGATCGAGTTCTTGAGCTCTATGCGCGCTGCCTTTTGTTGTTCGCGAAGGTCTTCGAAGGATCGAGGATAGATTGGGTTGTTGATTTCGATTGATTGCTGACTGAAATGCGGGCATTCTTATGGGTTCGTGAGTGCGTGATGGTTGGAGACTTGGAGGTGGTGTTCACGTATGTAGCTAAGTGGGAGGACACGATCAACCGAAAATCTGAAATTACAGGTGGCGAAAGCTGCGATAGAATATAGTACGGGTTATGCGCAGAAAATTACAGAACTACGTGAATTCACGATCTTCAGCGGAGTTTTATACGACTTACAGGACCATAATCGACCAGGTCGTCAGATAACGGCACAAGATGAACTGATTAACAAATGCGGCTAACAGTTGGTTGATAGTTAGCTGCAGCCTGCTTTGCAGACGGGGCTAGAGTAATCGGAGGTGGCGGCCATTGGTACGCGCAAAGCATCAACTTCTTTGCATAAGAAATTCAACGAGTTGTGAACTCCTCCATCCAAAAAGATGTCGGGTTACTGTCCCGGTAGCCAAAACCAGCTAGGCTATGTGCTAGTCTGTTACAAGTGCGACGGCAGAAAACAAACTCCGCATGATCGAAGTGCAGAATACCTCGAAACAGGCTTTAACGAAGTGCAGAATAGACAAGCTTCGTGCCTCCTTTATCAGAATTCCAACATCCGCCAAATCGTGTGAACCTGTTCGAATCGCATTCGCCAGCACCTGACAGTCTGATTCGAAAACAATCATGTTGATTCCCAGACTAGCTGTCGCCTCAATTGCAGCTATGCACGCAGTCGCCTCCTGCTGCTATAAAGGAGCCTGTATCTAGCACTTCTGATGTACACAGTCGTACTATAATTTGTTCGTGATGAGGATTTTTGTTCATTTTATTTGTTTTTCGTGAGAATTTGTTTTGACGTGATCATGTTCATTTTCTAAGCAGACCATAAGTATGTGGGCCTCTTTGTTGTCACACTGGTCGTGGTACGTTATGTAGCACTCCCGGCCCATATAATTCCGGGGCTGACCTTCCCGGATTTGGGCTTGAACGAAGTCTAACTGACGCGGGCCTTTCTGCCAGCGCTGCTGAAGAAGATTTAATGCAGGATGCATTCATTTTGGGTCTGAACTATAGGTGGCCAAACAGGCCGGCCCAGCACGGCACGGCACGGCCCGTGCCAGGCACGGCCTGGTTAAGGCACGGCACGGCCGGCCCGATTAGTAAACGTGCCGTGCCGAGCCGGCCCGCGTGCCGCGGCCAGACTCCGGCATGGCCCGGGAGGCACGCCGACGACTCGTTAGGCACGGTTGGCCCGTCGGGCACGGCCCATTTAGCAAAAATGCGGCCCAAAAACTGGAAAAAAAAATAAAAAAAACTAATCGTGGCATGCCGGGCCGGCCCGCGTGCCTTAAATCGGAGGCCGGCCCGGGCACTAACGGGCCCGTGCCGCGGCACGGCCCGTTTAGTTCCGTGTCGTGCCGTGCCTGGGCCGGGCCAAATTCCCCGTGCCTCGGGCCGGCCCATTTGGCCACCTATAGTCTGAACACTAAATGAAGCACCCCAAAAATGTAAATTGCAAAAAAAAAAAATTAAATTGGAGTTTTTTCATCGTAGGTCAATCATATAATTACGTTCTCCAAGAATTTGGGGTTCTCAGAGAAATACAAACGGGACTCCCTATTTTTTAGAAAAAACTCATCTAACTCATATAACTATTTTGAGTAAATTATACTTTCGGGTAGCTGATGGAGAATTGGGAATTGATGTGACGGCTTCTCCTTTCATGAATCGGGAGTCAGTCGTCGATTTGATATTGAATGAAGAAACATGGGAATTGATGTGATGGCTTCTCCTTTCATGAATCGGGAGTCAGTCGTCGATTTGATATTGAATGAAGAAACACGTAAAGCATAGGTAAGCCACAAGAAGAGCCGGGGGTAGGGACGGAGCTGCCATAGTGGCATTGGGGTCAGACCACCCCAATGAATATTGGAAAACACTCCATTAATTAGTACAAAGTAATGCTTTTTTTTTTGTACAAAATGACACGAGTGAATTAGAGAAAATGTGAAGCTGACCCCATTGACTATTTATCCTAGCTTCGTCCCTGGGGGCTCGGGCGAACGGCGCAACAGAGTGAGCTTGTCATCAGTCAATCTTTTATTTTCGGGCATTGGAAAAAACTTTACAGGCCTTATTTTGTTGAGTAGGGCGTTTTGGATGCTGAGCTCGGGATGCTATTTTTAAACAATTCAAAATCCGTATTTTGAAGTTTTTGTTTTAAGCTTCTTGACACTTTAAATGCCTAATTTGTTATTTTGAAAAAAAAAAGCGTCTCCTCTTGCAGTTTCCTTTATTTTGAGGAACTGAGTAGTCTAGTGACGAAACTATGTGTCATTTTGGCTGCGGAGTCAACGTCTGACTTTGACCAGTGGCACGTCGAGGCGACAAGGGCGTAATAATTCCGTGGTTTGCCAGCAGAGCACCGGTTGCCAACGAACTCACTGTGCTGCGCAGGCATGCATGCATGATCACGTAACATACAAGCATCATCGTGAGCGAGCGGGAGCGGCCCATATTGACGATTGCTTCCCCGTACGTTTTCCTCACCTACTCTCGATCGATCGTCAGACGCCGCTGCTGCTGTAGTACTAGTGCTGCAAGTCTGCAAGGCGTTGTGTGCATACTGCATACGCACATCATGAAACTGGCCGTGACCATGATCGGTGACGCCGTACGTTCTGCAAAGACAAATCGAATGGGGGGCGCGCGGCAACGGCACAACTTTTTGAACTTACTACACAATAATCGGTGAACCTCTCGGCGGAACGTCCAGTTTTATGTTTTTACGGAGAGTATTTCGACTGCCATTTTCGAACCGTTTATCGGAATGATGCATACAATACATCGTTGGATAGCTACGGAAATTGCGCAACTTTAATCTTCTACACGGTTTCCAAATTATGTACGGATTTTGAACAATTTCAAATATACTAAACACGGATTTCACGATTTTGTCCGTTTCCGTACAGTATTTGGGGCGCCATTTTCAGACCGCTCGTCGGATGAATGCAAATAATATGCCGTTGGATAGTTATGGAAATTGCGCAACTTTTACTCTTCTGTAGGGTTTCGAAATTATGCACGGTTTGAAACCAATTTCAAATAAACTATACAATGTTTTCGCGGATTTGTCCGTTTTCGTACTGTATTTTGAACGCCATTTCCAAACCGTATGTCGGATTGATGCAAGTGATATGCCGTTGGAAAGCTATGGAAAATGCGCAACTTCTCTATCTCTAGCTAATTTTCGAAATTCGTTGCGGTTTAAAAGCAGTTTTAAAAATAAGTAATTCTGTTTTAGATCCAGCGGATAGTTTTTTGGAAATTACTTTCAAACCGCTCATCGAAACGTAACAAATGATACGGCGTTAGAAAGATATTCACTAGGGGCAACTTTTTCGTGAAGAAATATTTTTGAAATTCGGTACGGTTTTTGATTAATTTTAAAAATACGAAAACAGAGAAACACGATAATATGTGTTGAACCATCTTTTTCTGAACTTCTCGTGATAAACAGGTGAACTTCCTATTCTCTATTTTTCTAAACTGAATCTCTAGCCGGAACATTTTTTTCTGAACTTCTCATTATGCACATGCGAACTTCCTATTCACGAATCACTTCTGAAGTTACTCACAGAGTGGATGAACTTTTCCGAATACACAACTGAACTTCCTTTTTGTTCGCAACAGAATTTCTCGGCCTACCATATTTTTTTCTGAACCTCTCGCGATACATAAGTGAACTTCCTATTTTTTTTGGAAGTGAGCTTTATCTGACGAACTTTTTTTTCTAAACTTCTCGCGATTCATAAGTGAACTTCCTTTCTTTTTTTACAGTTGAGCTTCTCTGTAGACCATCCTTTTACAAATTTCTCACCGTACACAAATGAACTTCTTTTTTAAACAACTTGCGATACATAAGTCAGCATCCTCGGCCTAGGAAGGCATATCTTGGCAATATCGTAAGCATCTAGCCCGCACTCCCGTAGGAACACGACATTGGGGTTGACCACCACCTTCTTAAGGTCAGTGCCGGCGAGGTGGGAGCCGCGCTCGAGCACCAGGAGGAGGTTCCCGGCGGATCCGAAGAGGGGCAGGTAGTAGTGCAGGTCGGAGACGATTAATCCACGGCGGAAGCGGTCGGGGGCGAGGGAGACGAGGCGTCCGATCTCAGGACGCGAGAGGCCGAGGCCGGTGAGCTTGACGAAAATGGGGGCCAGGGTCCTGCATACGCCAAGGCGGAGGAACTTGGGGTCCCTGACGACGGAGGCAACGTCGGCACGGGAGAGGCTGAGGCAGGCGAGGACGGCGTCGAACTTGGAGGCGGTGCAGATGGGAGACGGGAGAGGGTGGGGAGAGGAGCTGGGAGACGAGGCAGCTTCGCAGGCGGGGGCGGCGGCGGCAGAGGGATTTCCGATGGCGGCGGCGGCAGCTCCGATGCTGCAGAGGACGAACTTCCTATTTTTCTGCAGAGGCGGCTCGCCGACAGTGGGGACGGGACCGGCGTGCGGGAGCCGTCGACGGCGGCTGGCGGTGCGCGGGATGTGGTCCAGGAGGCGCGCAGGATGCGGCCTAGGATGCGGGAGCCGTCGCCGGCAGCTGGAGGCGCACGGGATGCGGGTCCCGTGTGGAGCAGCGACCTCACGGGGAGGCGCGCGGGGCGGTGTCCTCGCCGGGAGGCGCGCGCGGGGAAGGCGCCGCCGGTGTGCAGGGCGGTCGTTGGGGAATTGGGAAGGGAGAGCCGCGGGTCGGGTCGGGTCTGGTGGGGTGCGGTTCGTTTCGAGAAAAGAAGTGATTAGGAGGGGGTTCGGTTAGGATTAGAAAGTTGTGCTGAATAGGTATTCAGCAAACACTTAAGGGGTTGTGCAGAATAGTCCCATCATATTCAGCAAACACTTAAGGGAATACCTCAGCTATTCTACAACCAGTTGTAGAATAATTATTCTACAACACTTTTGAACTTCACGCGTCACAACTGTGAACTCCACATGCTGTAAATGTGAACTTCCTGACGAAACACACTGATTCTCCACATTCGCCGGAAAATTTTCTAGTGCGATTTTTGATCCGCTTATCGGAATGATGCATATGATATACCGTTGGATAGCTATCGAAATTACAAAACTTTTTCATGTTCACAGGTTTTCGAAATTAGTTACGGTTTTTAAAGAATTTCATATATACGAACACTTTTTTCGCGACCGTACAGTATTTTGGTCGCCATTTGCAAACCGTTAATCGGATTGACGCAAATGATATGTCGTTGGAAAGCTATGAAAAATCCGCAACTTTGTTATCTCACGCGTTTTTTCGAAATTCCTTACGGTTTAAGAGCAGTTTTAAATATACATAATTCTGTTGTTTTAGAATTCTCGTATTTTCTGAACTTCCCACTTCACAAGACTGAACTTCTTCCGAACACATAAGTGAACTTCTTCACGGAGCATGGAAATGTTAACTTCTTTTGAGCGTATGAAATGAACCCTTGTTTTTTAGAAATTCGAAGTGAATTTCTGAAAAACAACAATAGTGGACTTCTAAAATTTTTTTGAGTGAACTTTCCAACTTTCTTTAAGTGAGTTCTTTCTATACGGTTAGAGCTGTTTCAAATACACTAACGGCTGGTTATTGAGAACTTTCTCAGTTTTTATTTTGTTATTCGAAGTGGACTTCGAATTTACATGGATCGAACTTCAATTTTTTTTAAGGATGAACCCTAAATTAAAGGAAACTTTCAATGTATTCAAAATGGATTTCGCTCGCGGTCTAAAGTGAACTTCTGATTTGTTCAAAGCGAACTTTGACAAAATAAATTCGAAGTGGACTTTAGATTTACATAGATTGAACTTCAAACTTTTACAAGGGTGAACCCCTAAATAAAAGGAAACATCCAATGCGTTTAAAAATAGATTTCTCTCGCGGTCTAAAGTGAACTGCCGTTTTGTTCAAAGTGAACCGTCGATTTGTTCAAAGTGAACTCCGACAAAATGAAAATTCTCATGTGTTTGGCGTGAACTTCTGGCGTCACTGGATCTGCCGCTGCATGCATGGACCTTCCCGAATAAAAATAGTAAACTTCATACACAAAAAAATGTGAACTGTCCTTGTTTACAGAGTGAACCTTTTTTTGCAGACTGAACCATCCCTGCTTTTCTTAAGTTGGTTTTTTCCCTGCTTTTTCTTAATAGAGTTTTTTTTACTTTAGACATAACGAACTTTATGAGAAGAGACCGCGAACTTTCCTACAGGGAAGAGTGAACTTCAAAAAATTCTTACAACCAAGTTATATTTAATCTTTTTATCATCAAACTTTTATAAGATAGAATTAACTACCGTAGAATAAAAAAGTGAACTTTCCCCGCAGCAGAAGTGAACTTGGCATAAACATTGATTTTTTTTACCGACGAAGTTAACTCCTCCAGAGAAGTAAATGATCTTTACACGATAGTAAAAATGAACTACGCCTAAAACATGGTTTTTACAGCAAACTTTGCTGAGCATACGGAATTCCGCCGATAGTTCAGTAGTTCAGAACACCATTTTTGCTGTAATTTTCACAACCAAATTCGCCGGCGGTTGAGGATACAGGATGGTGAGCCGGCCGACACTGGGGAGGGCGGGGAGCCGCGCGTGAAGGAAGAAGGTGAGTGCCGGCTGCACGTCCCCCGCAGATGGCAGCGGCGTGAACCCCCGCAGTAGCCACTGGTGGTCTCTCGTGGCGGGGCAAGTGAACTGCCGCAACGGTGGCATGGGATGCGGGGGTGGGCTAGGCCGCGGTAGAGCAGAGGACCGGGTGCAGCGCCGGCGCGAGCTGCGGGGATGAGGCTGGGTGTCGCCGGATCGAGATGCAGGGCGAGGCAGGGCTCGTGTGACTGAGATGCATAGGCCAGTGAGGGGATCCAGTGGTTTGGAGGTCCGGGTAGGGGGGGCGCCAGCGGAGCAGAGGACCGGAGGCGCCTGTGTGGTGGAGGTGGACCGCTTCCCCGGTGTCGGAGCCATGTCGCGGCGACGCTAGGCATGGAAGCAGCCCTCGGCCTCTAGGGCCCTCGGCCGCCAGGGAGCCGGCAACGGCGATGTCTGGGTCCTCGACCTCTAGGGGTGGTGAGCACAGGGGCGGCGCGGCGGGAGGAGCATGGGCGGCTCGACTGGGAGGAGTGGGAGCGGCGCACCAGTGGGGGAGCAGGGAAGCTCGCGGGACCGGGGAGGGACGGTGGCGAGTGATGGTGGTGGGGAGCCTCCCGGCAACACGCGATGGTGGTGGAGATCCTGCAGGCGGCGCGCGGTGGTGGAGAGCCTCACGAGGCAGCGGCGGAGGTCAGGGTACGGGGGCGGAGCGCAGCGGAGGTCGGGTTGCTCCAGGGGCTGCGCGCGGCGGAGGTAGTGGGCTCTCCTAGGGTGGCACGCGGTGGAGCTCCCGGTGGTTGGCTGCCGTCGGTGAAGTACGAGCGGTTTGGATCGAGGGAAGGAGGTGGGTCGGGTGGGTGCAGGTGAGTACGGGGCTGAAGGTGATTAGGATGGGGTCGGGTCGGGTTTAGAAGGTTTTTAGACTGGGGGTTGTAGAATAGGTATTCTACAATCACTTAAGGGGGTTGTAGAATAGTCCTGCCCTATATATATATATATATATATATATATATATATATATATATATATATATATATATATATATATATGTGGTTTGTTTCTGTCTTTGATCGTGCATGATCTTTAATTAAGACACTGCCTGAGCTGTAACTCAGACATTTGAAAAGACGGAAGCTGAAACTAGCGTCGATCGGCATCTGAAAGATCGATGCAAATCGTCCACGCTCTATGCATGCATGGTCAGAAATACTAGTGCTAGCGTGCCACTTGCGAGTACTGCCCGCTGATCTCAGATGCTACTATATATGGCTAGTTCGAGTGTTGGACACGTAGGCCTGCCCAACCTCCTGTTTCTGGTTTGCCCCGTCAGGAACCAAATAATGTCCAAATCCCCGCACTTCCCGCGGTCGGTCGGTCGGCGAGAAAAGCCATGGATTCCGCGTGTGCCGGCCGCAACCACCGTTGTTCGCTGCATCCGACGTGCCGCTGCCTGCTGCCAGGCTACGGATGAGATGAAACGGAATCACGTCGCCTTCGATCGATCGGCACACAAGAAGGGCGGGCAGCTTTAAAGCCGCGGGGGTGGTCCGGCACCGAATGGTCGGGCCGTGGACGGGCGCACGCCCAATGGAGCGACCGGTCCCCGTCCCGTGCGAAACATTCTTCCTGTCTTCTCCCCGATCCGTCCATGCGCGCTACGTGAAACCTGAAGAATGTGCAGATGGACACCTACGGTACGTGCCCGGCAGGGTGCGTGTACATACATACTCACGTATACGTGGTGTGGACACGAACTAGAGTTTTACCATCTCCAGTCACGGCAACGTCCGATGAGCGTCCGGACGGAAATAGTCGGTATGAATATATTTAGAAGAGATAGAAGAATATTGACCTGCATACACGACGTGGAGCAGAAAAGAAGAGAGAGAGATTTTTTTTTTACATACGGACAGAACATGTTGCTGTGGTTGCATTCAACTTCGTCCGGCACACCCAAACTAAGTACGTAGGTATGAGCCAGGGATAAACATAAATCTAGCAACGGACGTTTGCTGCATGTATCTTTGTACGTATAGTGGTAATTAAGTCAGCAATTCAGCATTGTTAATTATAAGTTCCCGCAAAGAAGAAGAAGAAGAAGACGAAGAAGGAATTCAGCGCGTCGTTAGATTGCTACTAGCTGCATGTGCATGATTACCGCCAACAAATGATCACCGCCATGACTGAAACTTCCACCAAGTATATAACACAAATTACTCGCCATTAATTTGGGTAGAATACAATGATGATGGCACTCGAGCAAGATTTGCAAAGCTACAATCATGGCGCCCGCGGGTCTCACTAAATCCCCTTTAATTTTGGTTTTCTTCTAGTATTCTCTTCCTTCGTCCACTCATGCTCGATCGTACCTAACAGGAGCCACCATCCTCCAGTGGACAACAAATTATGAAGCAGTACATACACGTAAAAGTTGTCTCTGAACCCAGCCCAAATTTTTTACTGACCCCATTCGGAGACACATGGCACTAGCTACTCCATCTCCAGATTTAACCATTTTAAGTCAAAAATCCCGTTGAAAATGCTGGGCTTGGGAAATCACAGTACTCCTAGGGCATCGTCTCACGGATCAATATTTGCTGAGTAAGTGAGTAATCTATCTAGCCATGAAGCCATCACTCCTTGTTCCGTGAGCACTTAAGACTAAAAATGGAATCACATTTTCCTCGACTTTCTACATTATAGGTGGCTTTGTGATAAGAAGAAAAAAATCAGATGAAAATGTAGGGACTTTCACGCAACCTATAGATTCAAGTAATCCACGTGTGACATGTCTATGTGCCTTCGGCCAATTTAGTGCCAAAAAATTAATTTGGATAAACTTCCTTATGACCCAACGTATTTGTTAGCGAAACTTTACAGATATATAGATAATATGATCCAAAAGGACGCTCTGATGGTCTTGACTCTATTAATGCAAGTACTATTATATCATGTCACCATAATTTTAAATAGTCCGCTATTGCCCCTCTATAGCTCCGCCGTAACTTTTTGAGCATGTTGTCACTAAATAAATTCATGTACAATTTTTCTGCTA
The DNA here is from genome assembly GCA_012064385.1 of Puccinellia tenuiflora. Taxonomy (NCBI): domain Eukaryota; kingdom Viridiplantae; phylum Streptophyta; class Magnoliopsida; order Poales; family Poaceae; genus Puccinellia; species Puccinellia tenuiflora. Next base: position 1,588,498 of record QRDG01000533.1, on the reverse strand, counting down.
TAACCTCATTTAACCCCAATTTAGCCCGCTATAGCTCTTTTTTAGGGTTGCCGCTCTTTGCTATAGCCCGCTATTTAAAACATTGCATGTCACATAGTCGTCTAACGCACTAACAAGGGACATGTCACATGTGGATATCATGTTCCTCGAGTCTATTTTTGCACCTATCCCAAGTTTCTGTTGTTTGCCGAGTGTTTTGCCATACTCAACACGGAGCCTGCCGAACACTCGGCATACAGAAAAATACTCAGCACAAATCTGATAGTTCTATAGTGATTGTCTTTCGGCGCTATATTATGGTATGAATATGGGGTGGTATAACAGTCCATTATATTAGTTGACAAGCATAGCTTTATAGTAGCCGACCCCATCGCCAGATTTTTCTAGATACGCCCCTGTCCTCCACCTGCCTACCTCACCTGTACCGCACTGTACGCAGATAGAAGAACTTCAGGGCCTTGTTTTGTTTCTACTTCTTCTTTCCCGTTCCATGATTTTTGCTATGCTAGCTAGATATATGTAGGCTGGTGGTTGCTCGCTCGATCCCTGCAAATCTGAGGTTGTTAATCACTAGTTTGGCATGCTGCAACGAGCTAACTTGGTACCAGCACCGGTGGATTGTTCTGCGCAGTGCGAGGTAATCTTTGCTTGCTCGTAGCCAGTAGTGTCCCCGCAACCACTGGCACGACGCGATCGGTCGTCCGGCAGAACGCGCCGCGAAATCATCAGCGCGATCATAGATACTGCAGCCACATACACAAAAATGATTCGTCTCCACGCTCGCTCTCTCTCTCGTGGCGACCACCGCCGATTTATTAAGCAGCTTTGTCCATAGCCGAGTATCCGGTCAAATTAGAAAATACCGCGTATTCGTTGCTTCAAATTTCAAAGTTCATCAGGGGAGAGAGAGAGACAGGCCGGGGTGCAGTGAAAAGTGTGGTCTGAACTTCTGCTTGAACTGCAGTGCAGACATGTCTGAATATCGATTCAGTAGTGCTTGGTCCGAGCGGCATGTATGGCGGCAGCCTGATTGATCTTCGATTGCGAACGTCGGGAGCGGCAAGGACTGTAGAGCTCACAGCTTTTGTAGCTCCGCCGTGCTGTCACGAAACAAATGCAGTGGCAGGGAATAGCCATTGATCGATCATCCGCTACTGTTGTATACATGTTCTGTCTGGAACCGAAAAGCAAGGCAAAATTCGCATCCTGTAGTTAACAACTTAAGATGCAATTAAGCAAACTTTAGGAGCACTTGCTGTGGTGGACCAAAGTTAAGCAAAAACATGCTTACATCGATGCGTGGTGGACCAAAGTTTGGACTTTTGGAAGCGCTCAATGTGCCCCCGCAGGCACCGAATCATGGCTGCTGCCTGCCTCAAGAAACTAACTTGCTTCACACTCCTACCTGCCTAACGATGAACTCATGTGCAATTGCACTATTGGAGCTGGTCCTCCTGGTTTAGCTGCAGGGACGGACCAGTTTTGAGCCGGATATAGAGACAATAATTAGTACTGCCTGCAGGCTTGTTGTAAAAGGAGCTCCATGCCCTGTGCCGGATCACTGTGCGCATGGTCTTCGGTCAGTCCCCTACACTGATGTCCAATTCAAACATTTTGACTCCGCGGGTGGACCATGTTGTACACCGTTGATGGACATTTTGACTTGATGGTTCGGTTAGTATATAGTGAGCCCATTGTGAGTATAATTTGAAGTTCAGTTGATGACAAAAATGACACTAGAATTTTTACGTTTGACACTGTCAGTCCTGTCTGTCACAAGTTCACAACACTAGAGTGAGGGATTGTCCTGGTGGTGGATCATGATTTTTAGCATGACATTTAGGTGCTTTTAGGACGTACTAATCAAATTGGCACCACACAGAAACAGATAGGATATGTGTGACAGATTGTTAGAAGATGCCGCTCCCGCTTTTCCACCGCAGCTTGTGTCGACTGCCACCCGCGGCAAACTTTTGCGCCATAAAAAGTGCGCGCACGGCAGCTCACTCCACATTCTCTCCCGGCCTCCCCACTGTACTCCCAAGTGCAACAACACAAAAGCAGAGCGAGGGAGAAAGGAGAGTGTTTGAGCTTTCAATCGTGCCGCTCCCGCACGATGCCACTGCCGGGGTCCTGGTTCTACAAGCTGCGACGCAGCAGGAGCGTCGCCGCCGGTGAAGACGACGCCGCGCGGCTCGCGAGCAAGCCGAGAGGCGATCGTGCTCCGACGGAGGCCGCGGCGGGGCTACCGGCGCCGCCTTGCACCCCGAACAGAGCGTCCTACTACGTCCCGAGCAGAGACCGTGTCCCGGCCAAGCAGGGACACCCCAAGCGCCGGGACACGCAATTCCCGCGCAGCCCGCAGCCGAGCGACATCGTCTTCGACGTGGTCACCGTCAGGGCCGCAGCCTGCGGCGCCGACGACCGTCGGTTCGACGGCATGAAGGCGATGCCGGAGCTGAAGCTGCGTCCGATCGTCACCAGACCCGCCGGCGCCGCCAAGAAGGTCGACGGGGAGGAGGCCTCGGGCAGCGGCGGCACCAGCGCGGCCACGTCGCCGACTGCCAGGGTGCGGCGGCGGCGGCTCTACGTGAAGGCGAGCGGCGGGCGGAAGGGGAGTACTCCGGCGGACGCGCAGCAGTTGGCGCAGAACCGTCGTCGCGCCAGGCGGCGGCGGCGGCGTTGGCTGCGGGAGAGCCTCGTGGTGGTGAAGGAGTCGGCCGACCCGGAGGAGGACTTCCTGGCGAGCATGGCGGAGATGATCGCCGCGAACGACGACGACGTCCGGGCGTCGCCGGGGGGGCTGGAGGAGCTGCTCGCCTGCTACCTCGCCCTCAACGCCGCCGAGCACCACCGCGCCATCGTCGCCGCCTTCACGCGCGCCTGGCTCGCGCTCGACACGACCAGCGCCAAGCAGCACGGGTCGTCGTCGCCGTTGCCCGATGCCTAGCTACTCAGAACTGACTACGTGTGCCCGTGTACAGTACGCCTCCGTGCGAATTCCGGCGGTGAATCGACACGCGTGGTTTATGATAGTTTTTGCACAGATCACAAGACTGTTTCCGTCTGATCCATCGATCCATCGGTTTCCGCCTGCGATTCTGCAAAGCTGAAGGGTCGATCATCACGGGGTACCCTGCTGTGCTTTGGTTTCAGCCTTTTTCTGAAGGGAATCGAGCGTGTGCTGCTGTCTTTACAGATCGGTGTAGGCCTACCTGCGTCAGGTTTCGTTGTTGTTGGAAGAACTCGTCTATACATCTTATTTTGTTGGTGATCCGTTGATAGGATACTAGAGAAGCATCTGCGCATATCGTCAAGCGCATGGTACAAAATTATATTTTACCAATAGTACCGACCTGCAGGCATGCGTCACGCCGGTCGATCTCACGTGCATTTTACTGCCTCATTTTCAAGATTTCCCTCTTGTGTTCCTGATTAAAAGTTTTACAGTATTAATCTTCTGTCAGGGAAAAAAGTTTACAAGTGTTCAAATGCTAGAAATGATCTGTCAGTTGTCCGACTACTTGTACTGTACGAAAAATGTAATTTTCGTCTTTTACACTTTTATCGGTCTCAAGTGTCTAAACAGTGTGAAATTGAATGCTTTTTTAAATACATAAAAGGGTCAGAGTTTTTTTTGTGTGGGAAAATAGTGTCAAAGGCTGTCTAGTCTAAATTTATCTCTTTTTACCCCAAGCTAGTTAAGCATTATTGTAACATTTTACCCTCCTTGGGTCACATGAATGAGAACCATAGAAATACGAAAATACACATAGGGTGTGTTTGATAGCCCACACGGTAGAGGAACGCACTTACGGATGGCAATGGGTACGCGAAACCCATTAACCCGACAGGTACCCATGTTAAATGGGTAGGGTTTGGTAAATAAAAAAACCCGTGGGGCTGTTTAGCGGTAAAATACTAGACCCAACGGGTCTAGCGGGGGCGGGTATGGGGGTGCCAAAACCATACCCGCAGACCCGCATACCCGGCTGTGATGTAGACCCCACATGTCATTTACCTAATATCCCACCTACCGGCCCTAACACAAAACACGCACGCATAACTCACGCACACAACGCACTGCCCGTGAGGCCACCACTCCACGGTGTCCACGCACACGGCCCACTAGGCCATGACTCCACGTGCGTACAACCGCTCCCTTATCTCCTCAGCTCGGCCCCTCCCTTATCCACGCCGCCGCTCGCGGACGCAGGCAGTGACGCAGGTCCGCACCGTCGTTCATCCTCGTCCGCTCGCTCCTGTAGTCCTTCTCCCTCTTCTCCTGCGTCGCGGCAGTGCCTCCGCCTGCGCCATGCCTGCAGAGCCACCGCCGCCTGCGCCCTACGTCGCGGCAGCCGCCTGCGCCATGCGTGCGTGCGCTGCTCCTGGCCTCCTGCTCCTCCGTGCGCCACCCCGCCTCTCCTACGCCGCTCCTCTGCCTCTCGAGCATCTGCATCTCCCGGCGGCGGCTCTACATCTCCAGGCGTTGGACAAGAAGCAGCGGAAGCGGGTACCCGGCGGGTCGCGGGTACCCGCCGGGTGGCGGGTCTGGTGGAGATTCGTACCCGCCGGCGGGTATGGAGGCGGGTGGTGGTGGCGGGGAGAGGCGGCGGAGGCGGGTATGGGGGTGGCAAACCCGGCCCAGGGCCGGGCCGGCAAAATCCTAGGCTCTGTGCTAAAATCTAAAACTGGCCCCTATCTCACACAAAAAATTAAAACTAATAAACAATTCTAGTATATATAGCAGAATAACAATTGAATACATTAAAAGTCATACCTATATAACTCAAAGTTGCATAACATTTATTTGAACATCATCATTCTTTTTGTGTTCTTTGAAATGAAATCTTCAATCATATCCTCATAATTTATCTTCTCCAACATATCGCCCTCAAGCGCTATTGTGGCCAAATCGTTGAGTCGTTCTTGTGTCATTGTAGTACGCATGTAGGACTTCAATAGCTTCAACTTAGAAAAGCTTCGCTCTGCCGATGCAACTGTCACAGGAATGGTTAACAAAACTCTATATGCAATACTTGCATTGGGAAAACAATCATGCCGCTTTATAAACTTCAACAGGACCAACATTTTCTTTTGGCATGAATTTCTGAAGAAACTTCAGCTCAGCAAATAGATCATTGGCATCAATATCAGATTTTCCATCCTTTTTAAGGGCAGCCTCAAGATGATCACAAGAAGACTTCAAACTATCATAATCCAATGAGCACAATGTTTCTGAGGTAAATAAGAAACCAAAAAATTTCTGGTAACCCTGATATTGTTCAAATCTTCTTGTGAGTGATGAAATTGCTTGATCAACAAGAGGTATAAAATAGCTGATTCTAAATGATTCTTCTGCAGACCGTGTGGCAATATTTGTGTCATTTGGGTTCTCATCAAACTGCCTCTTTCTTTTAATTTCTCTCCTTGTACGAAATGTTGTACCAATATCCATCTCAATTGCAATTCCTTTGGCTTTCTCCAATGCTTCTAAAAAACCAGTTTCCTTGTACCCCTTGAAGAAAGATATGAGCCCTTGCACTTTCTCAATAGCAACATCTATAAGCATATCCTTTGTTTGCAGAGTTTTGCTTACTAAATTAACAGCAAACAATACCTCATACCAAATGACAATTGCCACTATAAATTCATACTCTCCAAGTTCATTTTTTGCCAAACCTAGAGCCTCACTGCTTGTCTTTGGATCACTATCAGTTTCAGATACCTGAAATTAAAAGAAAGTTTATAAATATTATAGTTGGATCTAGCCAAAGCGTAATGGAATTACATCATTATAAATATGAACATATTGGTTACCTGAAGTAGAGCCTCCCGAATGTCTGGCCATTGAAACCTAATAGCTTTAACACTTTCAACACGACTTTCCCAACGCGTAGCTGACACAGACTTGAGAGTCCATCCTGATATGTTCTCTTTCATAATTTGCCACTTCTTAGTAGAATTAGCAAAAGTTGTATAGATGCGTTGGATAATTCCAAAGAAGTCTTTAGCTCTACCATCTGTCTTGGCCATATCACAAAGTGTTAAATTAAGACTATGGCAACCACACGCAGAATAGAAAGCTCTAGGATTTACATCCAAAAGTAGCTTCTGTACCCCTTGATGCTTTCCTTTCATATTGGACCCATTATCATAACCTTGTCCTCTTACATCATTTATATCAAGACCAAGAAGCTTTAGCTCATTCTCTAGCACATCAAAAAGTCCTTTCCCAGTCGTATCATTTACATGTAGAAATCCTATAAAGGATTCTTCTATGCAAACACCACTTGAAGATGAATCCACATATCTTATAATTAAAGACATTTGCTCTTGGTGACTTGCATCAGGGGTACAATCAAGTATGATAGAGAAATACTTTGAACTCTTTATTTTCTTAAGAATTTCAAACCTAATAGCAGAACCAAGCAAGTGTAGCAATTCATTCTGAATTTTATGATCAAGATAATGAGCATGAGTTTCATCATTTGTAATACGACGAACATGCTACTACATAACAAGGTCAAATTCAGCCAACATCTCTACCAAACCCAAGAAATTACCATTGCTATCTTCATACAACTTGCCATTAGTACCACGGAAGGCTAGATTATGCTTGGCAAGAAATGTTACAATGCAAACAATTCTGAATAATACCTTTCTCCAATGGTCCTTCTCTTTCTCAAGTTGTCGTTGAGCAACTTTATCAATAGTTTGATGTTTTTCCAATCTACTACGCAACTCATACCAATTAGTCATACTCGAAACATGATCCATACTTTTCTCATGATCTTGTAGTTTATTTTTCATATGTGACCAATCATTAGTGCCCTCATTTGCCAACTGACCTTTGCGATGACCTTTTGTAAATAATTTACAACCAAAGCAAAAGACTTTATCAAGTTCCTTAGAATACACAAGCCAATCCCTGTGACAATGCTCCCCATTTGATAGAGATCTAGTATAGAACTTGGCAGTAAACCTTTTACGATATATATTCTTAGGACCATTCTTAATTGATAAGTCTCTTCTTGGACCCTTTTGTGCTAAAATATCAATCTGTTTAGAATCAAGAAAATCCCAGTTTCTTGGATCAAATATATCAGACCGGAAAGAATCATCAACATCAGCACCGGGTGAATTATTCAAATTAACATCAATATGTTCTTCCTCTACCTCAATATTGTAAGACTCTGTCTGATTATTCGTAGACGGATTGTTAGGAACAATTGCAAGTGCAAGGGTAGAAGGATCAACAAATTGATTGCCGGATGACTCTTGTGATGCTTCTTTTCTAATGAACTTGTCCATAGCACCTTTTTGAGATTTAATAAAATTTTGTTCCTTTTCTTTTCTCTTGCGCTTCTGCGAACCGGACATATGTTTCCCCATGTGAAATCTGCATAAATAAAAAACAATATGAATAAATAAAATTAAAGCGTGGATGCGCTCTGAAATTAGAAGTGCGATACAAAATATTAATCAGATTACCTGTTTTTGCGGTCAGCCGATGAGGCGATCTGGCGAAGTGGCGATGAAGATCGAAGAGGAACTGCCGCTAACAGCTAACTGACCACTGCGGTGTCGCCCAGTCGACCGTCGCCGACGCAGCGGCGCTGTACAGAACCGATCGCCAATCGCCGACCGATCGATCCAAACCGACGTGTGCGTGTTCGTCTTCCTCGCTTTCTGTTTCCGGCTTCGTGCGTGTCCGCAGGCCCGGAAATAGTGCAGCAGATCGATCTATACTGGGGTACCGATCGATGTCGTTTCGTATTCGCCCCACAGCAGCCGAACGGGAGCGAGCGTGAGGCCCAGCAGCTAGCGAGAAGGCCCAGCAGTGAGCTGGAAAGGATTAGAACCTTTTTTTTCAGATGTATACATATACTTATATAAAAATCTTGGGCCCCCCAAATCTGTGGGCCCTGTGTCGGCGGCACAGTCGGCACCACAGTAGGCCCGGGCCTGCCCGGCCCCGAACCCGGCGGGTGCCATGCGTAAACGCACTGTTCTATGCAGTTTTGGCCCGTTTGGTGACCTGATTTTTTCCGCGAGACCGCATGCGTACGAAACTTAAATCACTCTGGGCAGGCTGAGTAGACGCGTAGTGCAATTTTGGCACTGTTCGCTGCAGGGTTGGCTTAGCGTGGCTCAGCCTGGGCACGTTGACTTGTTCCTCTCACCTCCCTTAATCTCCTCCACTAAGTGGCTCTCTAATCTCCCTAAATATTGCGCGACTCAAAAAACAGTGTACATGAGAAATATGCGCGTCGACGAGCTCCGCCGATTCCCATGCTCGGTTTCGAGATTCGTCGACCAAGTCTTCTTAATTTAGCACTGATGTTTGCAGCTTTTTTGGACGAATTTTGTCAAATTCGTCGTGCTCGGTCGACCGTTTGAGATATCCTTTAACATGTAGCTTAATCTCAACATTCTGCACAACTTTCGTGTTGTAAGTTTCTGTTTCGACGGTCGAATACGATCAGATTTTGTGCTTTATGTATGCACGTATTTAGACTACAGAGTATCTTCTTCAACCTCCTATCACCGCCGCTCGCCGCTGCTGTGAACTCCACCGTCGTCGCTGCTGCTACTAGGTGTGCTTGGTGTAGGTGTTCTTCAGCTACTGGACATCTTCTTCGCTCAACCCACGTCGCTCGTAGCCATGAAATTCGTCGTCGCCGCAGCGGTTTTTAGGCCGCGTGAACTGAGTGCGCACCGTCGCCGAGACGTCTCGGCGCCGCCGTCCCGGCGTCGCTGCTGCGCCACGCCGTTGTCCTGCTCGCCGCCCTTCATGGTGTTGTGCCGGCCTCCGAGACGAAGCCCTCAAGAGGGAAAACGACACCAGGGCGCCGTCATCGTCCGATCACAAGATCTTGGGTTTCCCCTGGAGAGGCAAGCTGGCCGGATCCGTGCAGGCGGTGGTCAGCAGCAAAACAGCGATGCCTCCAGGAAGGCTAACGACGGCCGCAGCCGCCGGCATCACTGGTCACGGCACTAGGCCGAGACAGGGTCTTCCCCTAGCCGCTCACCACCTCGACGCACACCACGTACCGGCGCTGGCAAGCCCACCAGCCACCACCGCCGCAGAGCTCCTAGCAGAGGCGTCGAGGACGCAGCGCCGCAGCTCCCCGCCGCTGCTGCGAGAGGCAGAGCCGCGCACGCCCGCGTCGTCGCCATGCCGGAGGCACAACGGCTGCGGCCCATCGGCCCAGATCGGGCCCTGTTGGGCCCTCTAGACGCTGATCGCAGCTCCGCTCTGGCGAGCCCTCCATCGCCGTCCTCGACGCGCCTCCCGCGCCTCCTGGCCCCGTCCCGCGAGCGCCGCCTTGTCCTGCCGCCTCCTCACCGCCGCGACGGACCGCAGCGGCGTGCCCTGCGCGACCACCGGAGGGCCTCGACTCCGCACGAAGCGAGGGCTTCGTGGTCCGCCTCCTCTCCCCCCGATCTTTGACGGCGGGGCGCCGCCACCACCGCCCGCTCCGGCGGCGGCAGCGGCCTGGGTGGCCCGATTTGTCGGTTGCTTTTAGGGTTTTTTGGGGCGCCTCCGGAGCCCCCCGCGCGAGGGACCCGGGAGGTGTTTTCGGTTCAGATGAGCTAGCACCGAAGTGTTCTTCGTTACACAAGCTGTTTTCGGTCTCGGTCGCCCGTGCCACACTCCATTCGGCAAGCATCGATCCGCTTGCTTGGCTCGCCGCACCTGCTCTTCTCCAGGGTTACCAACTGAAGAAACGGACGCCCAGAAAAGCCGTGTTCTTCCTGTCAACAATCTGCCATGCATGTACACGAAGAAACTCTTTATTTGACTAAAGTGTAAGGAGTAGAAGGTAGAACTTCACTCGGATAGAAAACATTCTATTTCTACGCAGTAAAGTGACCAGGAATCGCCAAAGAATCCAACAGCCAGGATAAGGAGCAGGACTACACATCGTTCTCACGCTTTGTGAGTCGAATGAAATGGACGGGTGTCCGGCTTGAGCCTTCAGTAGCTACTAGCTTCACTTCACCGTCCATACTCCATAGTGGGTACGGCCAGAGCTAGATCTGCGCCACGGCATACATGCATACTATAAGCTGTTTTCGATTTCGATTTTCGGTCGCCCGTGCCACACTCCATTCCGCAAGCATCGATCCGCTTGCCCGTCTCGCCGCACCTGCTCTTCTCCAGGGTCACCAACTGAAGAAACGGACGCCCAGAAAAGCCGTGTTCCTGTCAACAATCTGCCATGCATGTACACGATGTAAGATTGATGTGTCAGTTTCCCAGGGCTGCATCTGCATCTGCATGGGCCGTCCTAGTCTGAGGCTGCTGACTTGCTGAGGTGTGACGTTTGGAAAAGATGGATCCGCCTCGGCCGGTCTCTGCAATATGCCGATGGACAGGACATGATCAGAGGAGTAGGATAGGACCCCTAGCTGCTCTTCCTTTTTTGTGCCTGGTGGCTGCAATGAGCAGCACCGACTTTTAGGGAGATCCACTCATCAGAATGGGCGATGAGGCGAGGGCATGGAGCATCCAGAGAGCAGCAAAAAGGCCAGGAAAACATGCAATGTAATGGGTTCTTCTGAACAAAGACAGTGATCCGTAAGCGTGCGTGTGAGTTCTCTAGCTTCATCCGGTCCATCAGAGTCGTCGCGAGTGGCATCTTGATATCCTTGCCCAAGGAAGAAGATGACCCACGCGAACACACTGGAGAAGAACACACAGAGTTTCTGCACACGCACTTGTGCTATTTTCCTCTTGTTCTGCTTACTCAACTGGATTACATCATAGGCTTAAATAGCCGTACTCACACAGGCTATCATGCAGCCACTAACCCACTACTTCACACACGAGTACGCACCTCTGTATGCATGCACACACATCGGTCAAGCCACACACCGGCTGATCCGATTACCACTCACAGATAGCTAGATACACGCACACGTTTGGCACTTCCTCAACTAACTAGACCACTAAATCAGCTGGCTCTCACATGCACATGCAACACTCTGATGGACCAACTCAAACCTCACGTATTTGCCTCAACTAACTCAGCGCACGTACAACTAGTCTCTCGGCTCGCAAACGTGCAGATCCCTCTCACTCAGCTGCATTTATGTGATTACAAACTGAAACCTGTCTAGGACTTAGACTGAACTAAAACAAATGGAAATAAGAACGATGATAACAAGGTTAACACCAACAATCACTCCCTTAACCTTGTTATCAGTTTATTGGGAACTTCATGAAGAGCTTCAGAACAGCCCGAGGTAGTCGTCGGCGGTCGCATCGGCAAGAAGCGCCCGCTCCTTTCTTGGCTCGGTGCAGTTCTTGGAGAAATGCCCGTACTCTTGGCAATTGTAGCAGCGCACCTTGCGAATGTCGAAGTTGCTCTTCTTCTTGCCGGCACCATGGCGGGAGCGAGCGAGCCACTCCTCCTCCGTGAGGAGCAAGCGACTTCCTCCGCCATGGTTGTTGGTGTGCTCATCCAAGTCGCTCCGGTCCTCCGCTGTTTTGAGCCTCCCCACAAGCTCCTCCATAGACATGGTTTTAAGATCAATAAGCTGCTCAATAGCAATAGCTACCTGGGTGTACTTGGATGGCACGATGCGGAGAAGCTTCTTCACGACCTTCACTTCGTCGAAGTTCTCGCCGAGGGTGCGCAGCTTGTTGGCGAGGCCGTTCATGCGCATGGCGAGGTCGTCGATCGACTCGCCGCTACTCATGCGCATGGCATCAAACTCCTTGAGGAGAGTCTGTGCCTTGGCCTCACGGACGCGTGCATCGCCACCCGCATGGTCTTGATGGCGTCCCATGCCTCCTTTGCCGTCGCCTTCACGGCAAGAGTGGCGTGCATCTCCGGCGGCACGGCACATAGAATTGCCGCAAGGGACGCCCTGTCCTCGCTGTAGCTTGCGGCTCCCTTGACGGCGTCCCACACGCGCTGGACCTCCATGTTCACCTTCATGATCAACGCCCACTCGAAGTAGTTCGTCGCCGCCAACTTCGGGTAGACGACGGTGCTGCTGGCCTGGTGGACGACGTGCTGCTGCACCACCACCTCGCGGCCGCCACGCCGCGTCAGGCTCCGCCCGCGGCGTATCGGCGAGGTTGACGCACCACGGCGACCCGGCGAGCGTGACGGAATGCGGGAACCTTCACCGGCCATGGCTCTGATACCAAGTGATATCCTTGCCCAAGGAAGAAGATGACCCACGCGAACACACTGGAGAAGAACACACAGAGTTTCTGCACACGCACTTGTGCTATTTTCCTCTTGTTCTGCTTACTCAACTGGATTACATCATAGGCTTAAATAGCCGTACTCACACAGGTTATCACGCAGCCACTAACCCACTACTTCACACACGAGTATGCACCTCTGTATGCATGCACACACATCGGTCAAGCCACACACCGGCTGATCCGATTACCACTCACAGATAGCTAGATACACGCACACGTTTGGCACTTCCTCAACTAACTAGACCACTAAATCAGCTGGCTCTCACATGCACATGCAACACTCTGATGGATCAACTCAAACCGCACGTATTTGCCTCAACTAACTCAGCGCACGTACAGCTAGTCTCTCGGCTCGCAAACGTGCAGATCCCTCTCACTCAGCTGCATTTATGTGATTACAAACTGAAACCTGTCTAGGACTTAGACTGAACTAAAACAAATGGAAATAAGAAGGATGATAACAAGGTTAACACCAACACATCTCAGGCTCAGTGTCATACCAGGCCTCACGCGTGCGTGCGTGGGGGTGGCAGAGGCAGACCTGTTTGGGGGAAGGCAACAAGCGCAACGTACAAATGTTTCGCCATCGATCGGAATAATTGCTCAGGTTTCGCAGGCAGCTACCAGTCCATGGCATTGGCATGGCTCGATCCCGTGGTCTGGTCCCTGCGCCTTGCCATGGCCATTGGCAGCGTGATCCACGCTAGGATCAGCGCACACATGCGTGTTCTGCGGATAGCTGGGAATGGGGAGAGAGGAGAGGAGAGACGCTAGCTGCTGCTGCTACATGCAGAGAGGCAGAAGCAAGACGTGGATCGGTGGATATGCCATTTCGTTGCCGCGATCAATGGCGTCATTGTCGTGGGTGGCTTGCTGCCATGCCCTACATTTAGGTAGTACAGTATTTTTAGCAAAGAAAAACACGTGTAATGTTTTTTGCATGTTCTTTACTTTGCCGTGGCAGACGGGTAGCAGTAGCACGAAGCGGACCAAGCCTGCTTGCTCCTCAAGTGCACACTGGACTGAACTGGGCCTTACTCTCTTGTTGAATTTTCATGGCTAGCCCACGGGATGGAGAATTTTAGCTTAATAAAGGGATCTCGGGAGTAAAAAAAAAAAAATTCAAAACTCATATTTATATATTTTAAAATTTTCTGAAATATATGGACATACCTATAAGGATGAACAATCGCAAGGGCCGACTCTATATTTTGCGGGGCCCTAGGACATAGTTGATGACATGCCCCCTAAGAATAATATAATGATCTAGATATATAGAAGCAAAATATAATAAATTTACATCCGACTGCCAGACCACACATTCTTAGTGAAAGCTAGTACAACCCTAATCTAATATGCAGCAAGTCTGATGCTTTTCTAATTGGCTAAAGCCTAAAGAGTCAAAAGGAGTCATGAATTCACGAAGACATAGAACCAGATTGTGCGTACCACGAGGTAGGGACGAGCAGGGCCGTGATGGGGGCAGTTCCGTGAGGAGTCCTCAGGGTGAGGCTCAGATAAGCAGATGAATTCCCCCAAATCAAATCCTAGTTTCCTAAACCGGGCTCCAGTGCGACATAGGCGAGGAAGTGTGTTTCCTTTCTCGTTTGCGAACAGCCGCCAACGATTGAATGAAGAGCGGAAGAGATCGATCGCTCATCGCTGCTTCCCCGCGTCCGTTTCTCCTGTTGCGTTGTGGAGGAGACCTTTGCTATTTTTCAGCCCAACACAAAGAAGAGCTGGCCGGTCATGGGCCCCTCCCAGCCATGTGCCCTAGGTCATTGCCAATGTCGCCATACGTCAAAGCCGGCACTGATCGCAATGCAAAACCATTTGTATTACGAGCTATAAAAAATCGCCACACAATGAAAACCATTTGATAAAATTTTGGAGATTTGAATATATGCATACTAAGATTCATACTTTTGTTATTTTTGTGCATCTCGGAAAACAAATTATTTGAACCTTAATATTTCAACGGTTGTGGGATACGTACACCATTGGCTACGTTCAAATTTTTTACAATTATTTTTTAAACTCATAAATATGATTTTCATTTTTTTTTGAATTAAGAGATTCACTGGATCTCAGGAGCCACAAATCTCCACTCAAAACAAATCCTCTAGAATTGGTTTGGAGCTCTCTATTTATAATTTCGTAAGAGGTTGTGGGGTGCTCTCCTAGATCAAACCCTCTAAAACGCCAAATTAAAATTATTCTTACATATGGGACCCGCTTGTCACTGGTTATTTTTTTCTAGTCTTTCTTATCATATTCTCTGACATATGTGACCTACCCTGTCGGCGCTGCAATCCTCCACGGGCCAGAGCAGAGACCATGTCGACCTGACAGGAGTGAAGCAACGTGCCATCAAGTCGAAGGCCACGACATCAACGTGTGTGAGAGAGCGGAGGATCAAAATTTCCTGCCGCCAAAAAATCTAGGTTATGTAGACCTCTATATTCCCCCCTCTTTACTTAATTACATGAGGTAAAATCTGGAGTTTCAATCCATGGTGGACCGAGGGTATACCATTTTTTTTGAAAGAGGCCGAGGGTATGAATGAACTACACTAGGCAAGTAGGCATCCAACCTCTCATTGGTCCTCCTTTTCTTCTTCTTTGACATTTGACTTGGAAGGACCCGCCCATTGAAAAGGAAACAAGCAGAGATGAAAACATGCGTGAATGTGAGATATAAGACAGAACAAAGTTAAGCAGTTTCATAAGTTGAGATTTTAGCGATGCTTCAAGTCATTCGACTAGTTGGTTTGCATATCGAGAAGCCAACAATCTATGAGACGTATTGCGTGCGAGTGTTCCTAGTCGTAGTAAACAACGTTGAAGACAAATCTTCGGAATGGAGTAGCTAGATACGAAGGGTAAAGAATCCACGGATAGAATTCCATATGTGTATATTAGCAAGGTCAAGATAGTTAACAATAAAGTTGCTCATGGCTTAACATAGATCTGTAAGCGTGAGTTGAACTGGGTGTTGCACGTTTCCTCAAAAAAAAAAAAAAAAGTTAAGCGGTTTCATGTGGCTAGAGTTGACAGCTTTTGAACCTCTTACATTGACTCAATGCAAAAAATAAATAAATTTGTGAGCAAGTAAAATAAGGGTATATTTAGTGGGACCATATTCTAATTAACACACCAGTAATCAATCGCTTATAGATGAGCGACTGTTTAGTCATGTGTTAATTAGATTGCAAGGCATAACCTCACCTCGAATATTCCACAAAAAACATTTCTCTCGATATGACTCATATCGAGGATGTGTTTCTGAACGCTCAGCACACACATACACGTCGCCCTCACTTTCGGTGCCCCCTCCTTGCCCTGCGTCCTGAATGCAACTCAAGCATTATCATCACACATTGCTCAGAACAAAATTTGCAGACATCTCGTATCTGCAAGATAGCACTGACATCTCTACCCTCTTAACGATAGGCAGCGCCATGTCACTGTCCGTGTGTGTATTATTTGGTCATCAATCAATCGGATAATGCACGGTGCACTATCATTTTCTTACATATGCAGAGATACATAGTATTATTGCTCTTGGGACTGCCCGTGATCTGAAGTCCAACACTCCACGCTTCGCAGAGAAGAAATCGACGCGGCTAGGTTACCTACCCATCGATCGCCATTAACCCGTGATCGGAGAGAATGGAATTCAGCAATCTGAAGTCTAATAAGAGCATCTCCAACAGGCGCCCAAATTGGCCCGCGCGCGCCAAATAACCGCTTTTTTCCGCGCGCGGGGCCAAATCGGCCGTCCAGCACGCGCGGGGAAAAAGAGCGCGCGCGAAAAAGCGAAGCACGCGCGGGCCAAAGCGGTAGTTCTGGCGCTATATACACCGCCCCGTGTCCAGCGCGCGCTCCACCACGCGTAGCGCAACGGCTTCCCCTCCCTCCCGCCACCGCTAGGATTCCAGCCGCCACCGCCGCGCAACCACTTCCCCTTCCACATGCCGCCGCCGCTCGCAGTCCGGCTACCGCGGCGTCTGTTGGGGATATGAACCCCAGATACCCAGAAGGAGGTCAAAATCGTTCAAGAACTCAAGCCGGTCATCTCAAGGCGAATCCGATCGTCCGGCTTGAACATCTCCGTCCGGCTTGGAGCAGCCGGCTTCTACCCACCGACCAGTCCGTACTGGTGGGCCAGGATCACGCAACTGCCACCTGATGGACAGTACGCCCTGTCGGACGTTACGGCGGCAGTGTAATGATGAGTTGGCCCAAGCCGGCTGGAAACCGTAGTGATGTCATAGGGGTAAATTTGTAACTTCCCTGTAACCAAAAACCCTAGCTATTACAAGGCAAACCAGAACCCCCTGCGTGGGGCAGGCACTGGACAGAGAAGAAAAGTAGAAGATCATCTTCGACCTCCAGCCGGCTTGGACTTCCAGCCGGCTGCCACCCGAAACAGCTCTAGGAGCACCACTTGTAGGCCGATTCTGTGATCAGGCAATAAGAACAAGAAGAGCAGGACGTAGGGGTGTTATCTCCATAAGAGGGCCCTGAACCTGGGTAACTCGTGTGTGTTTGCGTGCTAGTTACCCAATCCCGCGCGAGCATCCATCGTCGCCTGCCCCATATTTCTTTCCATCTCTGATGGATATGCCGTGCAACCCACCACGACATTTGGCGCCCACCGTGGGGCTCGCGACGAGCGGAGTCACGTTCTGCACGGGATCCCGGACCGTAGATGATCGGCGGATCGTCTCCGGCCTCGTGCTCTCCATCGGCTCCATCGGGTGCGTCCTCGACAACACCAGGAGCTTCGCCGAGGTGGACGTCACCAGCGGAGGCACCGTCGTCACCCTCGGCGGCTTCCACGTCTACGTCGCCGTCGCCGCCAAGGAGTACCCGGAGGAGGTCTACTCGTGCTTGGCTCCTTCGGTCTTCGACGCCAGCGTCTGCGACGACTCCGCCTTCGGCTACCTCAACTCCGGCGACGCCGACTGTGACGACGCCAAGCTCAACGTCTACGCCGAGGTGCACATGGTCGAGCACGTGGCGGCAGGAGGCGGCGCCGCCATAACTGTTCATGAAGCGGGAGAACCCTCTCGCTTCCAGCGCAACCTTGAAGCTGACTTCGAGCTGCTAAGCACCCCCTATCATGCCGGGTGCGGACCCAGCTAAGGCGGCGGCTGAACTCGAGAGGATGCGCCAACAGATATACGACAAGGCTCTTCACCTCGCATCAACACAGCGCCGACTCAACGCCACGATGCGCGAGTACAACATCGTCCACGGCTTCGAGCCGGCAAGAGGCAACACGGAGAAGCTGAACGAGATCAGGCGCAAAGGAGGGGATCTCGGCGGTGCCCTGAACCGTGCCGGCCAGCTGCACGAGCATTCGGACATCGTCTTGCCCGAGTACAGCAACCCGGTGCAAAACATGAAGGCTGCGGAGGCGGCCGCAGCAGAACTACCCCATCTCCAAGGCGAGGAGCTACGCCAAAAAGCACGCCGGGTCCAGGAGCTCAACGCCGCGGCTAACCGACAGCAACGCGAAACCGAGGCGACGGCGAGCCAGGAACATCATGAGCCGCCTCCAGGCTATGACCTAGCCGGCAAGTCCAAGCAAGGCGCTGAGGCGTCATCCACGAGCCACGGCAGGGCGAAGGACAAGCAACCACGAGCACACCGCGAGGGGAGCGCGAGCTCGCATCCTCGTGATCACGGCCGCGATCCGACTAGACGACGTGAAGACGGCAACCGGAACGGGCCGCAAACCGGTCGCAGCGTCAAGGAGCGAATCGGACACAAGGTCACCATCGAGGAGCGCCTGGGACCGCTGGGGCCCGAAACGAGCCACGACGCTCGCCTCCGCATCGACGCGCTCAAGGCGTCAAGCATCATCGAGGAGGAAGACATCGCCGCACATCGCTGCTTCGGACCTCGCATCCGGACCGAGCAGTTCCCGCGGGGATTTACCCTCCCAAGGGATACACCCAAGTACAACGGCACCGCGAAGCCGGAAGACTGGCTCGCCGACTACGTCACGGCGGTCAACATTGCAGGCGGCAACAAGCGGGTGGCCGTACGCTATGTGCCGCTCATGCTCCAGGGGTCGGCTCGAACCTGGCTGAACGGCCTGCCGGCTGAAAGCGTCAACAGCTGGTTGGACTTGGAGGAGGTGTTCAACCGCAATTTACCGGCACCTACTTGCGCCCCGGCAACGCACAGCTGCTCGCGCTGTGCAAACAGAAGGACGGCGAGTCGGACCGAGCCTACCTCACCCGATGGACTAGCCTGCGCAACTCCTGCGAGGGAGTTCTCGAGCTCCAAGCCGTCCAGTACTTCATTCAAGGCTGCTGAGATCAGACGCTGCTCAAGCACCGGCTCCTGAGGAAGAGCCCGAAGACCATGGCGGAGCTCATGGCAATCGCCGACGAGTACGCCACCGCCGACGCGGGCATGACCAACCCGATCCGACTCGACGAAGCCGGAAGAATCATCACGACAGAGCCGACTGCACGCCGCAGCCAGACGGAGAACCAGGAAGGAGGAAAATCAACCCGGCGTGACTCCGACATGGCCGGCAAGAGCAAATCCGCAGATGACCGCGTCGAGTCCAAGGTCGTCGCCACTACCGAGGGGAGGCCGGCAGGAGGCTTCGACAACCGCCGCATGAGGACGAGCAGCGACATGCGCCGGACAAGGGCGAGGAACAGCTACGAGTTCCTACTCGATCAACCGTGCCGGAACCATGGCGACCGGCCAGCGAATCACACCGTCTGGCAATGCAACCTTGGCCGCCCAAGGCCGCCACCGTACGAGCGGCGAAATCCGCCTCCGCCTCTGGATGAAGCCGGACGGGACGATCGGAGACGCGACGACAGACGGCGCGAAGATAGGAATCGTGATGATCGCCAACGCGAAGAGCAAAGGAGGGAACGCCTTCCATCTCCGCCACCAAGGGGTCCAGACGGCTACCAGAATCCGGACGCCGCCTACATCGTGTTCATCAGCGAGCGCGACGATAAGCGAAGCCGGCGCGAGCGATTCAAGGAGGTGAATGCGGTGGTTCCACCTGTCCCCCAGTACCTCAACTGGTCACAAGAACCAATCACGTGGGATCGCAGCGACCACCCGGAGCTGATGCCCAATCCAGGTGGCTATGCCCTGGTCCTGGAGCCCATGATCATCTCCACCAAGCGCGCCTGCACCTTCTCACGCGTCCTCATCGACGGGGGCAGCAGCATCAACATCCTCTACCGCGACACGCTGGAGAAGCTGGGAGTCTCCGAGTCCAGCTTGACGCCGAGCCGGACGGTCTTCCACGGCATCGTGCCGGGGCGAGCCGGCTCATCCATGGGCCTCATCCGGCTTGACGTCCTATTCAGCACCAAGAGCAATCACCGCCGCGAGACCATCTTCTTCGAGGTGGTTGACCACTCCAGCGCCTACCATGCCATACTCGGGCGGCCGGCTCTCGCCAAGTTCATGGCGGTACCCTCACTACGCCTACCTCAAGATGAAATTACCAGGCCCACGTGGAATCATCACCGTCGTCGGAGACTACAAGCGCTCCATCGCCTGCGCCACCGACAGTGCGAAGGTGGCCGAGACCATGGTCTGCAACGAGGAGATGTGACAATTCAAGTGCAAGGCCAACGAGGAGAAGCTGAATATTCCGGAGTCGGCCAAGCCGGCTGGCGAGTCTAATTTCCAGGCGGCGCGAGACACAAAGAAGATCTACTTCGACGACGGCGACAAATCCAAGTTCGTCACCGTGGGGTCGAGCTTGGACCCCAAATAGGAAAGCGCGCTCGTCGAGTTCCTCCGTGAGAACCGGGACATCTTCGGATGGTCCCCCAAGGACATGCCTGGTGTACCGAGGGAACTCGCCGAGCACTCTCTACACGTCCAGCCAGATGCCAGGCCGGTGA
This sequence comes from Puccinellia tenuiflora, assembly GCA_012064385.1. Taxonomy (NCBI): domain Eukaryota; kingdom Viridiplantae; phylum Streptophyta; class Magnoliopsida; order Poales; family Poaceae; genus Puccinellia; species Puccinellia tenuiflora. The sequence goes on along the minus strand of QRDG01000533.1, from coordinate 1,568,360 downwards.
AGCAGTCGCTACGACGCTTCGCGGAAGGAAGAAGACAGTTGACAGGAGAAGAGATAGCCCAGTTACTTGCGGCCGGATTCATCAAGGAAGTACAACACACGGAGTGGCTAGCCAATCCGGTGATGGTGGAAAAGAAGAACAAGCGGTGGCGGATGTGTATCGATTACACCCACCTCAACAAGGCCTGCCCCAAGGACCCCTTCGCGTTGCCGCGCATCGACCAGGTGATCGACTCCACGGCCGGCTGCGACCTCCTCTCCCTCCTCGACGCCTACTCCGGCTACCACCAAATTCCGCTGAACCCGAATGACCAGCTCAAGACCGCCTTCATTACCCCCTATGGCCCGTACTGCTACACCACCATGCCGTTCGGCTTGAAGAACGCGGGGGCAACATACCAGCGCTGCATGCAGAAATGCTTGCACGACCAGATCGGCCGTAACGCGCACGCCTATGTCGACGACGTCGTCATCAAGACCAAGGAAAAACACACTCTGCTCGCCGACCTCAAGGAAACCTTCCATAACCTGCGCCGCTTCCAGATGAAGCTCAACCCGGAGAAATGTGTGTTTGGTGTTCCAGCCGGACAGCTACTCAGCTACCTTGTGTCAGCACGAGGAATCGAGGCCAACCCGGAAAAAATTGCCGCCATCGACAACATGCGACAGCCAAGAAGCGTCAAGGACATCCAAAAGTTCACCGGCTGCCTGCCATCCCTCAGCCGTTTCATCAGTCGGCTCGGTGAGAAGGCTCTCCCGCTCTACCATTTACTGAAGAAAACGGACAAGTTCGTCTGGAGCGACGCGGCAGATGCCGCCTTCAAGGAACTCAAGCGCGCGATGGCCACCACCCCGGTCTTAGCACCTCCGGCTCCGAAGGAGCCCATGCTTATGTACATCGCCGCCTCCAACCGAGTCGTCAGCGTCGTCCTAGTGGTGGAACGAGATGAAGCCGGCAAGCAGCGGCCGGTTCAGCGTCCAGTCTACTACCTCAGCGAGGTACTCTCACAGTCAAAGCAAAATTACCCACACTACCAGAAGCTCGTATACGGTGTGTACATGGCAACGAAGAAGCTGAAGCACTACTTTCAGGAGCATCCGATCAAGGTGATAAGCGACGCTCTGCTTTCCGAGATCATAGGCAACAAGGACGCAACCCAGAGTCGCGAAATGGGCGATCAACCTGACGGCGCACGGAGTCGAATATGACAAGAGAACAGCGATCAAGTCACAGGAGCTGGCGGACTTTCTAGCCGACTGGACGGAGACGGACCACGTACCGCCGCCACCCGACTCCGGCGAACATTGGCTCATGCACTTCGACGGTTCCAAAAGATACTGGGGACTCGGCGCCGGAGTCGTCCTCACCTCACCCAAGGGGGGCCGACTCGAATACGTGCTACAAATCCACTTCACGGCGTCCAACAATGTAGCTGAATACGAAGCTCTCGCGCACGGCCTCAAGCTCGCCAAGGTCATGAACATCAGGCGGATCCTCTGCTACGGCGACTCCGACCTGGTGGTCCAGCAAACCACTGGTCATTGGGACGCCAAGGACCCCAACATGGCCGCCTACCGCTTCTTCGTCCAGCAACTTGCGGGATGCTTCGACGGATGCGAATTCCACCACATCCACCGCTCCAACAACGAGGCAGCTGACACTTTGGCAAACATTGGTTCTCTTCGCGAGGAAATCCCACCCGGCATCGCCCTTGAGAAGCTGTACAAGCCATCCATCACGCCGTGTCCCGGCTCCGACTCCATCCGGATGCCGCCAGGCGCGGAGCTGGCGAGGCCGGCTCCAGGCGAGCCGGAAACCGTCGAAGTCCTCGTCATCGAAGAGGCTCCGTCGTGGACCCAACCCTTCCTCGCCTACCTCGCCAACGACGAGCTCCCGGCGGACGAGCTTATCGCCAGGCAAATCAAACGCCGAGCAAGTGCATACACCATCATCAACAACGAGCTGTACAAACGTAGTATCTCTAGAATATTCCAGCGCTGTGTGAGCCAGGAAGAAGGAATCAAGATCCTCAAAGAAATTCATCAAGGCGAATGCGGTCATCACGTGTCCTCGAGAGCAGCCTCGGTTGCTCGAACCACTCGAGCGGGCAGCCGGCGCATGGGAAGAAGAGCTACCTTCCGTCCTCTGGAGCCAAAGGACAACCCCTAATCACTCAACCGGCTTCACCCCCTTCTTCCTCGTCCACGGGGCCGAAGTCGTCATGCCAACTGACATCGAGCATGATGCGCCCCGAGTCGTGCTGTACACAGAAGCAAAAGCTAAACAAGCCTATGAAGACGGAATGGACCTGCTCGAGGAAGCGCGCCAGCTTGCCGAGTCAAGGTCGGCGATGTATCAGCAAAAACTATGCAACTACCACAGCCAGCAGGTCAGGCATGTCCGCTTTCGTGAAGGCGACCTCGTGCTACGACTAATCCAAGACACAAAGAACATGCACAAGTTTTCATCACCCTGGGAAGGACCATTCATCGTAAGCAAAGCGCTCATCAACGATGCATACTACTTGATCGACGCCCGCGAGCACAAGAAGGACACGATGGACAAGGAAGGTGACGAAACGGAAAGGCCATGGAACGCGTCACTCTTGCGTCGATTCTACACTTGAGAAAGAACCATGTATGTATCACCCATGCTATCAATAAAGAAATGAGAATGATGAACTCATGAGCAGTTTTCCGCAACTTTTTTCCGCATTTCCTTTTCGGTTCTTCCGGCAGCCGGCAAGCTTGCCTTTAGCGGCCGTGTAGCGTGACTAACCCCTAAACGGTTAACTCTTCGAATCCGGTTAAGGCCGGCAAGAGAACAAGCTGGAGGGGGCCAACAACGTGAAAAACGCATAAAGGAAAGTACTGCCAGCTGGAAAAATGCTGTTCTATAAACTCGGCCAAGCCTGCAGTCGGCAACCACTTCTCCTATTACGGACGATTAACTACACAACGCTAAACGGCTAACTCTTCGGATCCGGTTAAGGCCGACAAGAGAATAAGCTGGAGGCCGACTGTATGTGAAAGACGTAAGAAAAAGAAATCGTTGTCGGCTGAGAAAACTCTGGCCCAACAAACCGGATCCTAACGTTATAGTAGTGTGCATGATCCCGCTGGACGGTGAAGTGCATACGAATTGCGGCGGGAGAGGCTACAGGCGAGTGTGAAATTGAGATAAGCAAAGTAAAAATATTCCCCATAAACAAAAGAGCAAGCTAACCAATTTGTCATTTCGTTTCTCGCACAAAAACGCCGCCCCCCGGCCCTGGAGATCTCAACCCGGCCAACGTGTGAAAGATCAAGCCGGCCACCGTCACACAAATGCAAGAGTAAAGCCGAAAAGCATTCGGTATCATTGATAAAGGCTTACAGCCGGGAGCAGGTTACACAAGCAAAAGAGGAAAGTCCACAGGCGGACAACCTCGCCTACAGGCCAAGCCGGCTAAAAGACAACATAAAGCTAAACGGGAGGCGGAGTCATATCGTCATCGCTCTCCTCCCACTCCTTGAGACACAAGGTGCCGTCGAAGACCTTAACGTAGAAGACCCCCGTCTGACGCTTCAAATGGAAGCGGATGACGAAAGCAGAATCTAGGCGGAAGAACTTGGCGAAAGATTTCCACCCGGAGAAGAACTCAACGCGGCGGCGGACCTCACCGCCTTTGTGGCCGGCGGTGACGCGAGCCAGCACCTCCCAAGGCCCTTGACGGGCACCACCCCGATGGAGGAGGAACCTGAAGGGGCCATCCCCCTCAAGCGCATCGGCGACGGCGAAGGGTAGCAACTGGACACGCTGCACGGGCTCATACAACACCAGGATAAACTCGGAGATCAGGAAGTTGTCCCATCCACCGTAGATCGGGGACTCCGAACGGGCAGGAGAGGGGCTCCGCTTGCTTCCAGTCGCCGCAACAACGGCACCTCCATCACCGCCGCGGCTAAGCTTTGGCGGCCGGCCCCGGCCGCGCTTGGCACCCGCATTGGAGGATTCCCCAACGTCGATCTTTCGGGGACGACCACTGCCGCGCTTCGTCGCTACGGGAGGAGTCAACTCGATCTCCTTCTTTGGGGCCATATCTAACCAGGGAGAGCTGGAGACGCGAGAGTGAGAAGATGAAGATGAAGGAGAAAACACGCCGGCGTTGTTACTTATAAGGAGGCAGGGAAGCATTGCAACCGTCAGCGGCCCGTCTCCAAGCGACGCGTGTCACCAACGCAGGAGACGGCGAAGCCGAGGGGGCAAAAGGCGAAGCGCAGGAATCAAGACGATGCAAAGGCGACGCGTGGCCTGTAAATGGACCAAGGAGGCGAAGCGAATCCCGGGGGCTACGCAGCCGGCAAGCCGGCTCCGCAGACCCGGATGCATATCTACAACACCCCGAGTCACGGACTCGGGGGCTGCCACGCCGTCAGCCGGCAGAAAATTCCCGGGGGCTGCGCAGCCGGCAAGCCGGCTCCGCAGACCCGGATGCATGTCTACAACACCCCGAGTCACGGACTCGGGGGCTGCCACACCGTCAGCCGGCAGAAAATTCCCGAGGGCTGCGCAGCCGGCAAGCCGGCTCCGCAGACCCGGATGCATATCTACAACACCCCGAGTCACGGACTCGGGGGCTGCCACGCCATCAGCCGGCAGAAAATTCCCGGGGGCTGCGCAGCCGGCAAGCCGGCTCCGCAGACCCGGATGCATATCTACAACACCCCGAGTCACGGACTCGGGGGCTGTCACACCGTCAGCCGGCAGAAAATTCTCGGGGGCTGCGCAGCCGGCAAGCCGGCTCCGCAGACCCAGATGCATATCTACAACACCCCGAGTCACGGACTCGGGGGCTGCCACGCCGTCAGCCGGCAGAAAATTCCCGGGGGCTGCGCAGCCGGCAAGCCGGCTCCGCAGACCCGGACGCACGTTCACAACACCCCAAGTCACGGACTCAAGGGCCGCACGATATCAGGATGGTGAAAGAAAAACACAAAACAAGCAAAGGACATAAAATTTCGACCCGGCTCGATGCTCAAGCCGGCCCAAAATTCGGGGGCTAGGCAGGGTGATTATCATCACCAAAACAAACACGAGTTCTGGCAGCAAAAGCCCAGCAACCACAGAGAAAATGACACTCACGATAGCAATCAACGACAGGAAGCAGAATAGCGAGTTTTACAAGGCAGTCATCAAGGACGTCCAAAATAACGAGACAGATAATGTGTCAGGACAGTTAACAGAACAGAACGACAAATACGCCCGGCATTCCGGGGGAGCAAACAAATCAGATAGTAGCGGCATCGGAGGCGGCAGCAGCGTTGCCGGCTCCAGCGCCTTCAGCCGGCCGGGCCGTTGCGGACGGCTCGGCAGGCACCAACTTCGTCAAGTCCACCGCCTCGGAAATTCTATCTGAGGCCATGAGGATCTCCGGGCGCAGGCTCGCGAGAGACGTTCCCGTGCGAAAGCCACCCACCAGCATGCTCATCTGCACGCTCGGATAACATGACTTTACCAAGGCCAACGCCATGTCGGTGCCTTCGCGCGCTGCCATCTCCACCTGCTCGTCAATGCCGGCTGGCGCCCCTTCAAGCCGGACGCGCAAGTCGTGGAGAGTGGTTGGCAAGGGGGCATCCGGCCATAGATTCTCAAGCACGCCGTCGGCCGCTTCCTTCAGCCGTTTGAACTCTTGGCCGAATCGGAGAAGACGGGAGGAGGCAGTCGGAGCAGACCCAGCAGCGGCACCAGAGGACTCCGGTCGGGAGCGCGCCGAGGCGGTGTCTTTCTGGATTTGCGCATCCACCTCGGGATAAAGGCCTGCGTTTCAAATCGGTGAGGCCGAGTAGAAGACCCCAAACAAGAAGTCAAGGAGAAAGAGACTCCACTTACCGAGGATGAGTTCGTTCACGCGCTCGACCTCCTTGATCAGGCCGCCCACCAGCTGCTCATGCTCGAGCTCACGCGCCTTGGCCGCCTGGACGATCTGGTCGTTGGACTCGACGGATTCCTTCAGCTGGTTCCGCAGCTCATCCGCATTCTTGCGGAGCGACTCGACCTCGCCCTGCATCCGTTGCTCGGCGTCTCGCAACTTCTTCGCCTCCTCGCCCAGCCGGACGACCTCCAGGCGGCGCTCCTCCGATGTTTACTCCACCGTCTGGAGATCAGCCTTGACCAACGCCAGGGTGGTGTCCTTTTCCTTCAGCTGCCTCTCCAAGCCGGCGCGGGAAGTGGTGTCGCCTGAAGGGGGCGAGTCATCATCAGGCCAAGCCGTGCAAGAAAAAATACAAAACACCAAGACAGAGGATGCAAACGAGAAAAGAAACCAAACCTTTGGCTGCCTCAAGCTCTCGTTTAAGCAATGACGTCTCCTTAGCCGCCTCAGCAAAGCCGTACTCTATTGAGTAGCGGAGCAACGTTATGTTGGCCAAATTTTCCTGAGCCTTCTGCTCCACCAGCGTGGCGAGGGGGAACCTCCCCGATGCGTCGGGCAGAGCCGGCACCGGCCCAGAATACGGGGGAGAAGACACCAAGATAGATTGGTGAGGACCAGGGAGTGAAGCCGTCGCCCCCGCTATGGCCTTGTCCTTGGCCGTCTCGACCACTGACAAGGAAGGAGTGGGGAAGGCGAGATCTCCAGCCCCGGCGCCGGGTCGGAGGACTGTCTGGAAAGCACCCACCGAGGCCTCGGCGCCACTGCCTGAAACCGAAGGGTCGAAGTCGACCACGAGGGGAGCTGTGTCCACCAGCGTCCGGCTGTTCGCCTCCACCGTCCCCGCCTCGGGAGGCGGGCCGGCCGCTTGCGTCACGGGGGCCTCGGTAGCAGACACCGAGGCCGACTCCGCCATCGCGACGGGCGCCGCCTCCACTATTGGAAGCGGCGCTCTGCAAAACAAAAAAAGCGTCACCACCAAGAAGTACAGGCCGCAAGATTTCCGCCACAGGACAAGCACTTACCCGTCGCGCGAGCCCAGTTCCACGGGTTTCCTCCTCTTCAAGCGCTTCGGCGGGGGAGCCGGTGCATCGTCGGGCAGGCGCTTCCCGCCTCCGGAGAGTACCTCCCCGCCCTTCGCAGGTACGGCGGAGTCGTCATCCGGCCGCTCTGTAGGGGCCGGCGCCACTCCGACCACAACGCCGGCCTCCGCGGTCTTGCCGGCGTCCGCGCCCGCTCCCGCCTTCTCCTCAGCCGCCTTGACAGCAGCCTGCTGCCTCGCGGCCGCCTTGGCGTCCATCTCCTCCCGGATCAAATCCGCCTACGCCAGCTCCGCGTAAATAGCCTTTTCCATATCTTCAATGCTCAAGTCGTAACCAGGATCAACAGCAAGAATAGGATTAACCACCTGGACGCTGGTCCCGCCGGCGAGAGATTCCGCCCTCTCCACGTCCTCCGCCTCCGCCTTCGTCTTCTCCTCGTCCTCCTTTGAGGTCATCAGCTGCTCCACAGTCAGACCCGCATCAGACGCTTCCAAGGCCAAATCCGCCTGCGTCATCTGAGCATAAAACTCCCTCTCCAAATCACCCGGATTCAAATCATAAATAAAATCACCACCGGGAGCATGACCAGTCACCTCATCGTTGGCCCCACCAGTTGGGACATCCGTCTTCTCCGCCATCCTGGCGTCGACCTCGGCCCTGATATCGGCCACAATCGCATCCGCCTGGGCCTCCGCCGTGAGTTTCCCGGCGGGCATCAAGCCGGCTGTAGTAGGCCGGGATGACGTAGAAGTCAACTTTTTGGCAGGCAGCACGCGCCGCTTCTCGAATGTGCCCTTCCGCCTGTGGGGCACGGTGCCTGCATCGACATCGGCGGCCGACTTCGACCGCCTCTCCTTCAAGACCCGCCGGGGGAGAACTGCTTTCTTCTTCCGCGCCACCGCCTCCAACTCCTTGGTCCTACGGGAGGACGGCGCCGGCTTGGAGGCTGGCACGGAAGAGGAACCCTCTGAGTCCGGCTCGGAACCACTGGAGAGATCTACTACCACGCGCACGACACCATCAGTTTGCCCAGCGGTGTCGGGCTCAGAAGACTTACCGCGGGACGACAAAACCGGAGGTAGGACATCGCGCTCGAGGTCCTCGTCCCTGTAGGCTGCCGAATCGGAGTCGGAGACGGCAGAGGGGACAGGGCTCGTCGCGACACGGGCAGCATCGTCATCGCCTCCGCCACCTTCACCAACATCTGCACCCCCACCGGACGATTCGGTGGTGTCACCGCGCTTGTCCGGGACGACAGGGGCACCGCCGCCCGATTCATCCTCAGCGGTGGCATCTGCTTCTTCTCCCGCCTGCTCGTCAGAGGAATCCGCCTCCAGCATGGCCGTCAGCGCCTTAGAAAAGGGACCACAGACGTCAGGCTCGAAGACGACTTCAAAGTCTTCAACCCTCTGGAGTTCGCAAAGCTATACAACAGGCTGACTGGGTCAAGCAGCAGTCGGACGAAGGAATTGAAAACGGATTAGGAAGCAATGGCTAACCTCAGGAGCACGTTCCGAGCGGGTGAATGGATCGAGCCCAAACTCCCAGTCCACCTCGATCCTATCGGTGACGAGGCGGGAAGCCCACGCGCATAGGTTCTCCGGCTTCGGCACCTCCAAGCTGACCCGGGTGGGATCCCAGAGACCAGAGTAGAAGCACATCTTGTGCGAACGCGCCTACAGCGGGTATATCCGCCTTGACAGCCACGCCAGGGTCAGGTCCCTGGACGTTAAGCTGGCCTCCACCAACACCTTCAGTCGGCCAAACAAAACACCCTCAAGATCCCCATCCACCGGCGGTTTCCGACTCTAGGACTTGTGCGCCGTCAGCGAATTGGAGAAGGCCGGAAGGCCGATTTGGTCGACATCAGTGAGATTCCGGACGTAGAAATAGGTGCTCTGCCACTTCTTGATGGAATCAGGCAGGTGAATCTTGGGCAGTGGCGTGCTCTTCGTGTTAATGGAGACACTGCCGCAATCGCGCTGCTGCCCGGCGGTCGTTTGAGCCCGCAGAAAGAAGAACATGCCGAATATCTCCATGCTGGGCCAGATGCCCAAATACGCTTCGCACAGCGTGACGAAGCATGACAACTGAGTGATGCAGTTTGCCCCCAAATGGTGGGGTTGCAGCCCATAAAAGCGCAGGAATTCCGAGAAAAAGGAGCTCGCCGGGAGCCCCAATCCCCGCTCCAAGTGCGCGGAGAACATGACAAACTTGCCCTTCTTGGGCTTCGGCGAAATCTCTCCTTCAGGGGGAGCGCGGGCTCCCACGTCGCCCGTCATCCCCAAGAACCGGTTCCGACGGAGCTTCCAGAGGAACGCATCATCCACGGCGGAACCCATCCACGCACCCGAACTTGCCATGGAGGATCTGTTTCCCGTCGAGGGAGAAACAAATGCAAGGACGGCAAGAACGTGAGAAAGAATTGGCAAGAGCCGGGGAGCGCAAGAGCTAGCGAGGAAGACGAAGCAGAAGTGGGGAACGGTAACCCCGGCCGTTCCCCTCTTTCCCCTTTAAAAGCGAGGCAGGCGGAACCGTTCCGCCCATCACACCGCGCTTTCCGCAGACGATCCCACGAGCAGGCAGTTGCCACCGAGAATCCAGCCCGGCGAAGCTGAGGCGACGTGCGCCAGGCCTCGGACAGAACACCAACGGCTCCCCAAAGCGGCGGGGTGTGGCTGACGCAGGCCACGACCCACGACTCCCAAGACGCCAAGATTACCGGCGACCGGCTATTCCAAGCCGGACGAGCCGCCTTCGACTACCACCGCTCTACCCGGCAAGCTTCATGCCGGACGATCACAACTACAGCGACGCAATCGGAACCAGAGAAGCTCGCGAAGTCTTCCCAGCAAGCTAGCAAGACTCCATGATCTCGGGGGCTAGTATTGGGGATATGAACCCTAGATACCCAGAAGGAGGTCAAAATCGTTCAAGAACTCAAGCCGGTCATCTCAAGGCGAATCCGATCGTCCGACTTGAACATCTCCGTCCGGCTTGGAGCAGCCGGCTTCCACCCCCCGACCAGTCCGTACTGGTAGGCCAGGATCACGCAACTGCCACGTGATGGACAGTACGCCCTGTCGGACGTTACGGCGGCAGTGTAATGATGAGTTGGCCCAAGCCGGCTGGAAACCGTAGTGATGTCATAGGGGTAAATTTGTAACTTTCCTGTAACAAAAAACCCTAGCTATTGCCTATAAAAGGCAAACCAGAACCCCCTGCGTGGGGGCAGGCACTGGACAGAGAAGAAAAATAGAAGATCATCTTCGACCTCCAGCCGGCTTGGACTTCCAGCCGGCTGCCACCCGAAACAGCTCCAGGAGCACCACTTGTAACCCGATTCTGTGATCAGGCAATAAGAATAAGAAGAGCAGGACGTAGGGGTGTTACCTCCACAAGAGGGCCCTGAACCTGGGTAACTCGTGTGTGTTTGCGTGCTAGTTACCCAATCCCGCGCGAGCATCCATCGTCGCCTGCCCCATATTTCTTTTCATCTCCGATGGATATGCCGTGCAACCCACCACGACAGCGTCCGACGCCGCCCCAACGGTCGCTACACCGCGGAGATCCGCTCCGGTGACACCCGCGTCCCGCTGGGGACGTTCTTCAGCACGCAGGCCGCCGCCCGCGCGTACGACGCGGCGGCGTGGCGTCTCGACCGCGACCCGGCCTCCATGAACTTCCGCGACTCCCGCAACCTGCAGGAGGCGGTGGACCGAGCGCCTCAGCCGTTCATCGTCACCGCCGAGGACCGCCGCGCGCAACGCCTTCGCGCGACGCTCAACCTCGTCGCGGTGAACGACCGCCGCGCCGTGGACGCGTGGTACCGCGCCCACCCGGACCAGAGGGATGAGAAGCTCGCGCGCTGGGAGACGTTGCGCGCGGAGCGGGCCGAGCGCCGGGCCGAGATGCATGAATGGCGCAAGGAGAGGAGGGCGCTCAGGGCGGCGGCGGAGGCTGAACTGGCGGCCGGCCGCGCCTGCTGGCCCGCCGGCGACCCGATGTGGGACGCGCTGCAGGACTCCGTCTCCGACACGACGAACTCCGACAGCGACTTCTACTCCTCCGACAGCGACTTCTAGTCCTCCGACGGCAACTTCTAGATCGCCGGCGCGTTCCGCCGACGCGTAGTGTGTCCGTGCGCGCCTATATGCGCGTAGTGTTAATATGTGTGCGTTTGTAGCGCCTGTGCGCGTAGGTGTGTTCGTCGAACCCTAATATATTTCTATTTCTATGTCTTTTTCGATCTAATTTCAGCGCGCTCTCATTGTGAATAAGGTTTCTGACGCTCTATTTTAGTGCGCCTGCTAAAGCGGCAAGTTTTGGCGCGACGTTTTGGCGCGTATACTAAACCGAAATAGACGCGCGGCGCGCCAAAACACCTTTTTGGCGCTGCAAACTTTGTATACCGCGTCGGCGCGTTGGGCGCCAATTGGAGATGCTCTAACGCTCCACGCTTTGCACCGACGAAATTGACGCAGGCTTACCTACTCATCGGCAACTGATAATAACGCTCCACGCTTCGCAGTGAACCACGTGGTACACGTGGTACGCAACCAAAAAAATGACAAAAAAAAAAAAGCGCTGCAAGTGACACCTATGTTTACCCGCCGCTAATAAATCCTTATCCATATTGTGGGCCCGCGTTTTGCGCGCCTTGACTGATCGGTGGGGCCGAGCCAAGTGTCATAGTACACGTCTTCCACCGGCAGGATCCCTGGCTGCGCGTCGCCGGCTCTTCTCCCCTCCCCCGCACCGCCCAAGCGAACGGCTTCGAATTCGGAGGAAGAAGGGAGCAGCGTCCGCGAGAAGCGGAAAATGGCGGCCTCGCTCCGCCTCTCGCACTTCCTCCTCGCCCTGTCCCTCCTCCTACTCCTCTCGACGCGGTCGGCGGCGGCGGCGCGCATCGCGCCGCTCCCCACCGCCGCGCTGCGCCGCCTCTACGACACCTCCAACTACGGCAGGCTGCAGCTCAACAACGGCCTCGCGCTCACGCCGCAGATGGGGTGATAAATTTGCTTCCCCTCACCTTCCTCTTCCTCTTCTGCCGCCGCTGCTGCTTTGACTCAGCGCTTGCTTTATCTGTTTCGCCTGTCCGTTCCCCGGAGGGGGTTGGCTGGCTGCGGTCGAAATCTGAGCGACTAAACACCACTGTGCGTGCAGGTGGAACAGCTGGAATTTCTTCGCCTGCGACGTCAACGAGACGCTCATCCGCGAGACAGGTTCGGCCGCGGGAATCCCCCCCGCGTAAATAATAATCCTTGTTAAATCTGCGATTCCCCATCGCAGATTTCGATCTGCTGCAAGTTTGTTGTCAGTATCCGCATTAGAAATGGTGCCTGGGACACTTGGGGTACACTATTACTCCATACAGTACGACATAGGCATAGGCATATACCAGTTCAAGTGTCACATTGCAAGCATAATGTCTCATGTTTGCACCTGGTACTAGTGCTTGCCGGTGATATGTGGGTTCGATAGAGTCCAGAGTAGAGTTTACTAAAGGTTCTTTGCCCTGTCTTGAAACAGCTGACGCGTTGGTCTCGACGGGCCTGGCTGATTTGGGATACAACTATGTGAACATCGGTATGTACTTGGCTTGACGCAAATATCTATTATTGGGCCACATGAAGTATTCCGTGTGCTGTCTCAAGCTATGTTTGTCCTTCCTTTTCAGACGACTGTTGGTCCTATGTGAAACGTGGAAATAAGGTAATACGCATATTATACTTTATGTTTGTGATACTTGCATATTCTGTTTGGGAGTATGATGCTGAAGCTTGAACAAAAGTGATCGAAATATTATTTTTCGTTGCAGCACCAAATGTTTTATTTCGCGCACATCCATAGAAATCTGAGATTTTTCTTGTGCTTATGGTAACTGGACATCAGTGCACGTGGTCTGAAATTCCGAAAATCTTCTGGTAGTTGTCTACACTCATTTTGCAAATCGTAGTTACCAGAAAGGTGTCGGAACTCAGAATGGTGTTCTATAGTCTATACTTGGTTCATCTTTTCAACATTTCGAAACTCTAGTCTTGTTTCAGTTTGTTTCAAATAACTATGTTTGTTTTTCTGGAGTCCTGTTTCTTTGGAGTTGGTGTATTTTCGTATGCTCTCCTAGGTATCCAAGTGATGTTTTTCGTTACAAAAATTCATTGTTTCCGTTGCGCTATCTGAGGCATTATGATGGCTCAATATTGTTGGTTACCCCACAAAAACTATTTTATGGCATTGCACTAATCTCATTTATGCTGAAAAAAGTACACACATCGTGAATGCACCTGTACATTCTTAATAAATCATTTGCTGTAACATACAGGATCAACTGCTACCTGATCCAAAGACGTTCCCTTCTGGAATCAAATCGCTTGCGGACTATGTGCATGGAAAAGGTCTAAAACTTGGTATCTACTCTGACGCTGGGTAAGTTGTCCAGCTATAGATGATTTAACTTTCGAGCTTTTATGGTTCTTAGTGTATCGTGGTCAAGAATAAACAAATAACAAAAGAAATATGTAACAAGTTAAAGCTTTCAGGTTATTTACTTGTCAAGTTCGACCAGGATCACTCCGTCATGAAAACGATGATGCTGCCCTTTTTGCTTCATGGGTATGAAGCAGTCACAGAATTATTGATGCATAAAAGAGTTGCTGCACAACATTGTGATGAAACATTTAAGAACATATTTAGTGTTTCTATCTTAACCTGTTCTGCGCTGTACAACGTTGTCATACTAGTATATGAAATCCGGATATTTATTTTTTGGTCCAGGGTGTTGATTATCTGAAGTATGACAACTGTTACAATCTGGGAATAGCGCCAAAGGAAAGGTCAGGTCACCCGACTCTCCTTTGTCTCGGCCACAGGCTTTTACAAAACTGTTACCTCAATGTTGTTGCTAAAATTTATTCGATGATGTCATAATCTCAGGTATCCTCCGATGCGTGATGCTCTAAATTCAACTGGCCACAAGATATTCTACTCTCTATGTGAATGGTATGCCAGTCAATATTTGGGAAAGAAGTAGCAGTTATACATCGTGCTCAACCTCCAACCTTGTTGAATTTATATATGTGTTCTCTCTTAGGGGCCAGGATGATCCAGCTTTATGGGCTGGAAAAGTTGGAAACAGTTGGCGTACAACAGATGATATAGAGGATACATGGAAAAGGTAATTCATTATCTTTCCTGAAACAAAAGCGTATAGCAGTCTGCTGATATGCTCTGAAATTGACCTGTTTTGTTTTATGTTAAAACTAGCATGACTGACATTGCTGATAAGAATAACAAGTGGGCATCATATGCTGGACCAGGTGGATGGAATGGTAATTATATTAGTGAAGAGTACAATATTTCCTCTGTTGCAAGAGACTCAAAATTAATGCGTACGCTATTACTCAACCTACTAATTTTTTCCAGACCCTGACATGCTGGAAGTTGGAAATGGTGGCATGACTTTTCTGAGTACCGTTCACATTTCAGCATATGGGCACTCATGAAGGTAAGAATTTGCTGAGCAAATCTGTAATCACTAGGATTGTGCCAATGGCTTATGGCCTCATTGCATCCATCCCTTCACTTATCTATAGTGATTTTAGGCCAACGAGCAAGGTAAAGAGTTATTTAAAATAAAGCTTCATGTTCTTCTAGGATTTTGTGCCATGTGTGTTTGGCTTACTAGGCAGTATTTCCAATTACTCCCAGTGACCACATTTCCCAGCACACCCTGGTGAATGGGCTGACGAGTCGAACATATTTTGAAAATTCTGAATATAAACATCAAATGCATTGGTTAATTGTTAGTATCTTGATTCTCAATTGATTAGACATGCTATCCACCGAGATGCCATTGCATTGGTGTAATGGTTCTTACACTATTTATTTTCAACCGAAATAAAAATAAAATTTAATATTTAATTGGAAATCTCTTCCGGTAATTGTACTGTATATTCATAACCGCCCTCGGTAAATAAGTTCGTTCGGTAGCCAAAGCTCATGTATCATGCCCTTCAAGTTGAGGATAAAACAGAAGCTGATCAGTGGAGGCACATTATCTGTTATTTCATGCCCTTCTAGATAGTTTGTATTACAATCAATTTGTACTTGCATAATGAAGGTAAAACAGAAGCTGATCAGTGGAGGCACATTATCTGTTATTTCATTTTGTTGCACTGACTAGCAAATATCCCTTCCGGGTCATGTTTCAGGCACCTCTCTTAATTGGTTGTGATGTCAGAAATATGACTTAGAAACAATGGAAATATTGAGCAACAAAGAAGTAATTCAAGTAAACCAAGGTATTGCTCAGAATCTTGTCTTTGTACTTCTTTCTATAGCATGTCCTCATTTCGAAATTTCAAAGCAGTATTTTTCTATTGCCATCACTTCATTCTCTCGAAGTCTACGCATGACAAAGAAAGTGATCTTTCTTGGTGGTCCCAAATTTCCATGTATTGTTGATTTGTTGTCATCTTAACTGGTCTTTAGAAGTCATTTTGCCAGAAGTCATTTTGCACGAACTCATGTAGGAATCTTCATATGAGTTGTTTAAACCACTCGATGGATCTTCAGATTTTTTTTTTCATTTTCTGTTACGGTTTGTGTATTATTTACTGGTGAGTATTGAGCTGGCCAGTGAACATTCCTGTATTCCTCTTGTAGATATTATGTCGTCCTGAAGAAACATCATGTTGTTTCCCAAGTAAATGATTGTATTTTTTCCGCTTAAGATTTCTGACATATACTGTTCTATTCACACAGTAGAACCATTTATCTATATACTGCTGTAGTTATGAATCCACCGAGTTAAGCATGTTTCTATTTTGCAGATTCTCTTGGAGTTCAAGGAAGAAGAATTTTGAGTCAAGGAAAAGGTGGATGCCGTGAGGTGATTTAGCTGCTCCAGATAAAATTACTATATTAGCAATGCACCTGTTCATAGCATTCCATGCACGTATGCCCCAGTGCACCCCCCTACGCCAAACTCATAACATGTCAAATGTTTTGCAGGTCTGGGCTGGACCCCTCTCCGGTAACCGTTTGGCTGTTACATTATGGAATCGTTGTTCGGAGACGATTAACATCACGATGGCATTGCCAGATGTAGGCCTTGATGGTTCATCTGCTTACTCTGTTAGAGACCTGTGGAAGGTGAGTTACATAGTTTTTATTGCTAAGTGGTGGTATTATTCGCCTCTTATCCCTCTGATATGAAGGTGCCTGTAGAGACATGGCTTGTAGCATCCCGATATTATTATAAAACAGGCATATGAAAGATTTTCCTCATTTTTTAAGGTTGTTTTAGGTGTTTTAGATCCAAGGGAGGTCTTGAAACTTCATAATTAAAACACTATGTAAGGTTCAGTTACATCCCAAGCTAATCTGGGAGAATAGAAACAATGTGACCACATGGCATCTTCCCAGTCTCCAAAGTTGGAAGCACATGGACAACACAGAATAAGCACGAGCATATATTACCGTAGTGATACACAATCTATCTTATTAACAATTTTCTGTTTTTGTGTCTTGACCACCTTCTAAATTTGCATTTTGTCCAGCATGAAACACTATCGGTGAACGTCGTAGGATCTTTCGGAGCCGAAGTCGACGTGCACGACTGCAAGATGTACATTTTTACTCCTGCTGCCGGCTTTTCTGCAATTTGATATGAAAAAGGTCAAAGCCACACGGTGTATCAGCATGTCATCCAGCACTGCCGGCCACACGGTGTATATATCAGCGTGTTCTAAGAAATAATATCAGCGTGTTCTGGAAATAAACACGATCAATCCTATATCCAACATTCTATGCAAAAAAAATTATATATCCAACATTATGTGGAAAATGTTTACATTGAGTGTCAATCTCTCTTTAGGAAGGCAGTGGACTATAACCAATAATCAAGGACCAATTATTAAATATTGAAGGGAAACACGTACGGAGCTGAAGTATCAATTCTTTCTCATCACACTTGCAGTTCAAGATCACGCTCTCCTAAATTTACCATGTTTGTTCCGTAGAATTAATCTTTCACAGGGTTAGCCAGCTGGTACACACGAAACCCGGCGGCCGTGTCAGGCAGGTTCTTCCTCCGGAACGACTCAGCCCTCCATCTGGCCACCTTGTGGAGGAGGTGGTCCGGCCAGAACTGGATCCCGTCCTCGATGTGCATCTCCTCGAGCACCATGGCGTTCTCCACCAGGAACTTGGCGAGCTGCACCTGGAAGCAGTTGACCTCCCTGGCCTTGAACTGCAGCGTTACCTTCCGCAGGCTCATCCATGTGCAGCTGTTGGTCAAGTCTGCCGGTATCTCTGAGACCTCGCCGAGCTCCACGACGCTGCGATGCGTGGTGGACATGGAAGCTAGCCTCTCGAACCGGTCCATGGACTCGGCAAAGGGACCCCCGACATGATCCCTTGTCCTCTGCTCGTAGTGGTAGTCATACTTCATCTCTAACCTGAGACGGAGCTCGGACATTGCCGGGCAGGAGCGGAGCAGCCCCACCAAGGCCTCGGCGGTTTTTCTCTTCCCGGGCACGAATTTGCCGTCCAGTTCAAGGAGCTCGAGGTTGGGGAACGTGACCCCGTCGGCGACTTGGATGTCCTCGACGCTGTTGAGGCGCATCTTGAGGACCCTCGTGGTGGAGAAGCTGGTGAGCACGCGTGGAGTGGACGCGAAGTAGTGCTTGCGATGGCAAGTGTCGTCGAGGTCGACTCGTGCGAGCCCCGGCGCGGGCGATGTGAGGGAGAGCTTGACCGGGTGTCCCTGGTAGAGGAAGGAGTGCAGGCTTGGCATGTCGAGCTGGATGCCGACATGGGTGGACGTCTGGATCTCCTTCTCGTTGAGATAGGTTTTGAGCACCAAGGCGGTGACCGTCGGGCAGCGGAGGAGGAGGGGCAGCCCGAAGCAATTCTCCATGTACATGAAGCTCGCCTTTTCGGCGGGCTTCCGCGGCTTGTAGCTGACGTGAAGCAGCCAGAGGCTGGCGAGAGCCGGCGCGGCATCGACCAGGATCTGGAGATACCCCTCCAGGAGAGTGCAGTCTTGCAGCGTCAGATCCGTTAGGCGCGGGAAAGCCAGCTGGCCAGGCCGGGTCGACGGGGGCTCGAGGTAGCAGCTGTGGAGCTCGAGCACCCGGAGGGTCGCAGCACAAGGCAGCGAAGCCAGCGGCGGGGAGTACGGTTTTTCAAAGGTCTGCTTGCAGGCGATGATTACGAGCTCCTCCAGTCGGGACGCGGCGGGGCCGATGAGGAGGCCGGCGACCCTTGCGTCGTCTTCCGGTTCGGCGCCGTGTAACCTAACCTTGAAATCGGTATCGGGGAGGCGGTAGGCGTCTTTCTCCAGGAAGAGCGTGAGCCTCTTGAGGCCCGAGCTTCCGTCCCCATGACGGTGACGCGGCTGCAAGGCGGCGAGTGCGGCGTTGGCGTCGCGGAAGAAGGCGTCAAACTTCGTATTCGGAGTGGAGTAGTAGCTGTTGCGCTCTGATCTGGCGGAGTAGGGCCTGGTGTCGAGGTCGAGGATGCTCATGCTGCCGATGCGCTCGAGAAGATCGCCGGCGAGGGCGGTGAGACGGTCGGCGGCGGCTAAACCTAGATGGGTGTGCGTGGCTGCAGTACAATATGCATGATCTAGGTATGTGCGCAATTTATAGTTAGTTTGTTACAAGGATTATCGGTGTTGGGCTCGGACGTGATATCAGGCCATTGCGGATTTGAACTGGACGGCCCAGTATGTCTCAGGCCTCCCACCACCTACGTGAAATTCTCTGCTAGAAAAAAAAAAACAAAAACCTACGTGATATTCCCCCAAGAACAATGTGAGTTGTTGACTTTTTTCTTTCTTTCTGAAAGTCGGCTGTATTAATAATCAGAACTTGATTACAGGCCGGACACGCAGGTCGGAACTGATCCATGCAACACACCTGAACCCACACCCTATGCTAGATCGAGCAAACCCATGGCAACTAATTAAATTACTTCCTCTGATCCGGAAAAAAACGTCCAACAAGCCAGTGCCTTGACCTGTCAATGGTTTGAAAACTACACCATATACTCGAAGTGAACCTGCACGAATATTTCTATCAGCCCAACCCCAATTAAACCCATTTAATACTTTTAGGCCACGCCTAGGGATTGCTAGTTTGCACCATCCAGCAATCGCTGATTCGGAAATTAAGTCTCGTACGATTCGAAAGGAGCATACCGCACCCACATGCAAGCATCTATTCACCATACGCATTTAATTCCACGTGGAAATTTTAAAAAAGTCATACCTCCTAAGTCGTGTGTCGGAATTGCGATCCGTTTTCACCGTTGAGTCTCCCACAACGAGCTCTTCAAAACTAAATCTCATTCATATATGTTTCGACAAAAAAAAACTGAAAAACAACTATAGTGTTTAGGCCCGCAACTTCGTACTAACAGTTGCTACCAAAAAAAATATTTACTCTTGTTGCGTTCCTTGAATAAGTTGACGTTGTTAGTGTTTTAGTTGGAGCCATCCTCCCGTGTGTTACAACAGGAGCATGCACAGTTGGTGCTCTATTTCCCCCCGAAAAGCAACTCTAGCATTTAGTGAAACGACTTCATACTAAGAGGTGCTTACACTAGTTTAAAGTTGCTTCCCGTGGTGTTTTAGTTGCAGTCATCCCTCACTTGGTTGCAACTGGAGAAGACACGGTTGCTAAACTCTCACAAAAAAAGTTGTTGTAGATGGCATTTTTAGTTGCTGCCATCCTCCACCGGGTTGCAACTGGAGCGTGAACAGTTGCTGCACTCCTTTAATAAGTTACGGATGCAAGTGTCTTAGTTGTTCCCCACTAGGTTGCAATATGAGCATGCATAGTTGTGCGGGACGTGTAGTGCACGCCGACGCTGCAGAAGGGAAGGTGGATGTCGGGTGCTCCGGCAGCGCCTAGTCGAGGTGAGGCACTCATTGGCGGCTAGTGGAGGTGGAGGAACCCGACGGCCNCAAGGTGGATGTGTTCCTTTACAGTACTATGAAGTTGCATATTGTTGCTAATAAGTTGGCTACTTGGTAAGCAATCAGTATTACAAGTTGCTGGTCACAATACTAAAGTTGCTGCTCTCAGTACTAAAAGTTGCTTCTCGAAAATAAAATTTGTCAAAACATATACAAATGAGATCTAGTTTTGAAGAGCTCGTCGCGAGAAGGCTAACGGTGGAAACGGATCGTAATTTCGACTCACGGTTTAGGAGTTACGACTTTTTTTATAAAAGCAACCAAAAAGGAATAGCCGTGAGGTCGACTTCCTCAAACAGCGTGCGTGCACACCAGTCTGCCTATCGCTGTCCGCTGTCGGAATGTGCGGCCCTCGCGTCTTGATCAGAAGCTAGCATCAGACGGACCACAATCGATCGCTCGTTTGTATCAAATAGCATCCGTGCACTTTTTAGCAATTGGCATACTTTTATCAACCCGACCAAAACCAAACCAATCCAAACCATACCTCGAAATTTCACAACAATAATAGGCAAGGAAATTCCATATCAACGGTAGTCAATTTAGCAAAAACAAAAGCAACATCAACTAGTACAAATAAATTTGTTTGTCTCAATACTAAAGGTGTTTTTCAAGTTGTTGGCAAATTTGTATCAGCCGATAGGCAATTCGCAACAAATAAAACCAACTAAGCAACACAGGTAGGCCACTTCGGAGCCGAGATACGTCAAGCATGTCACAAATGGAGCAAGGAGCACTCGTGCACTTTGTAGTCCTTGAGCAGCTACTGGACGGAGACCTTGTTGTCCTCGACGTCGAACCAATCAATGGATGGCCCGTCCGGATAAGCTTCTGCATCACCTCCTCATTGTCACCGTCGTTGTCCTCCTTGTCCTCGAATTCGAACCTTCTGATGATCCCCATTTTATGTCTTACATGTGGGATTCGTTTGTCAGTGTATCTCTCCCTTTCTTCCTCCCTACAAAGGATCCAGACCCCACCTTGCACGAGTGTCTTCCTCGGCGACATGGCCACTAATCGGACTTGGGATCCAGCAGCCGGCCACCGACAGCCCGCTCGAGCCAAAGAACATCTCGGGCAGGACAACAATGCACATCAACGTACTGGAGAAGATCCCTGATGGGGAGATTGTGGTGGTACTTTCAGTAGAGATAGAAGCGAGAGAGTAGAGAGAAAGAGCAAAACAAGGAGAGAAACACAGTGTCGCCATCATCGCCACAGGCAGGAGCAAATACTTGAATCAAATACTCCCTCCGATCCATAAAAAGTGTCGCCCAGTACAAATTTTGTACTAACTTAGTATAAAATGAGCGACACTTTTTATTGATCGGAGGGAGTATGTGATTTGTTTCTGGAAAAATTTATGAAATTTTGTAAATACTTGAATCAAATATTTCAACTAATTATATAACTATTTGTTTTTTTTGAAAGCTCAAGGGGGCGATTGCCCACCTGAACGACTTCATTTTTCAAAAATCCGATAAGTACAGGGGGGAGCTGTGTCGCACACAAAAAACAGGAGGAGGTGCGACATGCAATAGAGGCGGCATACCACCACGAGAGTACAACATAGGGGGGTAGGGGGGGAGGCTACAGGTAATGTCGTGGTCACCCCAGGGCGTCGCACCAGGCGAGGAGGCCACTGAGGTCAACTCGTCGTGGGGCGCGCACCAGCCAGAGTCGCAGGTGGTCCGAAACCGTGGCTAGCACTCATCGGAGTCGAACACCATGCGCTTCCGCGACTTCCAAACACACCATGTAATCGCGAGCAGCACCGTGTTGACTACACGCGGTGCCATCGTGGGAGGTGGCTGGCCAGTCCGCGCAAGAGCGTCGCCATGTCGGCATCAGGTGAGAGGTGCAGCCCCAGCACCACGCGCGACCAGACCTCAGAAAGTCGCGGGCACACCACAAACATATGGGGAAGGTCTTCATCACGGCCGGGACAGAACGGGCAGTGCGGCGACGGGACGCAGCCATGCCGGAAGAGGCGCTCGCGGGTCCTGGTCTTGCCGAGGCGTAGGATCCAGAAGAAAACCCTCACCTTTGGAGGGGCAAAGTTCTCCCAGTTGATGTCCTGGAACGGGACAACAATGCCGGACGAGTGCAGCACACGGTAAACGTCACCGGTCTTGAACCTGTCCGGGCGCCCAAAGGAGACAATGCGACGGTCGGGAAGCGGCGCGAGCCGGATAGCGCGCAACCGGGCGTGGAGGTACACCAGCTCTGCACGGGCCTGGTCGGAGACACGGGGGCGTACCTCCACGCAAGGCTCCTCCACGCCGTACGCACCAGCAAGCGTCGCCTCGGGGGATAGGCAGCGGGAGAAAGCTGCCGGCAGAGCCATAGAAAGTGGTCCCAGCGGCGTCCACGAGTCGTGCCACAGCGAGGTCGAGACCCCGTCACCCGGAGCCACACGAGTGATGCTACGGTATAGGGGGATCAAGGATTCAAAGTGGCACCACGACGGCGTGGATGGCTCGGGGCACGGGCATAGGTAGCTTTGTCGAACACAGCGAGTCCAGGGCGTATCTCGACCGTCAAGAAGCCCGTGTAGATTCTTCAACAGCAAGCAAGTGTTCTGGAGTTCGAGATCAACCACGCCAAGCCCTCCTTCTGCCTTTAGCCGGCACACAAACTCCCACGCCACCTGGCAGTCCCCCCCTGAACACACCGCAGCCGCTTTCCACAGCATGGCGCGACGCGGCCTGTCCATCTTGGCGACCACGCCCTTCGGTAGCGGCAGCACCGACATAGCGATAGGAATCGCCGAGAGAACTGCCGTGGCAAGGGTAAGACGCCCTCCGATGGGAATCAGCGAGGTGCGCCATCCCGGGATTTGCTGAGATATCCGGGTGGCGAGGAACTCCAAAGCAGACGCAGGAGCTTTTGGTCTGACAGCGGGAGGCCGAGGTACGTCTGTGGGAAAGACGGCACGGGGCACCCCAATATGCCGGCGAGATGGCTGCTCGAGCAGCCGACATGCGCAAGGAACGAACGTGCTCTTGTGGTAGTTGATGTGGAGGCCAGTCGCGAGAGGAGAGAAAGAGTCCAGCACACCCCGCAACCTCGTGATTTGCCCCGGATCCGCGCGAAGGACTATGAGTGTGTCATCGGCGTATTGGATGACAGGAACGGGAAGGTCGTCAGCAAGAGGGTGGCGGAGACGGTCATCACCCACGTCCTCGACGAGAAGTGCCCGGAGCAACTCGGCGACAACGAGGAAGAGGTACGGGGACAGAGGGTCACCTTGACGCAGGCCGTTCTTGCAGTTGATCCACCTCCCTGGCACCCCATTCAGCAAGACAGCCGTTTTCCCGGTAGAAAGGATAGCAGAGACCCACCCCCGGAAGGTGGTGCCAAACCCGCGCGCCTCCAGGATGAGGTCCAATGCAGCCCAGTTGACGGAGTCAAAAGCTTTCCTGAAATCCAGCTTAAGGACCACGGCAGCGACCTTGCGAACATGACAACTCTGGACGAGGTCAATGGCGTATAGGAAGTTGTCGGTGAGGACGCGCCCCTTGATGAACCCAGACTGCTCGAAGGACACGAGGCGCTCGATATAGGACTGCAATCTGGTCGTCAGGATACGGGTGACAAGTTTCATCACGCAGTTCTGCAGGGAGATGGGCCTGAAGCCATCGGCGGTGACGACGTCCGCCTTCTTGGGCAGCAAGGCGATGAAAGCGCGGTTCACACCATCTAGGGGCGTTGTACCGCCATGAAAATCGGTGAGGAAGGCCATAACATCGGGGCGGAGGAGGGGCCAGAATGCACGGTAGAAGGCGGGGCCAAAGCCGCCAGGACCTGCTATCCACCCGCATCGCCCAGAGCCCATCGCGCGCCTCCTGCTCGGTGAATGGGACTCAAGGGCGTCGAGCCCTGGCACGCGTGGAAGGACCCTCTGGAGGTCGAAGTCCCAAAACGGCGGTTGCGAGGTTCCAAGGAGATCGGAGTAAAACCGGTGCAGGACGGCAGCTTTGTCGGAGTGGTTGACGAGGATCCCGCCATCGGCATGCAACACCTTGATCTGATTACTGCGAAGACGCGCGGAAGCGCAGGCATGGAAGAATTTCGTGTTTTCCTCTCCCAGACGACAGAGACGATAAGTGAAGCGCTGCCACCAGTAGAGACTCAGTTTCCCGTATTCCTCCGAGAGACGGCCACGAGACGAGATCACGGAGCAGGCGTTCGGGCGGGAGCAGCGCGCGAAACTCTTCCACCGTGTCCAGCACATCAATAACCTTTCGGCAATTTGAAATTAGCTCGGCAGGCCGCCGTCGTGACCGAGCCCATTTCTTCGAAGCAGCCCGCGCCCATTTAAGCGAGTTGACCAAGCGAGAGGCCGCGCACTCGCGCACCCTGCTGGCGACTGGTTCCAGACGGAAGAGACCAAGGCCCTGTAATCTTGAGAAGCGGCCATGAGCGTTCAAACCTGAAAACTTGACTCACCGGGGCGCGCGAGGAGGCACTGAGCAGCAGAGGAACATGGTCCGATGTGTTCCGTAGCAACGACACCAGCGACGAGTTGAACAACAGCGCGCGGTCCAGGCGTACCATCGTGGGGTCGACACGCCCGTTTGACCACGTGAACCGCCGGTCTAATAGGGGAAGGTCTTGGAGCTCCAGCTCGTCGATCAGATCAAGCAGCTCGCCAGCGGAGCCGGCTCGTCAAAGTTGTCGTTGTTCCGTCTTCAGGACCAGCCGGCGACATTGAAGTCTACAATGATCAGCCACGGCGAGTCGACGGCGGCGGCAAGGGCGCGGAGCCTCAGCGAAGAGCACGGCGCGCCGTGCCCAGTCGCACGGAGCATACACGTTCGTCACGGCGAACCGCATTGCCGTCCGCAGCCAGCTCAAAGACGGTGGTGAGGGAGTGCTCCAGCGGGCGATCGGAGATGTGAGCGACGGTGCGCGCATCCCACGCCGTGATGATCCCTCGGACGCGCCCACTGACGGAAACGACTCTTTCATCGAGGAGGGAAGTTAGCTGAGGCAATAGAATTACTCAATAAGTCAAGAAAGAAGTGACTTCTTACTTGACTCCTTTCTGTGTTTGATGGAGCTCGGTCAGATAGTTCCGGTATTGCGAAGGAGGGCAACGCATTGGGATCGTCCAATCCCTTCTGATGGTTTATTTTCCAACTGCTCCTAAGTGCTGCTCTAGGAAACAAACCTTAACAGATATGGACGGGAATAAAAATGGACGCTGAGAGTAAATCTGTAATATTCCTATTAGCCATGTCACTTAGGGAAACTTCTGGGCGTGGCCCGGCATTATAAGAAGACCGGTAACAAAGGAAGGAGACTATCTATTTGCTGAGACTATGGTTACTCTTAGCTTGACATACAGAGTTTAGGATGTGATCGATCGGTCGGGAGGACAATAGCTTCTCAATCATAGCATAGACATTCATATTGGGCACTGCATTCCCACTTGAATCTTCCAATGGAATAGTATTACCTATAATAAAGGAGAAAAGTTCTCCTCTTGGGCTTATCATGTTATACCCAATAGTAAACTTGGCATATTTAAATCGTGTATTGTACACAAACTTAATGAGTAGTCTCATTACGGCCAAAGCTATAATCGTAGTCTCCTGACATCTGAGGTAAGGTTCTTGAAAATTTATAGGACTTTGACCAAACATCTCACGACACGAGCTGACGAACAGCCATGCAGCACCTGTATGAAGTCAGTACCATCCCGTTAGGACAGGTTTTGTTGTTCATATGTCAAGGGCTGGTAAGGTTTTGCGCGTTGTATCGAATTAAACCACATGCTGAATGGCTTTTTTCGGTCCAATTCCATCCATTTTTGTTGAGGCAATTCTGACTTGTTCATCGGGAAGTGATCTAGCTCCTGAGATATATGACATTCTTTATCCTTATCTTTTCCTGGTCTTCTCGGCTGGAATCTACAATGGTTGTATCCCGAACCAAAGACTATATCAGTCGGGAATGCATCGAGGAACTGAGGACGTTTCCAATACCGACAGCAGCTCCGGCTGAAGCAATTGTGGCTGCTCCTAATCGACCAGAACAAGAAATACGTATCCACTCCACCGCTTTTAGGAAATAAGCCTACAATGAATTCTCTTTCACTTGCATTTTCTTTCGTGAAGGCTCGCTCTCGTTCTTCTTACATCTTTCCCTTTTGTCTTTCGAATTGTATCTGTGGCTACTGCTGTTTTGCCAGTCCCCAATAATGAACTCTCGCTGACCGCGCCCTATGGGGATCATCGAATCGATAGCAATAAGCCCTGTTTGAAGGGGTTCATATACAGAACGCCTGGAAATTCTACCCGGAGCAGGAGATTCAATTAAGCGAGATTCCGAAGCTACAATTTCGCCTCTCCCATCAATAGGTTTAGCCAGAGCATTTATAACACGACCCAAGTAAGCCTCGCTCACGGGTATCTGAGCAATTCTTCCTGTTGCTTTTACAAAACTTCCCTCTTGATGCTAAACCATAGCTCTAACCGTCAGAGAGGGCGGCGAAGCCGGGAGGGAGGAAGGACGCCGCCTTGGATGCAGTCACAGAAGGCAGCTTGTTCTCCTGGAGGCATATTATCTAACTATTTGTGAAACTTGTGTGAATATATATTGGATTGGAATAGGAACAGATAAAGATTAGAAACCCAAAATAAAAGGAATACATATAGCAATACTAGAATCTCAAAAAAAAAATATACAATCCAAATTTCAATCCAATTCTTGCGTGGGTTCTGTGTCGTCCCATAATTAACCTGCGCCGTGGAAATCTTGTGTGGCGATCTCTGCCGGAACGGGACACCAGCAGCACCCAGTTATATCTGGGTTTATTAATTTCCGTTTGTTACAGTTCCAATCGATCAGCTCTTGTAAATTTCTCCAAGAGATCTTGTCGTTCTATTCGTTAATTAATCTGACCGGCCGTTCATTAGAATCTACCGCACTGTTAGCTATAGCTGGTACACCTGAAAGCCGGCCGTGTCAAGCAGTTTCCTCCCCCGGAACGAATCGGCTCTCCATTTCTGGACCTTGTGGCAAAGGTGATCCAACCAGAACTGGCTCCCGTCGTGGACGTGCATCTCCTCGAGCACCATGGCGTTCTCCGCCAGGAACTTGGCGAGCTGCACCTCGAAGCAGTTGACCTCCTGTTGCTCTTGTACCGCAGCGTCACCTCCGCAGGCTCATCTCCAGACAGGTGAACGCGGTGTTGTCGGTTAAGCCTGCCGGGAACGTCAAGGTCCCACTGAGCTCCACCTCGCCACGGTGCGCAGATGGCATGGACTGGAGCTGCTCGAATCGTTCCTTTGATTCTCGGAAGGTAGTGCTGCCGCCGACCTTGGACTCGCGGAAGTCGCCGCGGCCGTAGCAGTAGTAGTCGTCCTGCATGTCTAACCTGAGGCGGAGCTCGGACATGGCCGGCAGGAGCGGAGCAGGCTCGCCACCGCCGCCACCGTGTTTCTGTTCTTGTACTCGTATTTCCCGTCTAGCTCGAGGAGCTTGAGGTTTGGGAACGTGGGAAGCAGGACGACCCTGCCGTGCTCCTCCTCGCCCGCGATAATGTCTTCGATGCAGTCGAGGCGCAGCTTCAGGACCCTCGTGCTGGAGAAGCTCGGGAGCATACGCGACGATGGCTGGTATCTGCGAAAATAGTACTCGCGAGTGGCATCGATGTCTACTCGTGCCAGCCCCGGCGCGGGCGATGTCAGCGAGAGCTTGAGGGGGACTCCCTTGTAGCGGAAGGAGCGTAGGCTCGGCATGTCGAGCTCGATGCCCGTGATGGCGGAATCTTCGAGCTTGTTGGCATCCGAATAGGTCTCGAGCACCATGTCGGTGACCGTCGGGCAGCGTAGGCGGATGCGCAGACAGCAAATGTCTGGCGACCTGTAGTAGGTGTAGTAGGGCTCCTCCTCGGCGTCGGCGGCGGAACCAGGTGGCGAACCAAGTGGCTCCGGCGGCGCCTTTTCGACCAGGTTCTCCAGCACTAGAGTGGCGAGGACCGGGGCGGCGTCGACCATGGCCTGGAGATGCCCCTCCACGAGGAGGCAGTGGACCAGAGTCAGATCCGTGAGGCGTGGGAAAGCAAGGAGCGTCGACGGCGGCTCAATGTTGCAGCATCGGAGCTCCAGCACCCGGATCGTGGCGGCGCACGGCAGGGTGGCTAGCGGCGGGTCGTACATCTTGTGGTAGTAGTTACGCACCTCGCAGCCGATGCGGAGCTCTTCGAGTACGGCCGCAGCGGGGTCGGCGAGGAGGCCCGCGACCCGGACGTCGTCTTCCGGTTCGTCGTCGTCGTAGTAGTAACAACCGCGGTAGGCGCCTATAGCTAGATAGAGAGTGAGCTTCTTGAGGGTCGTCCCGGAGAGGGCGGCCGTGGCGTCGCGGAAAAAGGCGTCGAAGCGAGCTTCGTGATCTTGGGAGGAGGAGTAGGGCCTGCTGTCGAGGTTGAGGACGCCCGTGAGGCGCCAGAGCGGATGCCATCGGCGCGAGAGGATGGAGCTGGCAGCGGCTTCCTTCGCCGGCGCGAAGGATAAGATGCGCTGGAGAAGATGGTCAGGGAGGGCCGAGAGACGGTCGGCGGCGCCATCGTCCACGATGAACAGTTAGGGATCTACTCCGTAGAAAGGGTATCTGCATTGGCCGATCGATCGGGAATCCTATACCCCGCGTAACGCGGGGTATATCATCCTCCGCGTACCCCCCCCTCTATCCTCTGGGCCAGGCCCATTACGGGCACTAAGCTTCAGCTTTTTTTCGTTTTTTTCTTTCTTTCCCATTTCTTTCTTTTTCTGGGCCAGGCCCATTACGGATAAGTTGACAACTTCGTTTTCTGTTTTTTTTCTTTTCCTTTTTATTTTATTATTTTGTATTTCCTTTTTTTGTTTTGTCTTTCTTTTTATGTTTTTTCTGTTTTCTATTTTTGTATTTCGTATATTTCATTTTATTAATAAATATTTATGTTGTAGAAAAAATAAGTAATTTTTGCAAATTTCCAATAATATTAAATTATTTATAGTTAAAAAATCGTTCAAATAAGATAAATGTTTTTATGAAAAATCCTTCAAACAACATAAAGTTCATATTTTGAGAAAGTTCGTTCAAATAACATAATTTTTCATATTTTAGAAATCGTTCAAATAAGATAAATGTTTTATTAAATATTTGTTCAAATTACATAATTGTTCATGTTTCTTTTTTAACGTTTATTTTCTATTTCCTTTTTTGTCTTCTGTCTTTTTAGTTTTATTTTAAATAAATGTTATGTTGTGGAAAAATTGACTAGGTTCTTTGATTTAAGTAAAATAAATGTTCTAAAAAAATCTGCTCACAGACTTTTTCTGTTCGCCCTTTAAAATCGTTTAAAAGTAATTTCCGTTCAAACACCTATTTTTGTTCATTTTTGAAAATCGTTCAAAAATAATTTTCGTTCACAAACTTTTTCTGTTCGCCTTTTAAAATCGTTCAAAAATAATTCTGTTCAAATACCTTTTTGTTCACTTTTTTGAAAATCGTTCAAAAATAATTTCCGTTCACAGACTTCTTCTGTTCGCCTTTTTAAATCGTTCAAAAATATTTCTGTTCAAATAGCTATTTTGAAAATCGTTCAAAAATAATTTCCGTTTACAGACTTTTTCTGTTCGCCTTTTTAAAATCGTTCAAAAATAATTTCCGTTCAAATACCAATTTTGTTCACTTTTTGAAATCGTTCAAAATAATTTTCGTTTACAGACATTTTCTCTTCGCCTTTTAAAATCGTTCATAGATAGTTTCTGTTCAAATATCTTTTTTTTCACTTTTTCGAAAATCGTTCAAAATTTTTTTTCGTTCACATACTTTTTCTGTTCGTCTTTTAAAATCGTTCATAGATAGTTTTTGTTTAAATATCTTTTTTTTCACTTTTTTGAAAATCGTTCAAAAATATTTTCCGTTCACAGACTTTTTCTGTTCGCCTTTTAAAATCGTTCTTAGATAGTTTCTGTTCAAATTTTTTTTTTACTTTTTTCAAAAATCGTTCAAAAATATTTTCCGTTCACAGATTTTTTCTGTTCGCCTTTTAAAATCGTCCAAAATAGTTTCTGTTCAAATAGCAATTTTGTTCACTTTTTGAAAATGGTTCCAAATATTAAAAATGGTTCCAAATCTTAAAATTGGTTACATATTTTCAAAATGGTTCCAAATATTAAATTGATTCCGAAAAAATATGAACCATTTTAAAAAATAAGCGAAAATAAAAACATAAAAAATAAAAAGTGAAACAAAAAAGAAAAAAAATGGTGAAGTTCAAACGAAGTTTGTAAATCAGTCAAATACAAAAACGCGACGCGACAAATGGTGTTCGAACTGATGCTTAGCTGGTGTTCGAACTCGCGACGCGACGCGAAACAGTCAAACGAACGACGACGCGACGCACAAAGCAGTGAAACACGCGCGAAGACGCGCGAAGACGAACGAACGAACGACGCGCGAAGACGAACGAACCAACGACGCGCTAAGACGAACGAAGCAGTCCAACTAGCAAAGCAACTGGGCCGCGGCCCATTATCGCGTCGTAGCGATGGAGAGGTACGCGACGCGACGCTATCGTCGCGTACCGCGGGGTATAGGCGCTCCCCCGATCGATCGGATCAGACGTACGCGCGTAGGTAAGCTTGGACCTGTGGGCTGTGGCCCGAGCTTTGTTGGGCTCGCCAATCGGGTTGCATTTCCTGGACCGCAACGAGGTCGGGCCTAGCTAGCCCAGCTCGTTCGGCCCACGCGTTTTAACCGATGCGTTTCATATGCCCACAGGCCAGGTTCATGATACAAAGCTAACTCAACTGGTGTCTTCCAATTTTTTCGAGATACTAGCCACATCTACAGAGACAACCTCATGGGACCTAAAAACAAATCCCCGACATTGATTGGTTGGCTTCGTCAACATGAACCACGGAAGCTGCGATTTTGTTCGTCGAGCTTTCGAAGCAAGCTCGACATACTCTTCCACTGAAAGGTCCACTCCATCTCTGCCATGGAGACCTTCTGCCGAGGCTTCACTGTTAAGTACGTAGGGCTTTGATCTCAGCTGATTCTCCCATCTTCTTAGCTGCAAGACACCTGACTTCGATCAGCAGTGTTGCTATCCGTAATGTCGCTGAATTTGTTCTAGTTGAGGTTAGGCTTCCTAGGTTAAGTGCAGGACGAACGCTGGATGGTATCATTTGCTGCGTAGCAACCAGCCTTTACGACACAAAAGCATCACCTAATAAGAAGCGGATGGCAGATAGTCAGGGACAACAACAAAAATCTTAACTGAATCCCACTGTCCAAATTCCAAATATTATGATTCTCGAAAAAAAAATTCCAAATATGTATTATCTTCATGTAAACTGGCTGAACTAAATTCCCCATGAAGTTCCAAGTGTACATTATGTAACATATTTGAATAAGAAAACAATTGTTAGGGAAACAGATTGCTCTACCAGTCTACTTTTAAAGAGCAGACTTAATTGTCCAAGGAAAGAATTAGCTTCCCTACAAAGATAGTACAATTTTCCTATGTGTCCTACAGTCTATGATTGGACAAAACGGGAACAAAAGTATAGACATACTTTCAAAAAAGCAGTTCCAAAGCACTATACCAGCAGGTTTCAGTGACTAATGTGCATATGATCCAACTGTTATGTATCCAACTGAAGAGAACATATACCTTCCCATCTCCGGCCACAACCACTGGATCAGCACCTTGAGCAATCCTCTTTTGTTTTGCCGAAGCAAGAGGCAGCTGTGAGATTTTCAAAGCAACCTTCTCGACATTATCCGTCTACAGATTTACACGTGTAACTTGTCAGCAGCACAATAGTAACCATAGGATAAATATTGTAGGGGAATGAGTAATTAACTCCAAGCCACGGCTTTTAGAAAAGATCCTTGCCTCAGTTTCATTTCCAAAATTGTAGTCCACAACTCTACATACCTAAAGTGGTAATACACACACAAGAATTCTTAAAACAAATGAACCAAATCTCATGAACTACCAAGCTTTAGCAGGCTGACAGATTAGCATGTGGTAAAAATTGGACACTGGTTATGCAAGCATCACAGCAGAGCAGGTAACACTTACGGAATAACCTTCTCTTGGCCGTCATGGAAAAACTCGCAGATAAATGGAGCAAAGAGGTTCATCGAGAAAACCTGGAAACAACATGGCCAATTAAACACTAGTGACCACTTCACAGGGAACCTTTTCTGTTCTAAACTTTCACCTTCATTTTCAGCAGCATGCTCAGCAACAAGCTGAATAGAGTCAGGGGACACCGTAAAGAAAAAGCCAGTAATATATATGTATTAATGCTGCTATGCAACATGGAAAAAATCTTATTTACTTACCACTCAAAACATATCATGCCCAAGCCATCATCAGGGAGACGAGCGATCTGCAGACTCTAGCACCGCTGCAATTCATAAACAAGGCTAGTGTTGCTGCCACAGTCCACACGCACCACATATATCATGATCATGTACAGAAAAACCACCATAGAATCATAGGGACAAAGGAGAGGCATTGATTCTAACTTCTTTTTTATAGAAGCTAAATGTCTGAACTACAAGGGTAAGGATTTTTTTAGCATTTTCTATTTTTCTATTTTTTTGGGTTATGTAAGCTACAGAGGGTGCAAACTAGTGCTTGTACAATTGCACTACAGCCCACCTCTTCTACGATTATGGACTACGGATAACAAAATTAAGAAAAGGAAGAAAATTATTAGAGTTTTTACAACACACAGAAACATGCTATTAATTTGAATAGCATCGATGATTCCAAACTGCCGCCCAACGAAAATCCTGCTCTGCTCGAGCACAATGTCCCTCAACCAGTAAAATTAGTTGTTCATCTCAACTCTGCGACGAAGTACTGCGAGTGTCAGCGGGCCGCAGCTCGGAGAGGAGGGAAGTCAGCGTTATAGCGGGTCCCAGCTTGGAGAGGAGGGAAGTCAGCGTCATCTTTTAGTTGGTAAGAATCCTCAGGTCTGCAAGAATTCCATTGACAATGTTATGCACATTCATTGAACGGTGATGCAAGAACATGAGCGTCATGAACCAGACAGGAATGATGTACCTGCATTGCGCGGCACTCACTCTTGGTTTAGGACTCTGTATTGTGGAGGCAGGGGCTTCTACGGGCCTGCTTTGGGTCACACTGGCAGCGGGCC
Source organism: Puccinellia tenuiflora (assembly GCA_012064385.1). NCBI lineage: Eukaryota > Viridiplantae > Streptophyta > Magnoliopsida > Poales > Poaceae > Puccinellia > Puccinellia tenuiflora. The sequence goes on along the minus strand of QRDG01000533.1, from coordinate 1,535,237 downwards.
TAGGGTTCCGCACTGTTGAACCTGTGGCTTCAACAGGATAGATTTTGGCCGCACTAGCTGCGGGCTTCGGGCTCTTCACTGCTAACGCAGGGGCTGCTTGTACCGGCTTCTTGGTAGCAACCAGAGGAGGGAAATCTTCCATGAACTTAGCTGTGAGAAGACTCGCCGAAAAAGGCCCTATGGTTCCAAACTCTAGGTTCTCATGTCTCTGCGATGTGATCGATTGACTGTTAACCATAGTGACAGCAGGTGGAGAGGAATGGCCGGTACTGGGTACCGGAATATTTCCTTGGCCTCCACCACCATGATGCGGAAGCACTATCCTTGGAGGAGGAAGTGGCGGTGTTTCTATCGATCCATTTTCATACCTGACAAGCACTTCGTTAGTATGAAAACTTTTGTTGCCAATGTTTTCATGTTTGAGCAGTATTGTGTACCTCTGTTCACAGTTCTCTGCCATCTCAGTGGTTCGCGGTTCTCCTGTTGTGCTTTCAATCGAAGCATGTCCATTGCTTGAGTTAATTCGGTCTAGTTTATTCTCTACAGAAACTTGATCTAGTTCCTTCTGTATTGTCTTTTTATCATACCAGGACTTGTCCGTGCAAATTTCATGAGCCTGCAAGAACAAAGCTGGAGTAAATGGCTACTTACAGACATGCATGTTTTAATTAGTGATACATGTTTTTAAGTATGCATAAAATGTTTCTTCTACAAGCCACATTATAAGGCTTGAGCCTAGACATTTCATATGTGAGTTTCTATTGACCCTGAAACGAGTGGGAAAGCGAAACATATAGCCGGTGGACCATTTTCATTGGTGCAACAATAGAGTCAATTTACTGAAAACAGAACAAAAATGTAAACCATGGAACATAAGCAAAAAAATCATGTCTCCAGGTTTCTCACCATTTTGGGAATGTATGTGCCAGTTCCACGTGACTTACGAATATCCCCTGGCATATAAGGCGAAGAAAAAGGACAATTCTCTGGATAGAATGCCAATCCATTGGGCAAAGTATCTGTTCTAGGGGGCATTGGAAAATTCTGCTATAATGAACAACCAGAAATTGAGTCAATTTATTGAAAACTAAACCATAGAGCAAATAAAAATGAAAATAGATTATGTCCCAAAAGTTCTTACATTGTCGGGCATGTACACGTCAGCTCCATAAGTATGAGCAATATCTTCTGTGTTTCGAAACCAAGGATGATGATAGACCTCTGAATTAGCATCAACATGTGGATATAATGACAATCCGCTGGACAGCATATTTGTTCCAGACACAAACTGATTAAGTGCATCAGGTTGGACCTCGGGGATTGGTCCCTGAGGAATATCTCCTGTGCCATGAGGATAATTAACTAGAGATGAGTTTCTCCCATGCATATCAGTGGATAAAGCTACTGATTGTTGTGGAGTTCTTGCATCGGTATCCGACAAAAAGCGCAAAGCTGTACTTCTGAAGTCCTCATCTAACACACCAGCCAAAGATGCTTCATTAACTGTCTCAATGAACTTATCAAACAAGGCCTCGAGGTTGTATTGAACACTCCGAAGGCATTTCAAGTGCAATCCTAAATCTCCTGAGAGACCCAGTAGATTTGATGGTGAGAAAGGAGGAAGTTGCCACTTTTCTTGATGAACATTAGTCCAATTTGACTCGATAGTAGGATATGAACCGGAAACATCCAAAGAATTTGCCCGAGTCGAGGAAGTCAATATATGTTGAGAAAGGTCAATATATGCGTTACCGTTCTCGGAGGAAGATGATGAGTGGCTCCTGAAACTGGACAAACCTATAACCACAAATGATAATTAATGGCTCCCTGTACCATCTCAGAATAATAATATAAGAGTACCCAAAATTATTTCAAATACATCTTTAGCAAAATACAAAATACCTGAGCGTGACTCCTTGTCACTCAGTTCCAATAAATTACGAGGACATGCATTTTCATCTTTATCAACGTAAGAATTTTCCAATTTGGACATATCCTCCCCATGTCCATTTCCAGAATCAGGCATGGAATGGCCAATGTCTTGTCTTTCTCCGTTTCCATGTTTACGGAGTGTGGTTGTAAAAAATTGAAAAATTTCATGGGGAACATATTCAGAAGGTAGCTTGAGAATTTGTCCAAGTTTTACCGCACCACGCTTAAAAGCCTTCTTTATGAGACCCGAGTTTTCTGTATACAAGTAACATAAGTTCAGTTCAACAAAACTTAAATGAAACATCCAAAGTTTTATTAGATATCCCCTATATGTGGGTTGTTAAGAAAACATTAACATGTTTCTTCGCATGAATAGAAGTACAACTATTATTACATGATAGAAGAATGCATACACATGGTATGGTAACATAGCAAAAAATTATCGCCACATGATCTAAGAAAGAAAACAAAATGATGGATCACTCGGCTATTCTGACCTTTGCTGATGCTATTCCCGAGATTATTGTCCCCCTTCAGAGGGTCAATTATGTTTAGAAACTTCCAACCAAATTCCTTGTCGTATCCATGAGAACCTATTGGAAGTATAATAAGTCTATCCAGTGAGCCCTGAAAAGACTCATTGCTCAAAAATAATTCATCATTCAATGCGACAGGCTCAACTGCAAGTCACAAAATATTAATAATTACACATGTGAGTCTATTCGAGGTAAATTCCGCATAAAAAAATGAAAAATGATATGTTAGTATGACTCACCAGTGGAGTTACACCGTGATGGCATGGGCATAGGACCATTTAGGGTAAGACAATACTTGCACCAGTCAAACTTGCTATAATATTCCAGAAATACGTATAAGGCCTGTTAAACAAAGAACATAGATGCAAATAATTTCAATTTGTGCATATTGTAAACTTAATAGGATTATTTTCTAAGGAAATTACCTCTAGAGGGCCATGCAAGAATTTGTGGAAAATATTGAAAATGTAGAGTATAAGAATTTCCAATGCGTATGTAGAAATTAGCCACTGACTGGATCCATGTATGTTACCCTCATGGTAACACCACGCCTTTATCAGAATGATGCTCTTTTTAAACAGATGATTTTTTCCGATCTCACTATCAACCTGCAGCATGAACATACATTATTCCAGATATGGATCTTACATGTTTTATTTATTCAAGTTGTTGCGTGTGTATTTAAAACATGATATTTCAGTTGCAGCAGTACATACCAGCTCAAGGAAACAAAGTGTGGACACACCACCAATTTGATTGAAGGAGATGTCCACGACAATGTTGTCAATAACACATTTTATGAGCTTAACCTGGGTACAAAAAACAATGGAAGAAACTCTGAGGCAAGATTGAATATGAATATCATCTATGATTATACAAGTACATAACAAGCAACACTTAGTTTGATCTCCTTTCTACACATATGCGGAGCATCAATATGGAAAATAAATAAACCAAATGACCATGCTTGATGACAGGTGGGAAAGGAAAAAGGTCAAAACATTTTCGACAAAGAATCTCACCTCTGTGTAAAGTATTTTAGAGAAGTAATAACGAAAAAAAGATGCTGGAGTATAACCAAGAAAATGCACCTTAGCATTGATGATTTTTACGTCCTTTAGTGCAAACTGAGCATCATCATTTGTCTCCTCTGAACGTAGTAAACAATATACATCATCAATGAAAGCACTGTCCACGTGTGTGTTCGTAAGAACGGTTATATCAACATCTCCGTCGGGGAGGTAGGTTTTTAACGGAACCGATCCAAATACATACACCTGCATTATTAGAAGAAAAAAAACACCGGTTAGAAAATGTGTTGCATGCTAATAGCGTATTTAGCCAAATGACACATAAAAAGCAATGGGCATCGTTGTTCTTTTTAACAAGCATATGTATATTGTAGTCAATATTTAGAAGAGAGGGGAAAACCAACCAAAGGTTTATGACACACTCAAAGATATGCTACTTATTTTGCAACCCGCATAAAGAAGAACTCGAATAATTGTTGACAAATGTAAACAAGAAAGACAACATTTATTGGGTATGCTCCTATTATGTGACGCATTGCATGCGTATGCCTCAAAATTAGATACAAAATTCTACTTCCAGATAATAACAAGTGACAAGCAAAACAACAACAGTGAAGGACCACATTTGACATTTCCAGATTTATAGCTGGTGCCTGGTGGGTACCGTGTGAGGAAGAAACATCTACAAAACATCAATAATGGTACTCCCCAACCCGTTTTAAATCAGCAGACTGAAGTTAAATGCAGTACATAAGAATTTGGAATCTTGTCCCTGCTTTGTCACACTCAAAGGTTCACTGAGTGTCCATGGAACATAGATATATAGCCATGTAGCCGCACCATGCAGAGAAGAGAAAATTGTGCACTACGGCGGAAGCACGTGTTGGACGAATCACCCAGGAATGCAATTTGTTCATGGGAAGTTCATGGCGAGCCCCACGCATGCATGACCTATTTACAAGCATAAAAGGCCAACCCGGACATGGACCACTGCCTGAACATAGCCGTATCATGCACTTTGCCTTTAGGATATAGTCTAGTTCTAAAATGCGACCTCGACAGCGACAGCAGCAATGCAGAAAGCCTTCCCACTTTCCAAGTGTTTCTGCTAATGCAAAATTATTTTTTGTTGCGAAAGTACTTCAAATTAATTAACTTACTAATCACAGTGCTTAAGAAAGTGGTAAAAGAAACATGTACGGAGTACTTAATTAACTATGGCTATTTTAAAGTGACTTAGAAAACTACTTGAAACAACAACTGGAAGTACATACAGTATCATGCACTTTGCCTTTAGGATCTATAGTCTAGCACTAAAACGGGACTCGTGCAGCTATATATATGGATCATGCGACGGACGGCGACAACAACAAAGCTTTTTAAGGAGTAAAAACTGAAGCTCCGGTAGATCTGACTGAGATTTGACTTAAGTAGCATGATGTCACTTTGCAGAGAAATCGAGAAGTGACCTAGAAAAAGACTTGGAACAACTATTGGAAGTACATAGAGTAGGACTAATCACAGGGAATTTTATAAAAATGTTGTGCAAGTACTACCAATTAATTAACTTCCTAATCACAGTGCTTTAGATAGTGGTAAAAGCAACATTTAACTAGCACAAGTGGTCAAAATTGGAGCTGTGGTGGATCTGACTGAGCTTTGAGTTTAACTAGCATGATGTTACTATGCACAACAATTGAGAAATGACGACATAGAAAAAGACATAAACAACAATTGTAAGTACATACAGTATCATGCACTTCACCTTAGGATCTATTCTAGTACTAAATTGGGACTCGTGCAGCTATGCATATATATGGATCATGCGACAGCAACAGCAGAAAGCTTTCTACTCATCAACGTCCTAATAACCATGCCTAAAAGGGGTAAAAAGGACCTGTACTTACGTCGGTAAAAAGGGTTAAAAAAACTGAAGCACCGGTAGATCTGACTGAGATTTGACTTAACTAGACTGATGTCACTTTGCCGAGAAAGTGACAAGTGATATAGGAAAAGACTTGGAACAGCGATTGGAAGTACATACAGTAGGTGATTTTAAAAATCAGGAAGAGATAAACAAAGAACAGGATAATCCTTTATTAATTAGTGACAGAGTCGTATCCTAATCCAGACGACACAAGCCGAGTAGTCTAATCGAGGAATTCCCCGAGCACCCTGGAATGTGGAGACGACGGAGGGAGCTAATGGGGGAAATCATCATACGTGACAAGACGCGGCACCACGAGGAGGATTCGTGGCGAAAAGGGCGAAACGGAAAGAAGACCTTTTTGTTTCTTATAATTCAGGGACAGAGGAAGCTAAGACGATATGACGAGGACGAGGAGGACGACGACGAAGGAGCACGTGAGACGACGACAGACACGACACAGGGCGGAACAGACGCGCGAGGGTTTCGCGTGGGTACCTCGCAGCCGAAGGTGGTGCCGATGAGGTTCCTGGCGTAGTCGATCACCTCGTGCCGCCGCCGCTCCGCCGCCACCGTGGGATGCAGCCGCAGCAGCACCTCGCCCGCGGCCGCCTCCGCCATAGCCATCGCCGCCGGGAGGATCCTGTCTGCAGGCGCCACCAGTGCGGGAACGTGCCCCGGCCCCTGCGCGCCCCAGCCGCCCCGGCCCTGGCCATGGCCACGGCTCGACGACGGCATCGCCGCCCCCATCGGCGGGCACGCGCCGTAGCCAGGGACAGAGCCCCGCCCGTACGGGAGGCCCCGTCCGCCGTGGTAGGCGCCGCCGTTCGTGTAGCCAGCTGCGTAGGCGCCGTTGCCGTAGCCGCCGCCGTACCCTCCATTGCCGCGGCCGCCCCCGTACCCGTTCGGGCCGTAGTACGGCCGTGGCCTGGGGCGGTAGGCCATTGCAGAGGGAGAGAGGGAGAAAGCTACCGCCGCGGCGGGCAGCGGGCGGGCAAATCTCCGCTGCACAGAAGAGAAAGCGCCCGGATTTTTCGGGGTTAGCATGGCAAATCTTTATACTCAATTCGATTTTAGTTCGTTTCCCTTCTTACCTCAACAACAAAGAAAAAAAAAGTCGTCTCCTTTTCCTCTGGGCCGGTGTTGCACTTGCAGAGAGTACACTCTGACTTCTGGGGTTCACAAATGTGGGGCTTTGTGCAGGTGCTACTCTGCCAATGTCCTAGGAATGAATCTACGGTGGATGGATCTGCAGGGGAACAGGAAGAAGCTAGAGATGGATGTGGTGTGTCCTAGGATGGCAGGAGTGAGAACTGGAAGAGAGTACACAACTGACTACTCTGGGTCTGGGTCCTCCATGCCCTCCCCTGGGCCCCTTTATATAGGAGAGAGGGTCCCTCTGTGCAGCCCCTGTGGTGCGGCTTATCTCCTGACTCGTATTAATTTCAGAGGTTTATATGTCATTAATTCGTGCCAAGATATGGAGTGCCAAAACAAGGGACTCAGCATATCTTAAAAAGGTTCCATCTTTAGACACAGGGGGTTAATGCAGGGGTGTACATTGGGGTCATTGGAGTAGTGTATTTTGATATCCATAATATATTGCGGCTAATAATTGTTAGTAACTATTTTGTCATCATACTATAAACATGATCTTTTTTGAATCTAATATTATAGGGTGTGTAGATGGTAGGTGGGCAATTGTTCCCACTGTTAATTAGTTCTTGGCTAAAGGCTTAGATAGGTGATTTCCCAGGGCTAATTAAACGACTAACCATACGTGCAGTGGAACGGAAATTCGTTAAGCATGACGTTACGGAATAAATCCAGTAGATTGTATTTGTCGCTACCAGGGTTGCGTTAGTAGATTGGGCGACAGAACGCATCTAGAAAGTATAATTACGAAGTGTGACGTTACGAAAAAGTCCAGCAGATCGTATTGGCGTTACTAGGGTTGCACGAGTACTTGGACGGCAAAAGGCGGCGGAAAGGTATAATCATTAGGGGTGGCGTTACAGAAAGGTCAGTCGGATTTGATGGCGTCAGTGGCGAGGAAGTAGATTGGACGACCGCTACAAGTACCGGAAGCTGATTAATTGAAGAGCTGACGTGGAAGTAGATTGGCGCGGCTCTTCCGGTAACGGACGAATTACGTTGTCTTGTCGGGTACCGGTGGTTTGGATATGGAAATTATGGATAAGTCGTAATACGTTAAGGATATCTATAGTCTTGTTTCATGGGACTAAATGTCATATCATAGTAGGCGTAACTCCGATTAATTTAGAGGGGTTAAGTTGTGTTGTAATACAACTGTTTTTGTTAATATCTAGTGTACCGATTTAGCACACTGCTTACATTTTGTTTGAACATTATTTTCACGTGCAATAATTTTGTTGGAAAATATACTAGATAAAGGTAGAATATACAATAGGTGCTAGATATGTAAAATGTGCTGCACATGAACATAATTCTGAAATAGGACCCTCCAAGACCTCTAGAAGCATTTATGTCACCCTAAGTGATTTCTCACTACTATGTACTCTCTATATGCACCATAGTGCAAGGATGACAACATTTCTACAAACCATCTCGAATATGCATCCATTCTGCAAGAAAAGTTGAATAATGTGAAAGGCGTACTTTTAGCCGATGAGATATTGACATGAACAAAAGTAGAGAAGGCCCTCGGATTGGTGATGATCCAAAATGATCTTTTACTTTGGGAACACGGGATCACTGATTTATTGGAACAGTTAGGGTAAGAACTAATAATGCTACAAAAAGGTGTCAAGTATGTATAATAATAAAGCGCATCACTACGGAGCAATCCAATACTTACATTGTCACTACTAGGGTTGGAAGAGTGGATTGAGTGGCAAAAGTAAAATGTATAATTATTAAACGTGACATTACTAACTAGTTTTCGGATTATCTACGGTGTCAGTTTGAGTTTAGGGGTAGTTTTGGCATTCCGAACAAATGTTGAAAGTTGGCATGTTCGAGATCTGACGTTCCACTCCTAGATGGGGACAAAACATGTTGAGTGGGATATTGGTTATTCATAGATGTATGTTGTGGATAAAAATAAGAATGAATAATATATGAACGTACAAAGTCTTGTCACGAGGACGATAATCCATTTCGTATATGTGAAGTTCTTGCATCGTAATCGTAGTTATGTTTATGTTGGTATGCATTTGTATAAACTATCAGACCATTTCAATGTACTCGTAGTCACATTTCCTTTTCTTATTGGAAGTTTGGGGTTAGAAAAATAGAGTATTGGAAGAACATGAATCTAACATAGGTCCCTCCAAGAGAAGCATGTTGGAATTTGATAATGATGATGACACATGTGGTCACCATGATTTTTCATTACTACATAGTATATATGCCACAGTATAATGATGACACATTTCTACAAGCCATATGGAATCATTCTCGAAGGATAGTATGAGCCATATGGATCTACCCAAGTTTATTACCATGAAAGAGCGTAATTTTCAGCGATGGAATAGTTGACATGAAAAGTATAGAGAAGGCCCTAAAATTGGTCGAACATGGGAATCACTAACTAATTGGTGGGTAAAGGTCCAGTTATTTTTTTTGCAAGCATGTTTAGAGGATTTTAATTGTAAGAAACTAATGATACAACAAAAAGGTGAAAGAAATATATAATAACAAAGTGTAGCACTATGGAGCAACCCAATAGCCATGTTGTCACTATAGGGGTGCACAAGTGGAACGGGTGATAAAAGGCGGAGTTCGAATAACTATCAAGTTTGATGTTACAAACTAGTTTGTCGGGTTATATGGTGTCATTTTGAGTTGAGGACTAGTCTTGGCATTCCTAACAAGTGTTATAAGATGGTAGGTTAGACATCTCATGTGTTTCTCCTAGAAGGGCATAAAAATGTGTTTAGTGGGAATTATTTATTCGTATATGGATAGTGTGGATAAGAATGAACAACATATGAATATCCAAAGTCTTGTTTCCCAAAGGATGATAAATCAATTTGCATATGTGAAGTCGTTGCATAGTAATGTTAGTTATGTTTCTGTATGTATGCATTTATATGAACTATCAGACCTTCTGAATGTGGTGGTGTTTCCTTTTTGGTTGGAAGCTATCAAGAAGTCCCCGACAATGAATTTATTTTGTTTTTTCGAGAGTGACAATGCATTTTGTTTAATAGTAAATTATGTACATACATGAATACATGAGATCTTGATCAAGGATATTTCCATAAATAGAATTCTTTATCAATTCGATATGCAAGAAGGGCCTCTTAAGAAAACACGAGATGCAACATTTTTCAATAGAAATTAGAACAAGCTAAAAAATGCTACTTATAGTCAAACTTCAATCACTGTGACTGCACTACAAGATCAATCTTGAAGCAACTTCTCGAGGAGGTAAAGCTAGTGAAGTTCTTCCACATATGTGTCCCTTTTCTTGCTTTGAAATGCAACATGCTACTATTGTGAAGACTTAAGAATAACATATCACAAAGAGAACTTGGGTCAACTGAAGGAATTAATGGAGGTTTCTAGAAGGCTAGGCTAATAGCATATGCCAATTTGGGTCCAACACACAAAAAGTACATGTGAATAAGAAATGAACGTGGTTCACTAAAGGTTAGTCATTAAGAAGAACATAGTTCAAAGTATTGTTGCCAATGAAGTTAATCCTTATGATTATGCATTGGTGTTAGGTGATCATGAAGCAATAATAAGGCAGAGGCTTGAAACTTGGGAATTTACATATTTGAGTTCATTTAATAGTGTTAGGAATAGGTATCTCTAAAACCCCATGTGTAGTATATTTCGCTACAGAAGCAATTGGAGCCAAAAAAAACCCTTGTGGCTTATTTTGGTGGAAAGATTGTTTGTCACTTTGGGAGTAATTCATGAACCTCACCAAGATTAAAGCTGGTAATAAGAAAACTGTCGGATTTTGGCATGATAAATGGTTGGACGCACTTGCCATGGAGGAATTGACACACCTATTTTCATTATCCAAAGACCAGGATGTCAGTCTGCTGAAATTTCTCACACTAGCTAAAGAAGATATATATGAGCAATTTCACATTCCATTTATCTATGATTGCATCTCAAGAATGTGGGAACGGGAACTTATTGTTCAAAACCAGAGGAAAACAGTGACAGTGATGATTAGTGGAATTTTGAATGGAATGGAAATTATTCATGCAAAAACATGTGAAAATTTGGCACCATATGTCACAGCCCCACACCCTTCCAATGGATATTACGAGATGAATAAATGCCTATAGCTCATAGCTCGTCGAATGCTTGCTTGAACATGGAAAATTAAAATAGATCATTAATTAAATCCACCAACGTTGATGAATGTCCCTAAATATACTCATCATTTTTTGCAGGAAGATATGCAAAATGGCAAATATATCGAAGGGTGTAACCGGATGGGTGGTCACTCTAAAAATTTGAAATTACCATGGGCAACCTAACAAGATGCAGTTTGTTTGAACATAAATTGAGGTTGGGGGCATCCGTTCACCAGAATGAGCCCAGTTTTGGGGGTAATTTTAGTAAAAACTATTGTTGACAATGGGACAAATACCAAGTTGGCTTAGCGGGCTGATTCATGGACCAAGTCGAAACTAAAGCACATGAAGCCCAAGACAGGATCAAAATGTTGTCTTGGAGCGACTACAGTCCGCGGCCCGGGTAGGAGATGCCAACTCCACCGAGGAGTCTAAGCGACACCTTCCTCAAGCGTCGGGCAAAGAATGACCACACAAACATACATCAAGAATCCTAGTATTAAATTATAGACCCAGGGGAGTTCATATTTGCTATACATTGAATAATTTGACCTCATCATCCAGATACCTCATCATAAACCACCAAACCTTGTTTATCTTCTAATTTTTGTAGAATTCTTTATATGAAATGAATTTATTTGGACCAATCAATTCATATTTCCTGAGAAAGGCATGACCCTCCTTATGGTATTTTTATAACATCCAAGTATTATGATGTGTGAAGGTGAACGAATGGATTAGACCACTTAAATTATTTCCCTCGGAGAGCGGGAAAGATTTAAGGAGACGCTCATTTCCATCATAGGAGCAAACCCTTGTTGCGAGGATGGGCAAGAACAAATTGGAGAAAAGGATACTTGAAGAGGTAAAGCTTGGTGGTTAGCTCAATTCATCTAGCCTCGACATTAATGCAATGCTAGCAAGATTTATTATATATAGTTTGCAAGTTAAGTTGATTGACCAAAGGCCTCTAATAGGAGCTTAAGGTAGAGGCCACATTTTTCACCACTTGCATGACAAGGAGGGTAGCATAGGGAAATCACCATTTGGTGCGTGAATGGGGTAAATCATAAGCCCTTATATATGCACAGATCGCTAATAATGTATTGAATGAGGTGAGTCGTAAAGACAAATATGAGAGGGAAGAGGTGATCATCTTAAGTATTTTTTGTAAAACATGCCCTTTGCCAAGAAGAATGTCTCATCTAGCCCATCGGCAAAACTATTTTTAAATGTGCCCCTGAGGTCGGCGCCAAAGAGAGGATGGATCTGAACCTGTGCAGGTTGGTGCCAATAAAATTCAACACCGAAGCAAGGTCGGTGCCGAGATCCCTAGAGCCGAACCCTCTGACAACCTGAGTGTAGAAATGTCTTGGCGCATACATGCACAAGTTGGTCGCATCCTTTTTGCTGCAGACCCGGGGGCATATTTGCAATTAGTTTCGCCCATGGGCCATATGTGGCATTAATTTTGGCAAGTGGCCAGATTTCGCAAAAGAATACTCATCTTATCGCACTCCTATTTCTCAGTGAAATTTATTTCTAAGTATGTTCTTGAAAATATTAACAAAGAATGTATAAGCTACAAATGTCTTTGATCTAGCCCACCAAGTACTATCCATGAGAAGGTGACAAATGATTTTTATGGTATCATATTAAATCATGTCAAAGGATTTTTTGGTGTAAATTTTGAGGATGGTACCATCTCTTTTGGATTGTTTGCACTGATAGAATACACTTGAAGGTCCAACTAAGAAAATTCTGAGGGGCCCTACCCTTGGTGAAGCCATATGGTTAACTCTCAGAAATATTTTCTTGAGATGACAACTAGAAGTTTGTCATAACCTTAAGGCTTAGTGTTAAGGTGGGAGATGGACTGATTCTTCTGCTCTTGTTTTCTATATGAAAGTTACAAACCCAATACATATCTCTCGTGAATTTGTGTTGCATTTTTTGTACAATTTTGTTGTGGAATTTGTTTGAGCACTATTTGCATGCCTACCATTTCTCGATAATAATATTTTTTTAAAGTATTTACACATTAACTTGTCCATAAAGGATCCCGTCCCCCACTGCATGCACACACACATATGGAAAGAAATTACAAGATACCCTCAAGATTATCCTACGTGGCAAGATTAACTGCAAGTATTAAGTTTCCAAGTATGATGAGCCATTCCTTCCATGTTTTCCTCAGCTAATGCAATAGTTGAAGAAATAAATTAGGAAGAAAAGTGAAATTGATTGTGTGTGCAAAAGACACAAGCATTTATCTAGTTCCATACAATTTAACCCAACATAAGATCTCGAACATTAGTTAATTCCTTGTATTGAGTATGATCAAATCTGGAGATGAAATAACATGGAAATATTTAGCAAATTCTCCATGTTCTTGAAACTAGATGTATAAAATAAGAAGTCTACCAACACGATTTGGCACACAATTTAGTTATTGGACATTGACTAACCATTTTGTACATATAGATGACTAGGTTTTGTTCGACCATGCTTGACAACTCATTTGTTTTACCATACTGTATGCCTGATAAGTTTTTAAAATGGAATTTTCCGACTAACACAAGTTTACAAAATGTGAATATACTTCCTTGCAAATAAAAATGTATTCAATTAGAAAATTGTAGTCAACAAGATAGGTTAACAATTTATTTTCTACCAGATAGATGACTCTGTTTTATTCGACCATGTTTGACAACCCATTTTTTACCACACTATATGTCTGATAAAAAATTTAATGGATTTGGCCGACTAACACAATTTTACAAAATGTGAATATACTTTTGTGCAAATAAGTAAAAAAAATCAATAAAAAAGTGTAATCAATTGATTTTTGTAGTAGTTGTTGTTTGGTTTACTATGCGCCAACGAAGAATTTTTCTCCACTTTTTTAATGATGATTTGCATCATTTCCTAAGATTGAGGCACTGACATGTAGAACCTGCAGGGTGATAATGCTCTGTTTTCCATATGTCCCACATAATTGCAAACTGTTATTTAGAGTGCATCAGAAAGGAACACTTGAAGGACTGCAAAACAAAAGGAGGGTCTACAAAACAACAAAACATAAAATGCATGTACAACCAAAAGTCGACGCAGTATACGCATGTAGAACTAGAAGTCGGTGCAGTCCAGCCAGTTGTGTCTAAATAAACATTATTATATATAATACGCATCTATTGTTCTCTAATAAAAACTCCATGTACACCAAATGTGCACTACGCCTGACGAGAGAACACATTTAGTATGCAAAACAACAACAAACAGAAGATATAGATATTTGGATCTGCCTCCATGGTCCATGCTATACGTATGAATATTTATTTGAAGATGTCTATGAGGGCGTGACGGCGTGTGGTGGCTACAAGATAGCGAGAGTGAGTTTCTTCTGATTTTCTCTGTCCTATTTTCAGGGTCAGGGCCATGGCCAAAAGGTCATAAGAGAGGCAGTTTTTTGAAACGGGGGGCAAAAGCTTTGCCCCATTCATTTAACTAAGAAGAAGAAATTGTTGGTTTTTTTACACAGTACAGAGAGGAACATAGAAACCAAGAACACATACTTCAGAGTTCGTCTCCTCGTGGTGACAGTGACTGTCTAATCCTTTCAGATTGGGGTGGACCTGCATTTTCAGTCCGCAAATTTGTGGGTTATTATTATGTAAGTTTTATCGGAATTAGTTCAATTCAATGGAAAATGGAAAAATTAACATGGAGAAAAACGATGCTTGCGTACGTTTCAAATGTTTATTCGTAAAGAGTATTCAGATAATACCACACTACAGTACAGTCCCAGGCATGCAGCAACGTCACCTATATTGTGCACCGTCCACAGAATGAACCGCGTTGTCAAGCACTCCTATATCCTCGAGATAAGAAAAGGAAACGGAACTCCCCGAGGATACGAAGAAGGTGAATCGCTGCCACATAGTGCTTGTAACCACAAACAGATAGTCAGACACTAGCTTGAGTGACATCATATTTTTTTAGCTCCATGGCATCATCCATACCTTGTCAATGCTGGTTCAGTAATGCGTCTCTCGTCAGAGCAACGCCGGACAGCCGTTTCCTGCATAATTTTCACTGCAGAGGCCCGGGAAATCGCACTTAACCGCCACCGTCCAGCCGCGGTCGTCGTTGGTTTCTTCTGCCCTTTTCCCCTGGAAACGATGAGTCGTCACTCGTTACCAGTTTACCTGCTCTCCGCTGTGAACCGCCGCTTTCGACCGGGAAGAATGGCGTTCCGCTGTGCCTGAATTCGAATGGCGTTCTGCCATCGCGAGACTGCGTTCCGTGCAGGCCAGCAGCAGGCTCCGGGCGGGTGATGACAGAATTTACCGGTCCGGCAAATGCTCTGAAACTGATCGCCGGGAGGAGGAGGAAGGGGGAGAGGAGCTGAAACTGACTTCACGATGTTCGTCGAGTTTTCATGGTTTTTCAGAAACTGGTTCCATATTTGCGTACATATAGCCAAAGAACGCGCCGTTTCACTGTCCATAAGCTGGACGTGGCCGGCCTGGCCAGTTTTTCATGAACCCTTTGGCGATGTAGAAACGCGCCATTTTTACCCGGCCGGAACTGCCGAACTGTGTCTGTTGCAAATCAGTAGCAACCTTCAGAGTTTCTGGAAACGTCTAAGCTCTTCTTGTGCGTATGACGTGTTGTCTCGGGCTTCAGTGATTTCTCTTTTTTAGATAAAAGACTATTAAGCCCGTTGGCCGACTGATACATGCTAATGAGGAGCACCTCTTATAAAGCAGATGAAGGGTCAAGAAGCTAAAACTAGAAAAGACGTACATCTACGCTACGATCGAGCACCAAACCTTTGCGAAGACACAACGCCAAAGATGTGGAGCGCTGGTCGGAGTTGTCGGGCCGGGGCTCACACTAGAGCGCTGGCACATCAAGAGACGTTGCACACCACCAAGACACACACTGCAAGCTCACAAGCCGCGGCACCAAGCAAAGGGGCAGGATTGAAATAGCGAAGGTACCACGACAGCTGAAGCGAAAGCTTGACATCGGATCACTCCGCTTCCTGCCTACAAATAACCTCCCAACCCACACACTCACTCACTCCGAAGCAGACCACTGATCCAGCATGTTTAGCTCACGTTAAACTAAGCAATTTACTGAAAGTGTACTTACAATAGCATCTCGAACATTCCGCGAAAAGCCATCCACTAGTAGGAAAAAACTTACAGGTGGATTATATGCTTGTGGCGCACCATCATTTTGGTGCGCCACGGGTATATAGCCGTGGCGCACCAAACATAGGTACGCCACGCGTAGGCCATTACCCGTGGTGCACCACGGCTAAGTGCAGGCTGGGTTGACGGAGGGGCACCCTCCTTTGTCGTGGCGTACCAGAGTAGGTGCGCCACAGGTAAGAGTGTAGCTGTGGCGCACCTTATTCCAATGCGCCACCAAAATAACGTTCCCGGGGCCAAATTTTGACCCCACATAGCCGCTTTGTGCTCCCACGCACCTCCCGGTGATCGCCTTTTAGTTTTGGAAAAGGTAAAAGAAAATGATAAAAAATTAAAAATAAAATCCTTTGAGATCTAGTTATGTTAGATAACCTAGTAGGTAGGAAAAATAATAAACATGAATTTTGGCATATTTTGCAAAAAAACGTTATGGAAGAGTAAACCGGCGATAACTTTTGCATACGAAACGGATTTTGACGTTTAATACCTTATAACAAACTAGAGGGGAAAATACATCCAAATCAATTGGCCTACGGCCTTTTGAGTTGTTTTCGGTCTACAGAATTCCCAAATTGAAAAGGGAACACATAGTTTTTCGAGGTTTAAGATTTCTTGGCAAAATAATAATAAAGGGCATCGCTTACCCGTGGCGCATGAAGAGGTGGTGCGCCACGGGTAGTTAAATAGCCGTGGCGCACCAATATGAGATGCGCCACGGGTAACCTGAGGGGCACAATCCGCGTGCTCACCATCCGACGGCTCCTACCGATTTAAACAAACACACGATCCGTGTGCTTCATGATCCGACGGCTCCTATTCATCCCGAGCTCCCAACCTTCTCTCCTTCATCCTACCTCCCTTCTCCTCTCCCTTGTCCCTCACTTCTCCTTCTCCCTTCTCCTCCATCCTCCTCTCACCGGCGAGCAACTAAGGTGGCGGTGGCCGGGGACGGCCGACGAGCACCTCCACGATGGCCGGCAACCCGGTTGTTGGAATAAGATGCAACGTAGCGGTGCAGGGCATGGTGACCCCAATAATCCAAGACATAACCTCAATTGTGCCAACCGCGCTATTCATCCGTGTGTTTACCTTGGGCAACAAAACTTGCACATCGCGCAATGGATTACCCACGGTGCACAACGGAGTATGGTGTTTGGAGAGTATGTGGTCTCTACCAATTCTGCATCAACACATCTCACATCCTAAAGATTGTCAATTTATTTAGTAGATTTATGTGAATATTGTGTTACTTTTAAACGGTGATTTGTTTTTGTTACTATCCCTAGTCAGTATGTGTTGGCACATTTAGTTCTTGCCCATTCTGGATGTAGGGATTATATTAATTATGTTATCTGTTCTCTGAATCGACCCATGGTCTTGGTACTAAAAATAGGAGCACGATTTTCCCTCCTTTTTTTATGGCGTCGTATGGTATCATATTCTCAATCAGGTGGACTAGTGATGACCCACAAGTATAGGGGATAAATTATGCCTTGGTGTTAGGCGGTCACGAAGCAATAATAAGGCATAAGCTTGAAACTTGGGAATTTACATATTTGAATCCATTTGATAATGTTAGGAATAGGTATCTATAAAACCCATGTGTAGTATATTTCGCTACAGAAGCAATTGGAGCTCAAAAACCCTTGTAGCTCATTTTGGTGAAAGGATTGTTTGTCACTTTGGGAGTAATTCATGAACTTCACCAATATTAAAGCTGGTAATAGGAAAACAGTCGGATTTTGGCATGATAAATGATTGTACGTACTTTCCATGGAGGAATTGCCACACAAATGTTCATTATCCAAAGACCAGGATGTTAGTCTGTCGAAAATTTTCACACTAGCTGAAGAAGATATATATGAGAAATTTCACATTCGATTATCTATGATTGCATCTCAAGAATGTGAGGAACTTGAACTTATTGTTCAAAACCAGAGGAAAACAATGACACTGATGATTAGTGGAATTTTGAATGGAGTGGAAACTATTCATGCAAAAGCATGTATGCAAATTTTGCACCATATGTCATAGCCCCACACCTTCCAATGGATCTGAAAATAAAGATCTCTTCTGAAACAGAAATTCTTTTTCTAGCTGCTATTACTTGATAGACTAATAGAAGAGATCTTTTGACTAGAAACAATTTCCATTTTGAATCAACTGCTTGCGTGCTATGCCAAGTCTGCCCAAATGAAAATATGGAGCATCTATTTTTCTCATGTGACTTCAGCCAAAGCTTCTGGTGGAAATTAAATATTGAATGGAATAATGATTTCCCCTTATGAACATTCTATTGGATGGTAGCAAAAGATCAAACATCATATGCTTAAAGGAGATTCTTTAATACAGGTTAATCGAGCTTATGTAATCACAGAAATAAAATCACAGGTCACATGTTACTCGAGATTCTTTCAGATTTTTTAAGGAATCATTTGCTCTTGTTATGCATAGAACAAAGCCCAGCATCAAGGAGGGCATGCAACAATGGATTTACACATTTAATTTCCTTACTTGTAAACCATACAATTTTAAATATCATTCTATAAAATAAAATGACACAGTAGGGGCTGGTCTTTGGGTACAGTTTTTTGTGTCAAAAATTAATTGGAGCCAAAAATATAGGCATGTGAATCATTGGTGCTTCTGTCATCGTGAAGTATGAGGACGAGACGAATAAATTCCTATAGCTCATAGCTCGTTGAATGCTTGCTTGAACATAGAAAATTGAAAGAGATCTCTAATTAAATCCACCAACATTGATGAATGTCCCTAGAATATACTCACCATTTTTTGTAAGAAGATATGCAAAATGGCAAATATATTGAAGGGTGTAGCTGGATGGTTGGTCACTCTGACAATTTAGAATTACCATGGGCAACCTAACAAGATGCAGTTTGTTTGAACTTAAAATGAGGTTGTTGTGAAGTAATTTTAGTCAACACTATTGTTGACAAAGGTGCAAATACCATGTTGGCTTAGCGGGCTGATTCATGAACCAATTCGAAACTAAAGTACATGAAGCCCAAGACAGGATCAAGGACGTTGTCTTGGAACGACTGGAGCCCACGACCCGGGTAGGAGATTTCAACTCCACCGAGTAGTCTATGTGGCACCTTCCTCAAGCTTCGGGCAAAAGATGGCCACACAAACACACATCGAGAATCATAGTATTAAAAAGTTATAGACCTAGGGGAGTAGAGGTCATAAACCACCAAACTCTCTTTATCATCCAATTTTCATAGCATGCTTTGTATGACAAGAAATATATTTTGACCAATCAATTCATATTTTCTGAGAAAGGGCATGCCCTCCTTATGGGATTTTTCTAACATCCAAGTAGTATGATGGGTGAAGGTGAACGAATGGATTAGACCACTTATTTTTTTCTCTCCGAGAGCGGGGAAAGAATTAAGGAGACGCCGATTTCCATCATAGGAGCAAAGCCATTGTTGTGAGGATGGGCAAGAACATATTGGAGAAAAATATACTTGAAGAGGTACAAAACCCACATTATTACCATAAAGCTTGGTGGTTAGCTCCATTCATCTAGCTTTGACATTAATAGGATATTTGCAAGATTCTTTATATATAGTTTACAAGTTAAGTTGATTGACCAAATGCCTCTTATAGGAGCTTAAGGTAGAGGCCACATATTTTCACCACACTGGCATGACAAGGAGGGTAGCATAGGGAAATCACCATTTGGTGCGTGAATGGGGTAAATGATAAGAACTTATATATGCACACATTGCTAATAACGTATTACATGAGGTAAGCCGCAAAGACAAATATGAGAGGGAAGAGGTGATCATCTTAAGATGAATATCTCATCTAGCCCACGGGCGAAACTATTTGTAAATATGCCCCCGAGGTCGGCGCCAAAGAAGATGGATCTGAACCCGTGCAGGTTGGCGCCTATCGAATTCAACGCCGAAGCAAGGTCAGTGCCGAGCTCCCTAGAGCCGAACCCTCTGAGAATCTGAGTGCAGAAATTTCTTGGCGCGGACATGCATAAGTTTGTCGCATCCTTTTTGGCACAGACCTGGGGGCATATTTGCAATTAGTTTTGCCCAGGGGCTAGATGTGGCATTAGTTTTGGCAAATCGCCAGATTCGCAAAAAAATGCTCATCTTAACAGACTCCTATTTCTTAATGAAATTTATTTCTAAGTATGTTCTTGAAAATATTAACGAAGGATGTTTAAGCTAAAAATGTCTTTGATCTAGCCCACCAAGTGCTACCCATGACAAGGTGACATATGATTTTTATGGTATCATATTCAATCATGTCAAAGCTTTCTTCGTGTAAATTTTGAGGATGGTACTATCTCTTTTGAACTATTTGCACTGATAGAATACACTTGAAGGTCCTTCTAAGAAAATTCTGATTGGCCCCGCCCTTGGTGAAGCCATATAAATTATTCTAAGAAATAATTTCTTGAGATGACAACTAGAAGTTTTTCATAACCTTATGGCTGAGTGTTAAGGTGGGAGATGAACTGATTTTTGTGTTTTCATTTTCTATATGAAAGTAACCAACCCAATACATATCTCGTGAATTTGTGTTTCATTTCTTGGACAATTTTGTTGTGGAATTCTTTTGAGCACTATTTGCATGCCTACCATTTCTCGATAATAATATTTAAAAAGTATTTACACATTAACTTGTTCATAAAGGATCCCATCCCCCACCCGCGAACACACACATATGGAAAGAAATTACAAGATACCCTCAAGATTATCCTGTTTGGCAAGATTAACTGCAAGTATTTTTAGATGCTCGCAAAATTCAGCAATTTTTACGGCCTCTTCCGGAAGTTTCCTAGTATATATGATGAGCCATTCCTTCCATGTTTTCCTCATCTAATGCAATAGTCGAAGAAAAATTAGGAAAAAAGATGAAATTGATTGTGTGTGCAAAAGACACAAGCATTTATGTAGTTCCATGCAATTTAACCCAAAATAAGACCTCGAACATTAGTTCATTCCTTGTATTGATTATGATCAAATCTGGAGATGAATAATATGGAGATATTTAGCAAATGCTCCATGTTCTTGAAACTAGATGTATAAAGATAAGAAGCCTACCAACACAATTCAATTATTGGAAATTGACTATCCATTTTGTACATATAGATGACTCGGTTTTTTCGACCATGCTTGACAACACTCTTTTGTACCATACTGTATGCCTGATATGTTTTAAAAATGGAATTTTCCGACTGACACAATTTTAAAAAAATGTAAATATACTTTCTTGCAGATAATTTTTTTATTTAGTAAGAAAATTGTAGTCAATAGGATAGGTTACCGATTTATTTTCTACCACATATATGACTCTGTTTTATTCGACCATGTTTGACAACACATTTTTTACCACACTCTACTGATAAGAATTTAAATGAAATTTGCCGACTAACACAATTTTACAAAATGTGAATATACTTTTGTGCAAATAAGTGAAAAAAGTATTCAATGAGATAAGTGTAATGAATAAGATATGTTACCAGTTTAATCAGTTGATTTTTGTTGTTGTTGTTGTTTGGTTTGACATGCGCCAACGAAGATTTTTCTCCACTTTTTTATGATCATTTGCACCATTTCCTAAGATTGAGGCACCGACATATAGAACCCACAGAATGATAATAATATGTTTTCCATATGTCCCACATAATTGCAAACTGTTATTTAGACTGCATCTGAATGGAACACTTGAAGGTCTGCAAAACAAAGGAGGGTCTACAAAACAACAAAACATAAAATACATGTACAACCAAAAGTCGACGTAGTATACGCATGTAGAACCAAAAGTCGGTGCAGTCGTATGTATAATACACATCTATTGGTCTCTAATAAAAACTTCATGTACACCAAAATGTGCACTACGCCTGACGAGGAAACACATATACTATGCAACGCAACAACAAACAGAAGATATAGATATTTGAATTCTGCCTCCATGGTCCATGCTATACGTACAAATATTTATTTGAAGATGTCTATGAAGGCGTGATGGCGTGTGGCGCGGCTACAAGATAGAGAGAGTGAGTTTCTTCTGATTCCTCTGTCCTATTCTCAGGGTCATGGGCCATGGCCAAAAGGTCGGAACTCGAAACAGGCTTACGCCCCGCTATATTAATATAGCAACCACCCAATACAAACTTGAGACCACTGCCGGGGCAAACAACACAAACAAGCCCAAAAGAAAAAAAAAGAGAAAAAAGAAGAGAAAACAAAGCCAACATCAGCGGATCAACGAAAACAAAGATGACTCGCAACCGCTGCGCCCTCCGAGGATTCCTACCACGCGACTAGCATTCCGAATCGCCGTGTACCAAGCAGCACCTTCAAGAAGGAAAGCGACGGCGACGACGCTGCTGCCCGGACTGGTCCTAGGTTTTCCCCCGGTACACAATCGGGAGTGGGGAAGGGTACACCCGACGCCCTTCAGGAAGGAAGGGCGACACTCGCGAGTGTCACCGCGTCGGTGCCAAGCAGGCAAGGATTTCTCCCGATCCCCAAAAAACCACATCACCGGACAATCCGTCACGCTCCACCAATCTTGCCGCCCGCCAACATGCGCCGCCTCAGTCTTGAAGTCACCATCGTCGTCTCACCATGGCAAGAACTGTGAGGCCGGACTGAAAAGAGACAGCCGTAGACACCGGGCGGCGGTACCACAACCACGCGGGAGGGAACAACCTCCACCGCCATAGACGGTCGCCGACCGGACACAACGAAAAGAGCAAACCAGGCCATTGGAGCCGGAGGGCGGCAGCAGCACGGCCACCTGGAGGACGTCCTCCACCGCCACCTGCGGGTGCCGACCGGACGCGGTAGCAAGGACACACCAGGCCGGGCAGGCCCGGCCAGGCCCCAAAGGGGCCCGTAAAGTCCCCGCCGCCACGCTGCTGCACGTAGGCCACGCCGCCGCTACCCTCTTGATCGACACCATAGGCCGGCCGGACCTAGACGGGCCGCGAAGCTCCTGCCGTCGCGCTGCAGCAGGGGCGGTGTCGTCACCACCACCCAAATCACGAGCTCCTCGAAGTCAGACCGGAGGTAGCGGGTCACGCCCAACCCGCCCTGACCCTGCCCGGGCCGAAGGGGCCCAGATCTGGGCCTGCAGGGCTCCGGCCGAGCTCAACCCGGCCACCTCGCCACCAACGGCGACGCCACCACAACGCACGTCACCCGACCGGCCGCAGGTCACCCTGCCGCCGCATCGCCGTGTTGTGAAGTGTGTTAAGTATATTATATCACAGTATAATATGTGAGGGGGTGTTACAGTATATGTGGATTGTACTAGTCTTTCCCATCAGTTCGGACTTTTGGGATAGTTGGTTGATAGAACTATTCTGACATGGTATCAGAGCCTCAGTTCTTGAGTTCGAGTCCTGATTTGCGCAATTTATTAAAAATTTCTGGCAGCCCCTCCTTGTGTCCAAGTATGAGCCTGTTGCGCCATACCTCTGAGACTTGCGCGCCGTCGGCTCACTTTCTTCCGGTTGCACGTGTGGCCTCTTCCTCCCCGAGTCACACGTGAGAGGGGGTGTTACAGTATATGTGGATTGTACTAGTCTTTCCCATCAGTTCGGACTTTTGGGATAGTTGGCTAGTGCAGGATACATGACACGCCGGACCTCCGCCGCCAGGGAACACCGCACGGTGACGCACCGTCCCGCGCCAGGCCGCCACCGCAGGGGGAAAAGCAGGGGCCGCCGCCGCCAGCGCCATCCGGGCCAAGCCCGGCGACAAACGCCGGCGACGGCGGAGGGGGAGGGGAAGAGGGAGGGAGCTGGAGACGGGGGCCAGCGGCGCGCCCAGTCGCCCGGGCGGGGGCGACCAGGTCGCGAGAGGGGAAAAAAAGGATCCCGTCCAGTTTTGCCGCCAAAAGGTCGGAAGAGAGGCGGTACAACTTGATTGAAGTTCAACAGTACAGAGAGGAACATAGAAACCCAAGAACACATACTTCGGAGTTCGTCTCCTCGTGGTGACAGTGACTGTCTAATCTTCAGATTGGGGGGATCTGCATTTTCAGTCGGCAAAATTTGTTGGTTATTATTATGTGAGTTTTATCGGAATTAATTCAATTCAACGGAAAATGGAAAATTTTAACAGGGAGAAAAACGATGCTTGCGTACGTTGCAAATGTGTATTCGTAAAGAGTAGACATATAATACTACACTACAGTACAGTCCCAGGCATGCAGCAACGTCACCTATATTGTGCACCCTGCACATGATGTATCACACTGACTGAACCGCGTTGTCAAGCACTCAAATTATATCCTCGAGATAAGAAAAGAAAACTGAACGCTTAAACCACAAACAAACAAACAAACAATAGCTTGAGTGACATCATATTTTCTCCATTGGCTGGCATCATTCATGTTTAGCATTGCCTGGTTCAGGTTGCACACAAAAATAGCTTCAGTAATGCGTCTCTCGTCAGATCAACTGTTCCGGCTTTTACAGTTCACTGCCGGCCGGTAACCCGGGGCAACGTACGCCGGACATACGTCAGAATGCCATTTCCTGCATAATTATCACTGCCGGTAAGCAGAGGCCCGGGAAATCGCAGTTAACCGCCACCGTCCAGCCGCGGTCGTCGTTGGTTTCTTCTGCCCTTTTCTCCTTGAAACGATGAGTCGTCACTCGTTACCAGTTTACCTGCTCTCCGCTGTGAACCGTCGCTTTCGACCGGGAAGAAGCATGCCCCGTGCAGTGCCTGAATTGGAATGGCGTTCTGCCATTGCGAGGCTCCGGGCGGGTGATGACAGAATTTACGGGTCATCAGGCTCTGGAACTGATCACCGGGAGGAAGGGGGAGAGGAAATGAAACTGACTTCACGATGTTCATCGAGTCCTCATGTTTTTTTCAGACACTGGATCCGTATTTACGTACATGTAGCCAAACAACGCGCTGTTTCACTGTCCATAAGCTGGACGTGGCCGTCCTGGCCAGCTTTTCATGAACCGTTCTTTGGCGATGTAGAAGCGGCGCCATTTTTACCCGGCCGGAACTGCCGAACTGTGTCTATTGCAAATCAATAGCAACGTTAGAGTTTCTGGAAACGTCTAAGCTCTTCTTGTGCGTATGGCGTGTTGTCTGGGGCTTCAGTGATTTGTTTCTTGGATAAAAGACTATTAAGCCCGTCTTCAGATTAATAAAGTCAAAACCGGCCGATTGATACATGGTAATAAGGAGAACCTCTTATAAATCAGATAAAGGGTCGAGAAACTAAACCTAGAAAAGAGGTACATCTACGGCCAAACCCTTGCGAAGAAACAACGCCAAAGAGGAGGAGCGCTGGCACACCAAGAGACGTTGCACACCACCAAGACACACACTGCAATCTCGCAAGCCGCGCCACTAAGCAAATGGGCAGGGTCGAAACAGCGAAGGTACCACAACAGTTGAAACGAAAGCTTGACACATTGGAGAAGAATGCATGAGTAGAAAGAACAGAGCCTCAAGAAGATGTCGAGCACGAAGGAGAGGATGCCAGCATCATCGTGCCGTGAAAAGCCCGTCAGCCATGGCCACGATCTGAGCCCATGTCCGGAACCAGTGGTGACGATGTCGTCAGACATGCCCACGTGGGGACAAACCCCAACCCACCGCAACACCATGCAATAACGACGGTGGATGGCATCCCACCGACTACTGCCGTGTCGCTCGGTGAGCAGAGAAAAGTACCAAGGACTAAGAGCAACTCCAGCCGTTGGCCCCCCCAGGCCGAATTGCCGACGTTTTTTTGGGCATGCTGGGGGGCGCCGGCGGAAAAAAACGGCCTGGGGGCGGGCCGATTCCCAGCCGCGGCCCCAGGCGGAACGGCAAAAACAGGACATAAAAACGCGAATTGGACGAAACTTGTTCAAACTTGCCGTTTTTTCGTCGAACACGGAGGATATCATACAAAGATAACTAAAATAAAGAAAAAAAAATAAAACACGGCGGCGCGGCGTCTACATGCCGAAGTAGCGGTAGAACCGCGTGTAGTCCCTGCCGTCGGAGTCGTCGGAGTCGCCGCCGGTCGGAGGAGGAGCAGGAGCACTGCACCCAGCGCCGTCGCCGCCGGTGCCGGGCTCATCCTTCGGCGTCAGCAGGCGGGAGGAGCTCCCGCCGGCGCCGGTGCCGATGTCGTCCTCGTCGCTGCCGTCCAGCACGACGTAAGCCGGCCCGGCGTCAGCAGGCGAGAGGGGCTACTGACGACGGCGGCGGCGGCGGCGCTCGTAGCGCGCGAGGAGGTCCCTCTCCTCGGCCGCAATGCGCTGTTGGCGCTTCTCCTCCTCCCGCGCGTGCTCGCTGGCCGACCATTGCAGCGCGAAGTCCACCGGCGCCGGAGGTACGTCGTTGAGGCTGGCCGCCAGGGCGGCCTGCAAGGCCTCGTCCTCGTCGTAGGCCTCCTCCTTCACGACGGCCTTCTTCTTGAAGGCCTTCTTGAAGGCGCGGCCGCCGGTGCCGGGCTCCTTCTTCGGCGTCAGCAGGCGGGAGGAGCTCCCGCCGGAGCCGGGCTCCCTAATGACGATGCCGCGGGAGCCGCACCTTCGCGGCGGCTCGTCCGCCGGCTCCTCCTTAACGCGGGCGAACGGCGTCGAGCGGGCGGCGTCCGAAGAGGAGCGGGCGGCGTCGGAAGAGGAGGACGACGAGAAGGACATCCTCCGCGCCGTCCATCCTTGTCGCGCCGCCGACGGGCCCTGAAGGCGCGGCTCGTTGCCGTCCTCGATGTAGTCGAGGACGTACGCCAGCGAGCGGCCGGGCATGCCCCACCACTTCTTCCGGCCCTCGCTGTTGTTGCGCTTGGGCGCGTGGGTCGCCGGGCCGGGGTAGTCGTTGAGCTGGCGCTGGCAGCGGTCGGAGAAGAACGTGTTCCAGGTCACGTTGTTCTCCGGATCCCAGATGGGATCGGCCTGCTCCTCCTCCGTCAGCCGCTCGCGGGCGGCGTAGATCTCCGCCAGCCGCTCATCGCCGGTGGGGGTGGGAGGGACCGGGAACCCCATCTGGCTGAGCCGCCAGGCTCCGGGGAGCCTCATGCCGGGCGGGCATGGGTAGCCCGCCTCGTGCAGCAGGCGCGCCTCCCGGTCCTGGAGCCAGTTCCGGCCGAAGCCGTTGGCCGCCGCGCTGTTTGCTGGATCCATTCCGGTGTGCGTGGTTTCAGTGTTCGTGCTCGGCGAGGATGTGTTCGTGCTCGGCGGGGCGGGGGGGGGGGGGGGGGGGGTGCTCGCTGTGAGAGGAGGGGCGGTAAATAAATACCGGCGGGAAGAGGGCGGGGCAGTAACTGCGGCGCGCCTAACTCCGCCGCGTGGCCGATTTGACACGACGGCGGTCCGCCTGACCGGCGGGCAGAGCAGTAATGCGACGCGGAAGGCGAGGCGATGAGGACGACGAAGCGGTGTGCCGCTGACAGGGCGGGCCCGCCGGAGCTTCGCGCGGTTTCCCTCGGTTCCGCGCCGTTTCGCGCCATTTTCCCTTTCGCCGGCGCCCCCAAGTGTCGGGGGGCAACCCCCGAATAGGGGCAAAGCGCCGACATAAAGGGTTGACTCGGAGTTGACCGGGTCACTGAAACCGACATAACTGTACCGGCTTACTCGGAGCTGACCGGGTCAAGACTAACCGACATATTGGTATGTCGGATCATGTGAGTTATATGTCGGGTCTTCCTTTGTTCTTCTTGTATACAAGGAAGGACAAACCGAGTCAAGAGTATGGAGCGTGCCTATGCCGGGTAAAGATTATCCCGGGCAAGGGACAGACTTCCTTGAGACACGGAGTGAAACAAGGGCGGCGGCGTGCAGCAAGTGGATGGCGTGCCTCTGACCCGGGCGGCGCGGCACAGTGGCGCTAGGCCTAGGCGTGGGCGTGCTGTTGGACGCAGAGGGGACCATGGCGACCGGCGCTGCCACGGTCTGGGCGTGGTGCATCGGCGCCCGTGTCGGCCGGAGACCAAGCGATATGGCGCCAGTAGCAATGTTTTGTACTGTAACCCTGGGTTTCCCTATATAAAGGGTACCAGGGGCTCCTCTTACAGGGACGATTCTAAGGGGACGGACGATTCCCAGAGAGAAAAAGGCCAGACGCTGAGCAAGCAAGTAGTTTCTTGGAGAGCTAGAGGAGAGCCAGATAACCATCCCGTGACTCGGTTGGAGCTTGGAGTGGGTAGTAAGTTAGCTAAGAAGCAAGCTTGTAAGCAGGTTGTAATCCGTATAAATCAAGTAGACAGGCAGGAGTAGGGGTGTTATCTCCTCACGAGAGCCCCGAACCTGGGTAAAAACCGTGTGTGTGAGCGTGAGTTGTGTTCTTTGTGTGCGTGTCCGTGTGCACAAGCCCTCTCCGGGTGCCTCCAGCGTCCATCGGCCCCACATCTTAAGCCATCCTATGGCATCTGCCGTGACACCACCACGACAGTTGGCGCCCACCGTGGGGCCAGCAGCGGCGCTGGCTGGAGTTTTCATCCGGACGGGTTCCCTCATCGCGTCGGGTGAGCGCGTGGTCTGTCGCCTTGTCCACAGATTCGGCTCCCTCAACGTCATCAGCGACAACGCTGGCTGCTTCGGCAACAGGCCACTGCCCCGGAACGGATGCCTCATCGACTTCGGCGCGCTCACGGTCTACGTCGCCACCGAGGTCCCTTGCAGGTTCCCCGAAAGGGTGCAGCTGGGAGCGGATCCACCCGCGGTCTGCGCAGCTCGCGGCCGGCGTACCGCTCGCCCCGCTAGTTGCGTGGAAGTCATGATGACCGCCCCGGGCGCCGGTGTCGGCAAAGCCATGGCGGGCGAGGCTGACCCCGGCACCAAGTCGGCGAGAACAGGGCGTCCGCCCTTGGAGAAACCAGAGAACCGTGCGACACAGGCCAGCACATCCAGCGTGCCGGTGACGCCGAGTCCTCTTCAGGACGTGATTCAGAAGCTGGCAACCCCAGTCGCACCGAGTGCGGATGTTGCTCTGACTCAGGCGGAGTTGGAGCAGCAGCGCCAGGAGATACTCCGAGAGGCTCAGGAGGTGGCCCGAGTCAGGCAGGAGTTCGACATATCAATGCTTGAGTATAACTCGGCTCACGGTTTTACTCCAGTAGCAAACCCAGTTAGTCGCATTGACGAGGTGCGTGCCCGAGGTAGAGACCTTAATGCAGAGATAACTAGAGATGGTAGAACTAGATCTGCTAGAACTGTTAGTCATGTGTCGGCCGAAAAGCTGAGATACAGCACGCCCGGAAAGAACCTTAGGGCGGCACAGGCAGCCATAGCCGAGTTGCCTAATTTATCCGGTGAGGCTCGCAGTAGGCAGCAGGACCGAGTCAATGAGTTGGTAGCTGTAGCCAACCGTCAGAATGAGGTCTATCGTAAGGACAACCCGGATGCGGGTGGATCTCGGTTCCTTCACTCGGATGGTGGAGCCGGAGGAATGTCCAAGGGACAGGCCTCCTCGCCGTATGTCGGTAGGAGCAGAGGCCAGAGTGTGAACTCTGGCAAGAACAAGCAGATACAAGCGTACGATCCGGCTTATGCCGGAAAGAAAGTAGCCGAGCAAGGCAATGCCGGTCGGGGAAAGTCAGGACCCGCCCAGGGCAGACAAGAAGAGAACCAAGTTATCCCGGCAAATCAAGGTCAGCCACCTCGGTATCCGGTACCCATTCCACCTCGTCGTCAAGCGGGTGCCGGGTATGCCGAGCCGGCCGCTGACCGATATGATGACGGTTACTCGGCCATGGAGCGGGCCGGGTACACAAGATACCGAGATTTGGCGTCCGAGGGTGCACTCGGCGCAAGGCTGGGAACTCGCCAGTTGCCGGCACACGATGTCCGGAACAAGCTTGACAGAATCTATCTGTCCGAGCTCTTGGAGGAGCAAGGTCCACCGGGTCCGGCATGTTTTGGACCCCGGATAATGAAGCAGGCACCTGTGCCGAATTTCCAGCTACCTCGGGGTGCCAAGATGTATGACGGCAGTACCAAGCCGGAGGACTGGCTGACAGACTATGTCACCGCTGTGCACATTGCCGGCGGAAGTCGCAGGTGGGCAGTGCGGTATGTGCCGCAAATGCTTGAAGGACCAGCCCGGATCTGGCTGAATAACCTGGAGGAGGACAGCATTGACTGCTGGTTGGACTTCTCCGAAGCATTCGTCAGCAACTTCTCCAGCACGTACAAGAGACCGAATCGCCCTCAGCAGCTGTCCATGTGTTGGCAGAGAGAGGACGAAACCGACCGAGAGTACCTGACTCGGTGGAGCACGATCCGCAACTCCTGCGAAGGAGTGATTGAGTCGCAGGCCATTGCATGGTTTGCACAAGGGTGCCGACATGGCTCCATGCTCTGGCAGAGACTCCAGAGAGAGATACCGGCCACCTTGGCTGAGACAATCAAGATCGCTGATAGCTATGCTTTGGGTGATCCGACACAGCCCTTACTGGCCCCGGTCGATAGAGACAGATCGGGTCGGCGAGGTGATCGCTCGGATTACCGAGGAAAGAGAAGGGAAGAGAGGCCGGATTACCGGTATGGGTCAGACCAGGTTGCTGCCATCGACCAAGATCAGATGGGTGCCGGCAGCAGCCAGAGACAGAAGAATGACGGTCCAGCGTGGGGCCAGAACTCGGAAGGAAGGAGGCTGTGGGACGGCGAAAAAAGACCGTGGAATGGCGAGAGGAAGCCATGGAACGGCGACAAGAGGCAGTGGGCTAACCCCAGTGGGACGATGCCGAATGATCCCTGCAGCTACCACACCAAGCACCCCAGCAGACCGGCTCAGCACTCAAACCGGAACTGCAGCCGGAACAGGCGCCCGCAGGAGAACACCGGTCCGGCGACTCGGCCAGGACTGCTCACGGGTGTGAATGCTATCCCAGTGAACGCCCAAGCAAGGCCTGAAGATGTCAACCAAGTGGCCAACATGGCCAACACCAACAACAACTCCAACTACCCCGGCAGCAACTGCTGGCCCGAGTCGGCAAAATCAGTACCGAGAGGCCCACCAGAGTTACATGGTCTTTGTGACCGAGCCCAATGACAAGCAGAGTCAGCACAGGCGTGCGATGGAGGTAAATGCCGTTATGCCGGCAGTGCCGAAATTCATGTACTGGTCCGAAGATGAGATCAGCTGGAGCGTCAGGGACCATCCAAAGGTCATGCCCAACCCAGGAGGTTATGCTCTAGTGTTGGATCCGACATTCGTCGGGCCCAGCATTAATGTCAGGTTTTCCCGGGTCCTCGTTGATAACGGGAGCAGCATCAACATCATGTACCGGGATACCATGGTCAAACTCGGCATAACCGAGAATATGATGCAGCCCAGCCGAACCACCTTCCACGGCATCGTGCCGGGTGTTTCACATGCACCCATGGGCACGATTTGGGTAGATGTCGCCTTCGGCGACAAAAGTAACTGCCGGACTGAGAGCCTGCTGTTTGAGGTCGTGGACCTCGAAAGCCCGTATCATGCCTTGCTCGGCAGGCCGGCACTCGCCAAGTTCATGGCGTCCACTCATGTGGCATACCTGAAGATGAAACTTCCGGGTCCAAATGGTGTCATCACCATCTCGGGAGATTACAAGCGTTCCATGGAGTGCGCCTCAGCCGGGTCATCCCTGGCCGAATCACTGGTGATCGCCGCCGAGAAAAGAAGAATCCATGAGGTGGTGGCTCTGGCCCAGGCATCTCAGCTCGGTATGCCGAGTGCGGCTAACCCGTAGTAAACCGCGACTTTCCAGGCGGCGAAGGAATCGAAGAAGGTCGGCATCGACGAGGCTAACCCGGACCGCTTCGTCATCATCGGTGCCGGGTTGGACAAGAAATAGGAAAGCGAGCTCATCGACTTCCTCCGTGAGAATCGGGATATCTTTGCATGGTCCAGTCAGGACCTGCCGGGTGTTCCGAGGGAGTTGGCTGAGCACTCATTACATGTCAGGCCGGATGCCCGGCCCGTGAAGCAACCGACTCGGCGTCTCGCCGAAGAAAGAAGAAAGGCGGTGGGAGACGAGTTAGCCAAGCTACTCGCGTCAAACTCCGTCGTGGAAGTAAAGTACCCGGACTGGTTGGCTAACCCGGTCCTGGTGGAGAAGAAGAAGGAAGAACCGGATGCGCCTACTGTCTGGCGCATGTGTATCGACTACACCCACTTGAACAAGGCTTGTCCTAAAGATCCTTTCCCGTTGCCCCGGATCGATCAGGTGATCGACTCCACGGCCGGATGTCAGCTGTTGTCTTTTGTGGATGCCTACTCTGGTTTTCACCAGATCCTGTTAAACCCGGATGATCAAATAAAAACTGCTTTTATTACCCCGTACGGGGCTTATTGCTATCGTGTCATGTGTTTTGGTTTGAGAAATGCCGGCGCTACTTATCAGCGCTGTATGCAGAAATGTTTGCATGATCAGATAGGAAAAAACGTGCAAGTATATGTCGACGACATAGTCATAAAAACAAAAGAAAAACATACTCTGCTAGATGATCTCAGAGAAACATTCGCAAACCTACGGAAATTCCGACTAAAACTTAATCCGGATAAGTGTACATTCGGTGTGCCGGCCGGCAAGTTACTCGGTTTCCTCGTGTCGAGCCGAGGTATCGAGGCAAATCCGACTAAGATCCGGGAAATAGAAAATATGAGGCTACCGAGATGCCTCCGAGATGTCCAAAAATTCACGGGTTGCCTGGCTTCCCTAAGCCGGTTTCTAGGTCGGTTGGGAGAAAAGGCCCTACCTTTGTACCAGCTAATGAAAAAGTCTGATAGATTTAGCTGGACCCCGCAAGCGGACTCGGCTTTCCACGAGCTAAAAAAGATGTTGGCTACTGCGCCGATATTGGCTTCGCCATTACCGAGAGAGACCATGTTGCTTTACATAGCAGCCACTAACCGAGTCGTCAGTGTCGTTGTAGTAGTAGAACGAGAAGAAGGGGGAACCACCGTGCAGAGGCCGGTGTATTACCTGAGTGAGGTGCTCTCCACCTCGAAACAAAATTACCCACACTACCAGAAAATGACCTATGGTGTGTACCTGGCGGCCAAGAAACTAAAGCATTACTTCCAGGAGCATCCCATAACCGTTGTAAGTGCGGCCCCTGTGTCGGAAATTCTTGGTAACAAGGATGCCAGTGGCCGAGTCGCCAAATGGGCTATTGAGCTTGCGGCTTATGCGCCGCAGTATGCAAGAAGAGATACCATCAAATCTCAAGCGGTGGCCGAGTTCCTTGTGGACTGGGCCGAGATGGAGTATGAACCCTCCCTGCCGGACTCCAATTACTGGAGAATGCATTTTGACGGATCCAAGGTAAAGGATGGCCTGGGAGCTGGTGTAGTTATTACCTCGCCAAAGCGAGATCAGCTGAAATACGTATTGCAAGTGCACTTTGCAGCATCCAACAATGTCGCTGAGTATGAAGCACTAATTCATGGACTCAAAGTGGCCAAAGAAATTGGAATCCGCCGGATCATCTGTTATGGTGACTCGGACCTAGTGATTCAGCAAATATCAGGCAACTGGGATGCCCTAGATGCCAACATGGCGGCATACCGGTTTCATGTCCAGAAGATTTCAGGATTCTTTGATGGGTGCGAGTTCACTCACATTCGGCGGACAGATAATGAGAGTGCAGACATGCTATCCAAGATTGGATCATACCGACAGGCCATTCCACCCGGAGTATCTCTGGAGCATCTTCACAAGCCATCAATTAAGCCTTCACCCGAGTCAGACTCAATATTCATCCCGGGTAATCCGGAATCCGATCTCGTCCCAATGGACGTTGACGTCGGGAGCAAGCCACTAAACCCGGGGACTGCTCCGCACGACTCGGGGACTGCTCTGCAGGACCGGGGACTTCCATGGATGTCTCGTGTGTCATGTCGGACTCAAGAACAGAGTTGGAAATTGGAAAGCTGCTTGGCGGAACTCGGGAATCCTTTGGGAGGACTCGGGGACTCGTCAGCCTATGTCAGGTGTCGTTATGTCGGTTGAAATCAGGGAAGTCGATGAGCCTGAACGCGGAACTCGTCCAGTACCGACATGGGCCCAACCCATCATGACATTTATGTTGGATGGCAGTTTACCGAGTAATGAGGTCTCGGCCAGGCAAATTCAGAGACGGTCCAAGTCATTCACCATCATCAACCGAGAGTTATACAAGAGAAGCGTGACCACCATACTTCAGCGGTGTGTCGAACCAGAGGAAGGGCAAGGAATCCTCCGAGATATCCATCAGGGAGAGTGCGGACATCACGCCTCTTCCCGAGCCATTGTGGCCAAAGCATTCCGATATGGGTTTTACTGGCCGAGTGCTCTGCAGCAGGCAGAGGACATAGTCCGGAAGTGTGAAGGATGTCAGAGATTTGCAACAAGATTCATATGCCGGCCTCTGCGCTCAAGACCATCCCCATCACTTGGCCTTTTGCGGTGTGGTGTTTGGACATGGTGGGACCGTTTAAACCGGCCCGAGGTAACATGACTCACATCCTGGTGATGGTGGACAAGTTCACCAAATGGATCGAGGTGAAAGCCAATAAGAAAGTGTGATGGCCGTACTGCTGTGTCGTTCTTAAAGGATATCATCCTGAGATATGGGCACCCACACAGCATCATAACTGATAACGGCACAAATTTCGCCGAGGGAGCCTTTGCTCGGTTTTGCCAAGAAAAGAGAATCCGACTCGACCTGGCGTCGGTCGCGCATCCGCAGTCGAATGGGCAAGTGGAAAGGTCAAATGCTCTGGTCCTATCCGGCATAAAACCCCGGCTAATCGAGCCACTGTTACGTGCTCCGGGGTGTTGGCTGGACGAGATCCCGGCAGTACTGTGGAGTCTACGGACTACACCAAATCGCTCTACCGGCTATACGCCATTCTTCCTGGTCTACGGAGCAGAGGCAGTTCTGCCAACCGACATAGAGCACGACTCGCCGAGAGTTGCTTTATATACCGAGTCAGAGGCAAAAGAAGCCCGAGAAAACGATGTCGATTTGCTCGAAGAAGCACGAGAGTTGGCATTGTCCAAGTCAGCGATATATCAGCAGAATCTCCGACGTTATCACAGTCGGAGGTGAATCCTCGCAAGTTCCGAGAAGGAGACCTCGTGCTTAGGCTTGTGCAGCGCACCGCCGGGATGCACAAATGTCACCTCCGTGGGAGGGACCATTCATCGTGAGCAAGCTTTGAGCAATGATGCCTACTATCTTATAGATGCTCAGAAACAGGTGAAGAACAGGACGGACCGATCCGGAGAGGAGACCAAACGCCCTTGGAACGTAGCTCTTCTCCGCCCTTTCTATCTTAAGGACCCACTGTATGTATCTCGAAACCCAGAAAGGAAATGTCGGCACCCGAGAAGAGACTCGGGGACTGCCTTGTTGAAAAAATCTGTGTTTATCCTTGTATTGTTTCCTTGTGTCGGATGGCTCTAAAAACCGTATCACCATGTCTGTAAGTATTGTATGCTGTGTTCTTGTGATCTTGTGACTCGACTGCCTGACACCAAAAAAGGTAGGCAAGAGCAAAGGTTACCAGGCGCAGTACACAAGAAAACCGACTCGGGGACTCGGTCCAGGAGCGATTCGGTTTCCTTTTTAAGTAGTGTGTTTGTGTTGGATGGCTCTAAAAACTGTGTCGCCATGTCGGTAAGTATTGTATGCTGTGTTCTCGTAATTGTGTGACTCGACTGCCTGACACCGAAAAAGGTAGGCAAGAGCAATGATTATCAGGGGCAGTAAACAAGAAAACCGACTCGGGAACTCGGTCCAGGAGCGATTCGGTTTCCTTTTTTAATAAGCTTATGTCGGATGGCCTTGGCTACTTTCCCAAGTTTCTAAGTACTGTATGCTATGCAACGGTCGTTTTGTGACTCGACTGCCAATACACCAAGAATGGTAGGCAAGAGCAGAGATGGCAGAGGTATAGTGAACAAGAAATTGAACTCGGGAACTCGGTTCAATGCGATCCGGCATACGGCCAAACTTGTTAAAACATGCAAATTAAAAAGTCAAGTGTCAACCATAAAAAGTGCAAGGTATATATTACATCTGCACCCGGCATTCCGCGGATTTGACGAATTAAGTTTCTTCTTAAAAGTTTAGGCAGCAGCATCCGAGGTTTTGTGTGCAGAGGGAGAGGCTGTGGGACTCGGTAGCGGTACCGGTGGCAGACTCGGGTGGAGTGTCGGCGCGATTTCTTCATCGACGGCCTCTTCTTCTTCTTCGCCATCGTCAACCGGGATCTCCTCGGACTGGGGAACCCGGGCGCCAGCAACAAAGGAGTGTACCGGGGCGTACTGGATGAGGGCATGAGCAAATTCCTGACGACGCCGAATGTGATCCGGGTCGGTGAGCCACTGTGACCCATCGCGCAAGGTCTTGAGCTTGTCGAGATCGAGCTTCTCGTACCAGGATAGCACGTACATCATCGCCTCGTCCTGCTCCGACTCGGGCAGCGGATGATCGCCAGTCATCAAGCCGTTCTTCGGAAGGCCAACAAGCACGTGGCCAACTCGTCGACAACCATCGGGGCCTCGCACCCGGGCCAGAGAACGTTGTAGGCTCGGATGGCAGCGGTGAGGAGGTTCATCCCGATTGACCTCATTGGGACCAAGCGAGCCTTCAGAGCCACCAAGTGGGCATCCATATCCCACTCGGACGAGATCGGGCCACCTCGGATCTTCTCGAACCGGTGATCCGCAGCACTCTTGTCCGCAGCAGCCTTTGTGTGGGGGAAGCGCTCTGAGTAGGGAATGGCTAGCGCCGAAATAAGTTACAGATGAAGAAAGATGATAGAAGGAATAAAGGCAGAAGGGAAAGGAGGCTCACTGTCCATCTCGGAGTTGATCTTGGAGATGTCCACCAGCCACTGTGCGATCTTGGCCTGCAAAGTTTGAAGCTCGCTCTTGGCCGAGGTAGCCTCAGATTTGGATTCGGCAAGCGACTCCCTTAAGTTTCCGAGTTTCCTCGACTCGGAGCCGCTTTTCCTCGGCAGCGCTCTTTTCTGACTCGGCCGGCTCGACTCCGAGTCTCCTCCAGCTCAGCCTTCAGCCGGGACACCTCCTCCTGTCCTTTCGTTAGCTCGGCCTGGTGAGCAAGCTCGCGCTCCTTATGTGCGGCTGCGCCGGGGTAGCAAATGTCAGAGTGAGCAAATTGATGCAAGTGTTGGTAGGAAGGGCAAAGTATGGCTTACACTCGATTTCCGAGATCCGTTTCTCCAAGCCTTCAACCTTCAGTGCCGAATCAGACACCTGGTCCAACTTGGCCCGGAGCAGCTTGAACTTGTTGGAAAGCACCTTATGTTCCAGCAGCAACTTGCGGTGTATTTGTGTCCGCTTGGTCATGCAAGACTGAAAAGAAGAAATGTCAGAATGGTTGATGAAGATTCAGGCCGAGTTACCCTCACTCAACCGAGTCATCCTTACTCGGCCAAGCTCAGTCACTCAACCCGAATCTCGGGGACTGAGGATAGATGATATCTACATTAAAGAAAATGTAACCGAGTTATCTTGACTCGGCACCACTTACCGCAGTTGCTTGTTCGGCCGTGAGGAGAGCAGTTTTGGCTGCGGCCATCTTTTGGGCCACCAGACTCGGCCCGCCGGATGTTCCGAAATGATCTGGCCTGCTGGTGACCTCGAGCTCACTTCGCTCAGGTCGGCAGCGTTCCAGTCCGTGTGATAATGCTCAAGGGAGCCCAGACTTTGCCCGCTCGAGGTTTTTAAGGGGCCAAACCCCAACTAACTGCAGAGGTCTGGGCGCTGGTCATCGCTGTGGCCGATCCGGACGGTTCTTGGAGAACTATTCGGCGCTCCGGGTTAGGCGGCAGGTCCTTGGCAGCGGTGGCCTTCTCTGGAGCTTTCCCGGTTGCAGTGGACGTTTTCCGGCCGCGGCGGGGGCAGCTTTGTCTGCTGTTGTTCCGGCTATGCCAGGTGCAGTTTCTCGGTGGAGTTTTCCCGGCCGTAGCGGGCGCGGGTGCCTTCTGTTTCTGATGCTGCTGCTGCGGAGGAGATGGCTGTGGCGGCTGTGTCGGAGCTGGCTGTGGCTGCGGTTGCGGCTGCGGTATCTCATGTTGCTGTTGCTGTTGCTGTTGCGGTTGCTGTTTCTTGCTGTTGCTGTTGTTGTGGCTGTGGTGTTCTTGCTGCGGCTGACTCGGATGTGCCGAGTCTTCTGGAGCCGCAGTTTCTCTATTTCGGGGGCCGACGTGCTGGCCCCGAGATTCGGATATGTCGGTCGCCGCCGACTCGGCGTCACCGGTCCCGGATCCCGGAACCGTTGGAGGCACTATCGGGCTGGTCCGTGGAGGACTCGGCAGGCTTGTGTCGTCGGTGAGGCGGCGTCGGAGTCCTAAGGGGAACCGAATCAGAGGGCTCGGTTGGAATCTCCAGAGGAGTGGAGCTGCAAGGCAAAGAAGCAAAGTGTATCGTCAGAAGGAGAAAAGTGTGGTCAATCATAAAAAGTTTATGTCGGTATGAGAAGAGTCTTACCCCTTAGTGACTGGGCGCTCGCGGCGCTTCGCCGCAGTCTTTACTCGTTGCTTTTCTTCGGGGGCGCCGGATGTTCCGGCACCGGCGGACGCAGCTGCCGGGCGTTTCCGAACTGCGCCCTTGGATCCCACGGCGAGGGGCTCCACATCGAGCACCTGGTCGTCCGCGTCAGCTGGGGGCGAGGGCACCGGGTAAGAGAATGCAATCGGGAGAGGATCATGTACCTCTAGAATTTGACAGTCGTCATCATCATCCGACCAATCTCGGACGCGAGCCTTACCAGTGACAGGAACTGAGCCGACATCAGGGATCGGCATGTTGTCTTCGTTATCCGGGTCCTCCGAGTCAGCTTCGACCCGGTCTGGACCCCATTTGGCAGCAGGATCCGGTCCGTCCTCCTTCTTCTGCCGCCGAATCTCTGTACGATGGAAACAGAGAAAGATGAAGGCCAAGTATAAAAAGGGAACCGACTTAAAAGTTTATATCGGCAGGAAAGTTACGTCGATGCAAGTCATTTACCTGGGGCGGAAGGTTGCTCCGGCTGTGGGGTTCTTTGCCCCACTCCCACGTCTCCGTCATCCTCGTCCGAGCTATGGCCTTGACCCGCTGCCGGATCTGGGCCTTGGTCAGCTCGACCGTGCTTATCCGGGTCGGATCAAGAGGGCCACTCATGTGGCAAATCTTGTGGACTCGGCGCTGGAGGGGTGAGACCCGGCGGCTAATGAATGTCGCCAACAGATCGTCAGCAGTCAATCCTTCGGCTCGGAGTCGTCCCACGACTTCATGGATCTGGTTGACCTCGACCTCTTGGTCGGTTGGATTGTACCCCAATTGAGTTGCGCCGTAGGGGGGCCGATGACGAAATTCGGCAAGTTGATCTTATCGACGTCGGTCGAATTCNTGACATAGAAAAAGGAGCGCTGCCATTTCCGGCATGAATCCAAGCCGTTGATCCGGGGGAAGATTGAGCCGCGCCGAGGTGTGACCGTGGCGCCCCACACTGGGTCATCATCTTGGGAGCTGTCGGGTCGGCAGGATTCGGAATGACCTGCTTCCGGAAGGAGAAGTACTTGGACCACGCGCGGACGCTGGCCTTGAGACCGAGATAGCCTTCGGTGAAGGAGACGAAGGAGGATAAGGTGGTGATGGCGTTTGCGGGTAAGTGATGTGGTTGGAGACCGAAACTATCGAGGAAGTTTCGGAAGAACACGCTGGCGGGCAATCTGAATCCCCGCTCGAAGTGCGCGACGAAGACGACACGTTCGCCTTCCTGGAGACTCGGTGTCGTCTCGGTGCCGGGCATTCGGCACTCTACTCCGGGCGGGATCTGTCGCATCCGGACTAGCCAATCTAACTCGGCTCTTCCGACATCGGAACCTTCCCAGGAGGCCCGAGTGGATCCCTCCACTGTGGTTTCTTCAACCAAGTCGATCACCTCGAGGGCGGCGTTGTCCGACATCTTGATAAAAGGTTACCGAGATCTGCAAAGAAAGGTTCACCGGCGGTGAGCAAGATGTGCCATAGTGAAAACAGAAAGAAAAAGGGAAGAAAATGCGGGAAGATGCGAACAAGTGTTAGATCCAGAAGAAAAGCAAAGAGGAAGAGAAGAAAGTGCTATGGTGGCTAACCCGCCGGCGGCACACCACAACCGCGGCCGCGAGGTCACCGGCGACGCGCGATGCGTCGCCGCAGTGAAGAGCAAGAACAAGAACGAGCGAAGAAACAAGGACGGAAGAGTTCCCGTAGATTCAGAGCGCTAATGCGCAAAGGGAAAGAAGAGGAGATCTTACCGCGGTGTCGCGGCGTACGGCGGCGGTGCTGTGCGTCGGCGGCGTTGGTGCGCAGGTGCGTACGGCGGCGGTGCTGCGCGCGGTGGCGTGCGGCGCTGCTTGGGCTCTGCGCGCTGGTGAAGAAGACGAGGGCAAGAGAGAAGAATGGCACGGAGGGGAGGACAGGTGCCCCCTCCCTACTATTTATGGGCGGCCGGAGGAGATCGTGGGTGCGGGATTTGCTGCGCACGATCTCGTAACTGACGGGGAGTTATGGCCCCACGATCTCCACCACGATTTCTTCTGCGGCTTAACTGCCGCACGATCTGCCCCACGATGGGCCACAGGAGGCCAACGGTCCAAGGGTGATACACGCGATCGGGCGAGACCCGAGGCGACGCACGACGGAGTGGTCAAAGGCGCACTCGAGTGCTTACGTGGGCACAGTGGCCAAGGCGACCGACGTCACACAGGTGGCACGCATGCCTGTGGCACGTCCATCCGCGCACAGAGATCGAGGCGTCACGCAGAGATGCTCTGCCACGTAGTGAACCGACGACTCGGGAGAGCCATGGGGTTTTTCCCGTAAGTCGGAATGATCCGACATAAGATAAGATATCAAGTGAGGATGCAAGGAGCTTTCCGACATATGAATTTCGCCGGCACGTGTTATGTCGGAGATCAACTAAGGATACTGGTTTTTCGGGTAAACCTGCCGTGGCCCTCCATCCGAGGCTGCAGGACCGCGCCAGCTTCGGGGACTAATGTCGGGGGGCAACCCCCGAATAGGGGCAAAGCGCCGACATAAAGGGTTGACTCGGAGTTGACCGGGTCACTGAAACCGACATAACTGTACCGGCTTACTCGGAGCTGACCGGGTCAAGACTAACCGACATATTGGTATGTCGGATCATGCGAGTTATATGTCGGGTCTTCCTTTGTTCTTCTTGTATGCAGGGAAGGACAAACCGAGTCAAGAGTATGGAGCATGCCTAGGCCGAGTAAAGATTATCCCGGGCAAGGGACAGACTTCCTTGAGACACGGAGTGAAACAAGGGCGGCGGCGTGCTGCAAGTGGACGGCGTGCCTCTGACCCGGGCGGCGCGGCACAGTGGCGCTAGGCCTAGGCGTGGGCGTGCTGTTGGATGCAGAGGGGACCGTGGCGACCGGCGCTGCCACGGTCTGGGCGTGGAGCATCGGCGCCCGTGTCGGCTGGAGACCAAGCGATATGGCGCCAGTAGCAATGTTTTGTACTGTAACCCTGGGTTTCCCTATATAAGGAGTACCAGGGTACCACTTAAGAGGACGGGCAACACTTCATTCGAGCCTAGGCGCTGAGCAAATACGTCTTTCCTTAAGAGCTAGAGAGCCAGAGAGCTGTTCTTTGACTCGGCAGAGGCTTAGATCTTACAGTTCTTCGCATACAGCTCGAGGAGCAAGCTTGTAACCAGTTGTAATCCACATATAAATCAAGTAGACAGGCAGGAGTAGGGGTGTTATCTCCTCACGAGAGCCCCGAACCTGGGTAAAACCGTGTGTGTGTGTGTGTGAGTTGTGTTCTTTGTGTGCGTGTTCGTGTGCGCAAGCTCTCCCCGGGTGCCTCCAGCGTCCATCGGCCCCACATCTTAAGCCATCCTATGGCATCTGCCGTGACACCACCACGACAGACTGGTACTAGGTTTCCCCCGGTACGCTACCGGTAGTGGGGATAGGGTACATCCGACGCCCTTTAGGAAGGATCGGCGACACTCGCAAGCGTCACCGCGTCGGTGTCAAAGACAAGGATTTCTCCCGACCCCCAAAAAACCACAACTCCGGGCAATTCGTAGCGCTCCACCAATCTTGCCATCCACCAACGCACGCCACCACGGTCTTGAAGCCACCTTCGTCGTCTCACCATGGCAAAAGTAGCAAGGTCGGCTAACCCGAGGTGAAACAACGGGAGACTAGGTCCGGCAGCATGACAACCACGCGGGAGAGAACATCTCCACCGCCATAGGCGGTAGCCGACCGGACGCCTCGACAAGAGCACACCGGGCCATTGTAGCCGGAGGGCGACAGCAGCACGGCCACCTGGAGGGCGTCCTCCACCGCCACCTGCGGGTGCCGACCGGACACGGCCGCAAGGACACACCAGGCCGGGCAGGCTCGTAAAGTCCCCGCCGCCATGCTGCTGCA
The DNA here is from genome assembly GCA_012064385.1 of Puccinellia tenuiflora. Taxonomy (NCBI): domain Eukaryota; kingdom Viridiplantae; phylum Streptophyta; class Magnoliopsida; order Poales; family Poaceae; genus Puccinellia; species Puccinellia tenuiflora. Next base: position 1,492,884 of record QRDG01000533.1, on the reverse strand, counting down.
CGTAGGCCGCCATCGCCGCTACCCTCTTGATCGGCCCACAGGCCCGGCCGGAGCCAGATAGCCCCGCGAAGCTCCCGCCGTCATGCTGCAGCAGGGGCAGTGTCATCACTGCCATCCCCGTCCCAAGCCTCGCACCAGGCCAGCCGGAGGCAATGGGGCCACACCCGCCCTAACCCAGATCGGGCCCATAGGGCCCAGATCTGGGCCTGTAGAGCCAGCACAACACCACCGTCGTCCCGCCACCAACGGCATCACCGCCACCACCTTGGCCACCCGCGCTGCACCAGGGAGTCCCCACCGCCGCGCCGGACCTTCGCCGCCGAGCTGCACCACCCGTGCCCAGGCTGCCCCGTGCCGCCCAAGCACAGGAGGGGAGAGGCTGGGGGACTGCCGCCGCCGGGGCCGGCCGGCCAAGGGCCGGCGCAGCACAGCGGCGACGGCGGGAGGGAAGAGAGGAGGGAGGACTAGGGGGCGGAGGTGCGGAGGCGCGGCCCGGCCGCCGCGGGGGCGGCGCGGGTCGCGAGAGAGAAGGGGAAAGTTGATTAGAAGGTATAGCAGTGGACGACCAACCCAAGTATTTATGTGCTAGCTATAAGCTGATTATAAATAACGTGGCAATGACATATAGCCAGCAGCCGGCTATATTATTAACCTTGCTCTAATCTTTTATCCACCGACTAGTTCATGATGTGCTAGCGTTGCTATATTTTGGTAACAGGAAAAACGATTTTTTCCGTCGCTGACTCGCTGATCACTTGGTTTTAGGGAGTATTGATGTACGGCTTAAAAAAAAAGAACTTCAAGCGTGTCCTACCAATCCGGTTAATAAACAACAGAATGGAAAAAAAATAAACTAATTCAGAAATTAGAACAACTTGATGGTACCTCTAGGTCAGTACAGGAACAAATATAAACCGGGTGACTAATAGCAAAGTGAGGACCGAATGTGTGCCTCCACCTCAGTACAGGCGAAACATGTTTGCCTCTACATCCTTTTAGAAAAACCTACGGTTTAGTACTTATGCAAAAAGTTCATGGTGGAGCAAGCTGGATGCTAGAGTTCTTTATTTTCCTTTCAGGTTCTGATCGGAGGAGCTGCCCTATGCATGAACCAGTCATGGACTCGTGGTACAGAATATTTGCTCCGTCTAAACCGCAAACACTGTTATTACGCGGCGCCCACGTGTGGACCCTACTATCTGGCAGCCAAATAGAAAATAAAAAATACGTCAGTGTATACGGGAGCAGATGTGCTCGAGAGCCAAGTTGAATTTCCGATGTGAGCTCGAAAATCCGTTTCGGCTCGTAGTCCAGCTGCTCTTATTTTCTTGGCCAATCACGTTGCCCCTGTTCCAGATTTGTCAGTGTATTCCTTTATGTATCTTCTTTTTTAATAGTGCATGGGTCCATTTGCTCAGATATATTCAATGCGTATAGCTCATGTTTCGAACTATGGCACGTGACCGAAGAAAATTTCATGTGCCGTCACCTTTGGAACCTGAACTGTAACCATTACGTGTCTGACAAAGCGCAGCAAAAGCTCCAGTGATCCCTAATTTTTTTTTTTAAAAAGGTATATTTAAAAGTTTTACAAAATTCTAAAAAAATCATACATATTCTCAATGATGTATACTACAGGCATGCAAAATTTAAATGTATTTTTTTACATTATAGTCTAGATAAAAAATGACAGAATTTAGAGATTCGAAACTATGTAATGTTTACTAAAATCACATCAGTAAATTTTTCATTTTATGTAGGTCGGAATACAAAGTATTTCTCATTGTGATTTTTCATGTCTATAGGATACATCATCGAGAACATGCATGATTGTTTTCCGATTTTTTTTTTGAAACTTTGAAATATATTTTTCGATTTTTAAAAAGTAGCGGGAGCACTAGAGCTCGGGTACAACAAATCTCTACTAAAATACTAAGAACACTGAGTAGGCTGTGATCTTAATTCCAGTTTCACAATCCAACAATTTGGCTAAGATACAATTCACTAACCACCGACAGCTTGCTACAAGTGTTCTTCCGGTGTGCGGTGAGCCGGCGACTCCATATTTGTGCATTTCCCCATGTTCGTTGGTTGCTTCGGTGTGTCGCCACACTCTAAACATGTAGTTAGAGATGTAATTGGCAGTATCTTGCCAAAATATGACCTATAATATTTTGCAGTTTCTAGTTCAAAATTTGAAATTTAAACTAGAAATTGCAAAATAAATTAGAAGTGAGATTTTGATGGATCCTGCTTGACACCTTACATGTATAACTCTTATGTTCCCTCCCCCAGCATATGATGTGAAACCTCGTATGCTCGTTCATTTCTTTATTTACGTTAGAGCATCACTAGTGGTAAGCCTATGTTTTGTCTGGACACCCTTAAATTTATGTCTTTTTGGATGGTGTACGGACAAATGGGGTGTGGGCGCCCCTGAAATCGTCCGGACAAGTGTCCGTTTTGCCCATTTCACTATCTACTTTTTTTTCATTTTGCATTGTATTACAACAAAAACACGTGTAAATACACACAACAACAATTCAAATTTTGAAAAGATATATCTTGAGTGCAAATTTGGTTAAAAATCCTACAATTCATGAATTGTGCACACACACCATCTCTCTTCGTAAAGCACACATCTCTAGCAGTGACCGTAAAACGCCGGGAACTGAAAAATTCCGGCGGCTTTACGGGCTCAGGCTGTTTTTTGGACCAGAATAGAGCCCGTAAAGCCGGCTTGGCTCGAAAAGCGGTTGAACCAAATAAGTAGGGGTCGGGGGGTGTTTTCAGTCCATGACCCCATTCACTCCGCCGTGCGCCGACGAGAAATCACCCCTCCGCTGGCCACGCTCCTACGAGCAATCCAGCTCCCCCGCCACCAGATCCACCACCGCTGTCGCCCGATGCCGCCGAAGTAGACCACGCCAAAGCGCGAGGCCTTCTTCCGCCTCGCCATCGACCCGTCGAATCTCTCTGACACGGCGAGGCGGCGCCTCGTTAAGTCCGACGCCGCGAGGAAGCGGGCGGCGAAGGCCTTCACCAACGTCAGCGCCGCGGTGCCGCGAAGTTGATGTACCGCGCGGTGCTGGAGTTCAACCGCCTCCGCGCCGCCGCCAGGAGCGGCTAGGGAAGCTCGTCCGGCGCTGGCGAGGGGAGCTCTTCCGGCGCGGGAGGCTCTTCCCGCACGATGGTGAGGAGGGAGCCGCCGGAGGAGGTCAAGGGGTACGACGCCGACGCATTCGGCCGGTCGCTATCCTCCCTCGGCTTCGTCCCCGAGAACGCGGTCGACGCCGTCGTGGCGACCCTGTGCGAGCGGTCAACGGCGGAGGCAACAAAGCTCGAGGCGCAGCGCCGCCGTGACGCCTCCTCGAGCAGGGCATCGTCGCCTCGCTCGTGGGAGCCCGTCCCCGTCGTCTCCTCCGACGAGGAATGAGCGGCGCCGCTCCGCCTCTGTGTCGCCACGCCGCTCTGACATCTGTGTCTGCGCCGCCCCCGGGTAGGGTTTGGGCTAGGGTTTAGGGCTAGCGTAGGTCTAGTGTAGTTTCTTTTGCATCTTCGGTGATCACTGTCGGCGTATTTTGGATGTAACCGGTGATCCCCGCCGCTGTTCGTCCGTTTGTTCGTAGCAATGAAAAAAAATCCAGTTCCATTTTTAGTCTCTAATCAACGACGAGCTTTTTCAACGCGCAAACACCCCCAAACGCGAATTGAAAATAGTTTCACGTTTTATGGGCTCTGCTGCTAGAGATGCTTTAACACTGTAACTCCTTCTATTCAAGGCGTTGTTTTGACTCATACAAGAAGATGCTCCCATTATAGTAAATTTATTTAAAAAAACATTTTTATAATATCAAAAAATTGGGCGTATATCGAACATTTTGTGTTTCTGCACAAAATTTGGTCAAAAAACCTTTTTGTGCGACTTGTGTAAAGCATAAAAAAAGTCCGCTGCTCCAAAATAATATTTCACGAGACATTTTTTTTGTGACAAAAAATATTCTTTTCCCAAATCTTTGTGCACGACTACGGATGTACGTCCGAACTTTTGTTACGAGACATATTTTCTCCAATTTACGCAAGGCATGGAAATTTTTTTTGTAAAACTTTTTGTTCGAATATAAAATGTTCGGACGTACATCCCAAATTTTCTTTCATAATTTTTTTGACATTTTAAAATACATTTTCTAGCGAAAAAGTATATGCTCTATGATTCAAAGTGAATTTCTGCGATGTATCTCTCTTCTCACTTTTGTATAGTATAAGCTACTCCCTACTCCAAATTAATTGACACAGTTAATTTGGAACGGCGGGAGTAGCTAGCATCATTTGCCAAGACACAATTTGACCAGATAACATACCTGTTGGTGCGTACATTTGTATTTTTTTTTTTTTTTTTGAGATGGAAAGACTAGTGTACAAGTGATGCAGGCCGGCGGAAACTTGTTAAGGCGGCAAAATTATGTACCAGCAATAAAATAATGACTAACTTGTCGTACCGCCGGTGCATTGAAATTAGTCGTCAAGTGGAGACGGACTACCCTTCTGCCGCGCATTAACTCCCTACGTACATGGCGATATGTACAGAAAAACGACACTGTATAGTTAATTTTAAAACTCTATTGCCACTGATGAAGTCTGACAGAACCAGATCTCAATGCTTATATTACAGATAGTGCGGCTAGCTGGACGTACTACCCAAAACGCCGTGTCCATGTGAGCTCATCTTTAATAATAGAACACATGTATATTTTTGTTTTCACTTTGTTCAGATTTTTTTGAAACATATTACTATTTATTTTGAAATTTTAAATTTGGCAGAATCATATGATGTCCGAAGTCATTTAAATTTCCCTTATTTGGGGGTTTTGAGGTTTAGTGGATCTGCTAGAGATGCTCTGACAACCCTTTAGATACGTCCGGAATCTCGGTCGGGCACACCAACCTCCCCGATCCCGTCTAAATCAGACCCGACGGCCCACCGTGCGCGCATACCCCCACTCGTAATGGAACTCCCGCACACCCCGCCGCCGAGCCGCCCGCCTTCCCATAAATACGCCACTCGAAGGGTAGAATCGGTGGGAAGCAGTTGAAGGTCGGAAATCTAGCGCATCGGCAGATTCAGGAGGGTAGGGATGGATCCCGTCGAGGCGGAGGAGCAGCAGACGGAGCCGCCGGACGAGGAGGCCTACGCCGAGGCCGATCCCACCGGGCGCTTCATCCGGGTACGTCTGCTCTAGTCTGGCCTTGCCTGGCCTCTTCGAATTTTAGGGCGGCGGCTGCGTTCAATTTTGCTCTTTAGATATCTAATTCGTTTTTTGTTTTTATCTGATTGCTGCTCGTGCAGTATGATGAGATCGTGGGATCGGGGTCCGTCAAAACAGTGTATCCTTCGATCGATTCGAACTCATCAGCTGTTTTTTCTTCTCTTATCGATCTGTGTGTTTGTCTAGATCAGCGATTTCGCGTTCGACTTGGCTGTCGAATTCGATCTTTTATCGATCTTATGTTTCAGCACCGTTATACCTTTGGCCCTAGCCGTAATATTGATCGAATTCAAGTGTTCTTAAGTAAACCTCGGCAAATTCATAGCAAACATAGTACGGGCCGAAATTTATTTGTTACCAATCTGCTGTGACTTAGTGCATTACTAGTATGTCTACCGTACGCCTTATTTCGAGCTATATTTAGGTTACATACTATTTCGATTTGGTTTCGGGTTGGAATTTATCCCTGGCCGTGTAACACTGATAATTGTTCATCGTGTGTTCCTTAATGGTGACTTTGCCAATAGCTACAAAGCCTTCGATAAGCAGGAGGGTGATGAGGTGGCATGGAGTCAAACACGGATTGATGATTCTGTCATGGGTTCCTCTAAGAAGATGGCTCAACTGAATACAGAGATCCAGCTATTGAAGAAGCTTAGGCACAAAAACATCCAGAAGTTGTTTGCCTCGTGGATTGATGAGGACAAGAAGACAGTTAACATCATCACAGAGTTCTGCATATCCGGCAGTTTGAGGCAGTATGTCCCTTTTCTTAAGCACAACTCTTCCGTCAATTATGCTGCCTGCTCTTTTGGTTTGGGGAGCGTTTATGAAACTTTGCCTAATTTTGTTATGGATTGCCCATTCTGTTTACGAATTAATGTAATTTGTTAAATTGCTGTTAATTAATTATGTTGAAGTTTGCCATTGTATGAAGAAAATTTGATTGGGTTAGTCGCAACACTTTAAAGTATCTAGAAGTTCTACCTCAAGTAGACTTCGCTCTTTTCGCCCTTTCATTCAATACATTACGATCATTCTAATTTGAGACAATAACCAGGTACCGTAAAAAGCACAAGAAAGTGGGTATAAACGCTATGAAACGCTGGGCGTTACAGATATTGACAGGGCTGGATTATCTTCACAGTCAGGAGCCAGCGGTTATACACAGGGACTTAAAGTGTGACAACATATTCATAAACGGTAATGATGGAACAGTGAAGATTGGCGACTTTGGTTTGGCTACATTTTTGCAGCAACAGAAAATAAAAAGTGTCAAAGGTAACAGTTCCCTTTTGTATTCATTGGCCTCACTGTGAAATTGTGTCTTTTTTTAATTTTGAACAAAGTGAAATTATGTCTTTCTAACAGTTAGAGATATTTCAAAATATACCTATTCCGTTTGTTGTGGATGACTACTCTGATGGATACGCAATTCATGTCTACTCTGATTTAAGAAGTTCCTTTTTCAGGAACGCATGCACTAACAATAATTGTTTGTATCATAAAAATGCAGGCACATTAGAGTTCATGGCACCAGAACTCTTCACTAGGGATTACAATGAGTTGGTGGATATATATTCGTTTGGGATGTGCATGCTCGAAATGATGACATGTGAATATCCGTACAGTGAATGTCAAGGCATGCCGCACATATACAAGAAAATTATTCAAGTAAGTGCTTTGTGGTCCAGAGTACCCAGCGCCTCTGAAGATTATCTATCAAAAATAACTCATTTTCGTTCATTGGTCCTTTCTGTAGGGTATAAAACCAGCCGTTCTCTCCAAGGTTGAAGACGCAGGAGTAAGATCTTTTATAGAAGTATGTCTAGCTCCAGTAGCTGAAAGACCTACTGCAAGTGAGCTCTTGAAGAACCCTTTCCTCCAGAAGGATGGGTCTATCCCAGTGCCTCCAATTTCAGTCTCGCTGGTCTCGAGTGTGACCAAAGATGGGCGTCAGTCTGCCAGTTTCGTGCTATTGAAGGGTGAATTCCTGCTGAAAGGCGATATGCATGTTACGGACAATATTGAATTATTGCTAAGATTTCCTGATACCAGTGGTAATTATAGCGTTACAAACCCTGTGAGTTAAATTTTAATATATACTTCAGTGTGCACTGACAAATCAAATTCTTTCAGGTTGTTTCAAGAATGCTGAGTTCCTGTTCGATGTAGACCGAGATACCAGCCTTTCTGTGGCCCTGGAAATGATTGAAAATTGTGAATTGCCGCAAGGGAACATACAGATCATTGCGCAGCTGATTGAGGCGTTCTTGCTCATCCTGATCCCTGAATGGGTGCCCTGTGTTGCTGTTGGTCAAGTGGTTTCTGAGAGCACACACAGCTACATCGCCAAAAGAATCATGAACTGCAGGCAGCTCAGATCGGCCGTTCCAGTATAATTCTGCTTCCCCCAAGCTATGTATCATTTAGTTTTTAGTCAGATGAATTTGGCCAGGCTTCAGCCTCTTGTGTGGCTCGTATTACAGCGCACACTCGATGTGCTGCCAGACATGGCGTTGTCCATTGATGATGATGAAATTTAGGAGAGGACTAGTCGAATTAGTTTTTGTTATTTGTTTTATAGGAAGGAACATCAGATTAGAGTAACATCTAACATGTGATCAGTTGAAATTACTTATGCCTTTTTTTCCCTTAAATTACCTGAGTTAATCACAATTTTGGATGCTTGAAATTTCCTGCTTTCGGATGGAACCGAATTGTTTCTGTTGACTTTCATAATATATCTTTCTTTTAAGGTAAACCGTCGCTTTTATTAACTTAACAATGGAATATATTCAGACTGAACAGTTCTAGTCAAGAATCAATGCTACAATGGCCGAGCAATTTGTCAAAATGACAACCTGCTGAAATTCTCTTCACCGCTCTACCTCCATGCCTTCACTACATGCGAGCAGCTAACTAAGAGCAACTCCAGCCGTTGGCCCCCCAGGGTATCCGGCGAAGGCTTTTTAGCCCGTTCGCCGGCGCCCCCCAAGCCTTGGGGAGGCCTCGGTTCCCACTCGCCCTCCCAGCTTTCGGCCCCCCAAGACTCTTTTTTTGAATCGACATGTTCCCGCTACATATCGGCGATCGTAAGTTCGGTGATCCAGCCAGAATTCGGCGGTCAAGTTTGCATAGTTTTAGACAAAAAAAAAACATAATTCGGCGATCAAAAGCGGCCAAATCGACGACGTCGACCTCAAATCGCCGGCTCGTCGTCCTCCACTTGCACCACGACGGAGGAGTCGGTCGATGGCGCAGCGATCGGTGGCGACGATGCCGGCGTGGTGACGGTGCTCGGCGTCGATTTCGTGGTGGAGCCTTCCGTTGGCGGAGTCGGGGTCATCGTCGGGGGTGGAGTCGGGGTCGGGGTCGGCGCTGGTATCTCGTTCAGGATGAGGTCGCAATGGCTCATGTACCACGCCTTGACCTTGTCGTCCATGATCGTCCCCGGGTCGGTGCTCATGAGGAACGCCAGATCGGTGTTCTTCTTCTTGGCCGCGACGTTGGTCTTGAGGAGCTCGATATTCACGTCTTGTTTCTCCATCATCTGCGACCACCTCGCCTCGCACTTCTCCTCCCTCTTGACGGCGTGGGTCTTGGCGTCGGCGATGCACTTCTCGATCGACATGTGCAGCCTTTTCTGTCGCCGGTGCACTAGCCCTCGCCGCCTTCGCCTTCTTGTTCCCTTCTGGACGTCCATCCGAGGCTGCCGATCCCGGCGCGTCGGGGTTGAAGGGTTCTTTCCCCTTGTTGAGGTTCACACGAACCTCGGCCCACTTCTCGCACTTCTCGATCCTGGAGAAGACATGGAGGAACTTGAACTCGGCGTCTTTGCTGTCCTGCCGGTACATCTCGAACATCTGGACCATCTGCCGGCGCGCAACAAAAGGAAATGTCAGCCGAAGAAGAACGAACAGGCCATGGGCGACCGAGTCGGGGTTTACCTGTCGCTCGACGTCGGCGCCGCTCTCCGGGCGAGCCATGACCTCCTCGACGATCCCGTGCCATTTGCTGCAGGCGCCTGGACGACCGCCCAGTGGTTTGCCATCGCTTTCTCGCCGCGCTCCATGTAAATTCCTTTGAACTCGGGGTCGCAAAGCTTGCGCTCGTCGAACGATCTCTTCACCCTCGCCGAATAGTTCTCCGAGTTCTGATTTGCGCCGGTGATTGGGTCAATGCTCACCATCTTCCACGCTTCGGCGAGACACTCATCTTCCTTGGCGGACCATTTGATGCGAGGCTCGGCTTTGTCGACGGCGGCCTTCTTCTTCTTCTTTCTCTTTTTCTTCCCCTTCTCCGCGGCGACAGGTTGTTCTTCCTCCTCCTCGTACTCGCCGTATTCTTCCTCCCAGGCGAACTCATCCCCGGCGAAGTCTCCCCCGGAGTCATCCTCTTCTTCTCCCCGGGCGTATGATGACGCCGCCGCTGAGCCGGACGCGATGATGTCGTCCATGCAGGCGTCCTGCGACTCCTGCGATTCGGGCATTTGGCCAAACACGTTGCGGGCGCCGTCGAACTCGACCGGGTTCACCAGAGGGAGGAACAGAAGGCGACGGTATGACATGGCCGACGAGCCCCCGGTGCCGGCGCTGAGTGCGGAAGGGCCGCGGAACGTTATGTTGGGGTTGAATCCGCCGTGCGGGTCGCCGTCTCCGTAGTCCAGCGAGTCCCCCCTCCAGTGGGGTGTGGCTGGCAACGTCGGCGAGAAGGCGGTGGGCGACGGCGAGAAGGCCGATGGTGACGGTGACGCCACGCTTGCTTGGCTTCCTCCTTGGCTTCCTTGGGTTCCCCAAGCGCCGGGCGGCAAATAGAGGCCGTGCGGCGTAAACAGTGGCGACGGCGCAGGAAAGCACGGTTTCCCGGCCGCCACCGCCGCCGCTCGTCGTGTCTCCTTGGCCTCCTCCGCCTCCTTGGCCTTCTTCCTCTCGTCCCTTGCCTTGCGGTCGCTGGTGACCGTCTTCCTTCGTTCGACTTCGTTCGCCCACTCGGTGTTGCTCAAGCCGTCCGGCCGCCCCCTCCCCCTTCCCCTACCCCTCCCGGCGGAGGTCGTCCCCGCCCTCTTCGCCGGTGGTTTTTCGCCGGCGACTCGTGGGTTGTTGAATTTCTTGGGCGCCATGGGAGGTGATTGCCGCGGGAAACGGCGGGAGCTACGGGATATGGAGAAGGAGAAATGGAGGGAAGCGAAACAAAAACGGCGGGAATCGTGTTGTCTCGCCGACAGGGCTGGCCCGCGCGGCTTTTCTGTAACATCCCAAATTTATAATAAGAATTAACAAGACCCAAAATTCAGAACCAACAAAAACTTTTTGAAATTACTACACTAATGATTGTGTTTTCCGTTATATTGTTCTGTTTGACCTTGTGTGACTTTTTGTTTATGTTGTTTGACTAGTAAATATTAATCCAAGAATCCAGCCCAAGTAAATATATTAAACTTGGTGCTCATGTTATGACAAGAGTAGATTCCATATATCTTTTCCAATCTTATTTTGGCCAAAGTCTATTTTAATGATGATTGATTTCAGCAACAAATACAATACCTTTTAGTTGAGAAAGTAAAAGTATTTCCAAAATTACGTGTTCCCAAAAATATGGAGATCTATATGTTATCTCCTATCTATTGCCAACCATGATATTTTGCATGTATATGCAACTCCCATTTTATAAGCTCTGATTTCCACTCCATTTGAAAACAACACTAGTGGGAAGTATATTACCCCACCTATTTCCTTTCTAAAACCATTTTGAAAACAATTAACTTATGAGCTGAGACTTTTATTTAAAACATCATCTTGTAATAATTGAGTGTGATCATTTATACAAAATAATATTATTAATCATGGAAATGGTGGTGTGATTAATTCATGTGGTTTGAATTGTGTGGTCTTGATTGTGATGATTGGTATTGCTTGTGTTTATTCATTGTTGTTTGTTTTGATGTGTGTGTTTGCTAAATAAAATTATGAAGAGAAGAAAAGAAACAAAAGCAAAGCATCAACACATAAAATAATGGGACAAGTGCCACACAAATTTCTCCAAGTGAGAAATTAATATTTTCTTTTAAACCAAAAATCAGTGGGGTGACATAGTGCTCACTCCCACTTTGCTCTAATATTTCTTCCCTCTTCAAAATATATTTTTTCAAAAATCCAAATTTAAGATTTTATTTCTTTCTTTATTCTTTTGAATCACAAAATGTGCTATGATGCACTTATCAAAAAAATCCCATCATAGCACCAAAAATCCCTATTAATATATATGAAGTCAAACTTGGAAACCAATTTCAAAAATGTGAATTTAAATTCGGTTGTGGCATTTGGTCGAACAGGTGGTGAGCACCACCCTGTTCTTCCCCAAATCAATCCAATCCGAGATCAAATCGAGCTAATTCGAGGTTTATTCGTCGATTCCCTACACCCCATTGCTCCTCTCCACTCTCTGATCATCCCTCGAGCACCAGAGCATCAAGGGAGTGACCCAGTGGTCGGCATGGTGTGTCGATGCCAGGGAGCAGCCGTGCTGTAGCCATGCCATCGTGCTTGCTCCTATGGAGGAGACCACGTAGCCGCCCACCTAGCCCATTGCCTCGCCCGACCCTTTCCTCGCGCCCCTCTGCCCCTACTGGAAGAGACCACACCAGCCCCGAGCTGTCCACGGCGTGCTCTTGCCCCCGCCCGTGCGCACGCCGCCATGGCAGAGCGCCACTGCCGGCCCCGATCATCCACTGCCTCCCCCGCCGACACAGCACCGCCCAGCAACTCCCCGTGTTCCACGAAGCCTCTAGGGCATGGTGGCACCGCCCCTAGACCTCTCTCTCCCTCTGCACCTCTCCTGCACCGCGCTCACCATGGACCGGGCTTCGGCTTTATAAGCACCCCGAGCCCCTCGACCTCTACACACTCCACACCACTGCCTCTCCACTCACCGCCACTTCCTCATGCACCGCCAGGAGGGCTGCGCCGTGTTGCCGTACCACTGCTGCTCGTGGCCGTGCTGCACACGCCGCGCCGTCCACGGCCAGAGGTGGACGATGACCACGGCCGCGCCGTGTTCCTCTCCCCCTCACTTCTCCCGTGACCTCCACACCGCCTCCGCCGTCTACCCCATCTCCAGAAGCCCTAGGTGAGCCCTACTCCGCCATCCACCGTCGCCGGCCACGACGGCGCCGCCGTTCTGTGGATCGTCGCCGATGCGCGCGTCCCTGGCCGTTGGATCTTGATCCAACGGCAACGTACCGATTCGATTTTATCTGAAAATCTGTTAAGTCTGAAAACCAGTTTAGAGTAGCTAACTTTGCATGCAAATTCTGAGAAATATTACCTACCAAAATTTTAAATCTTTGTATGGTTGGAAAGAGCTAGTTTCATAGATTCACATCCATGATTTAGATTTCCAAAATAATTAGTTTAGCATCCTCAAGTAAGTAGGCAAAGTAGCTATGTGATGTCTGTCCTCAGAAAACTGCAGAAAAACTGCTAAAGGTTTCTGTTTTGATCTGTTAGTTTTAATTCACCTAAATTTGTTTATGATGTGGTCTTAGCATGTCATGTTAGTATGGTTAGTGTACTGCTTTGATCAAGACTTGATAATTCCAAAATAAAATCTGTGTAAAAGATTTAAAATGGAAAAGATAGCTAACCAGTTTAGCTTAGGACATGAAATACTAAAGATAGCCCACTTCCCATGCAAATTCCTATTGAACCAGAGGCCTAAAAATAGCAAACTAAAATCTTGTAGCTAGAAGAACATGCCATCTTCACAGAGATGCAAGCCATGATCATGTAGGGTAATTCCCTGATTTAAAATGAAGATGACAAATGTGCTAATTGATAAACTTAAAATAGGTGAATTTCTCTGTCAGAAATTTGATTAGAACTTTGAAATTCAATATCTTGAGATCTAGGAATCTAAAAATAGAAAATGAAAATGTTCTGGAAAGATTATGAAATTATCTAACTAACTAAAGTGGTTTCACCCCATTTAGATTAATAAATAAATAATGATAATCAAAATGCCACAGAAGGTATAAAACCTAAACTTGTTTGTTTCTGATACTCTACTAATCCAAATGAGGTCAAACCAATTTTGTTAGCTCACATTTAAGCAGTAATAGTTACCCCTAAAAGGATTTAATTTTTTAATACAATTAACTTGAGTTGTAGCAAAAACAAGAAAACCAACATTCTGGATTAAAACATTTATACAGGGAGTTTAATAACTCAAATTGAATTAAATCCAATTGGATTGTCTTCTATAAATCCGTAGCTATCTGTAGAATTTTAGTTCACATTTTTGTGACCAACAGAACAAAAGTTATGCAATTAAACATGAAACCCTAGTTTCTGCCATAATTGTGACACAATTAAATAATGGTTAATTCAATTAAGTCGAAATCAAATTGTGTTGCTTTGTGAGTGCAGTAGCTATGTGTGATGTTTGAGATTGGTTGTGATGCTTGATTGAGTAGTTTGGTAATGGTAGGTATTTCTTGTTTATTCTCATGTTAGATCATTTTGTGTGATTAATATGACTACCTTGCTTGTTAAACTTGGTGGTCTTTAAGTGAGAATCTAGTAATATCTCTACCATAGCTTGGTAAGAAATTTATAATTACAAAAAAGAGTTGGTACCTTAACTTTTGTATGAAGTATTTCCTGTTTAAATAAAGATGCTTAATCACAACTTTAACCATAATTTTTAAACATGAGTAGTGTTGGTAATTGCCTAACTTGTTTGTTAAATAATAATCCTCTCTCGTGATTGTTGTTTGTTAGCGTTGCTTGATGTTTGTTGTTGGAGTGTCCTACTGTGTGTTGATTGTGTTCTTTCCTGTTTGCGGCGCTAGATGTAAACGCTACCTGGACGATATCGGAAAGGATTCATTGGAGAAGAATCAGGATTTATTTATTTGATCAGTGAGGAGAAGTCCAGGGACATTACGCTGAAAACAGGCAAGCTACTTCACTGAGCTTGCATTTATATACGTCTATTTTGATTTACATGTTTTACCCATAAAGAGCATAAATGACTTAAGTGGTTTTTGCCACCAAAGCTATGATTTTGAAAACCCTTTTCCAAAAATACAAGTATATTACTTTGACACCCTATATGGAAGTATTGGGTGGAAAAAATTCCTTTTCAAACTATAGTATGGGAAAAAAATATGGTTTATTCCAAACTCCTTTTTAAAGTACCTATTTGATTGACATGCCGAATGGTCGGTATGGAAGTGGAGAAGTGATAAATGGTGTTGTTTATGGAAAATGCACATTGTGTCTTAGTACCATGACGACCAGCCGATAACCTGTGCGACCACATCTACCCAAATATGGGAACGGGCGTAGTCATATAATTTGCTCGTGTTAGTACTGGATACCTCATCGACGGAGACGACTCCGTTATGCATGAGGGGATGAGCATGGCGACTCTAACCCCTGACCTGGGTCCCGGCAATATGTTGGCTTGCGGGATTGAAGGGCTTCGTGCTCGCTGGGCAAAACTGCGAGTCCTTACATCTAGGTTCCTCGACGGGGGATCCTGTACTAGGTGTTGAAGGAATGGTGAAATCGTAAGGGCAGGGTCCTATACTAGCATGAGCAAAGGAAAGGCTATGGCCGGTGGCTCAACTTCGCATACACCTTGTATGGCGGGACGTGGCAGACACGATGAGCTACCGGATGGGTGTGGGAAAAGCGTGCTACCTCTGCAGAGGGTAAAACTATTCGAATAGCCGAGTCCTCGGATATGGACAGTTGGGAGGCTGTACTAGGCCTATGTGCAAGTTTTGGAAAAAGGTTTGAGATTTGAAAGAGAAAATGATGTGAAGGATGTTTTATGCAACTATGCCAATGTGCTGGTATGAGTTGTTGGAAATAATTGGACCATGATGAGACATGGTCGGGAAAAAGGAGGAGTTTTGGGTAAATAAACAAATGGTGATTTTCCAGGAAAAATGTTTTTAAAAAGGGACTTTTTATTTTAACAAACAGCTATTTTTCGGGAAAAATGTTTTAAAAGAAAACTCCTTACAAAGACAGTTTTATGGAAAAAAAAAGGAATCTAAAGCCTTCTTTTCGTTTTCTTTAACAAAGGCTATAGATATTTTGAAAAATATACAAGGTTTATGAAAAGTTATAAAATTTCTCTTATTTTACTTCAACCAAAGTTATAGAGTTTTCAGACAAAGTTTTATTGAACAAAAGTCTATCATTCTCTTTTCAATAAAGATTAGAGTTTTCAAAGCAAACAAAGTTTTACTCAAACTATAAACAAAAAAAGAAAAGGGTAGTGCATGCTCTTTCGGGGGTAGTTTGCGAGTACAATTCCCATTGTACTCATAATGGTTTCGTCCCTGGCTATTGTCTTAGCCAGATTTTAAGGAAGAGTAGCTTGAAGGAGGAGAAGGAAATGACGTCAATGCGAACTAGGGCGCTTCCCAGTCAGTTGCCTGTAGGGTTAAGGCGAATGACTTGGGCTCCACGTTGTTTGGTGATTTTCCGCTGCAAGTACCTATTGAAGAGTATGACTTCAATCAAGTAAGTATATTCCTTCGGTAATTATGGATGTTCCTTGATTACCAGTTTGATTGTGCTCAGCGACACACTGATCATGGGATCGCTGATGTAGGCACAAGGGTATTTCGGACAGCTAGTCCGGGGTCCCCACATTTTCCCTTGTGCCGGTGCCCCCAGGCCGAACCCAACGCGCTGGGTTCGGCCTGGGTATGCCGGATAACTTTTGGGCCAAATCCGGCGAAAAACGAGACCCTGGGGGCGCTACTGGGAGGAAAATCGCCCGCCGGCGTCCAAAAAGCGGTCCTGGGGGGCCTCTTGGGGGGGGGGCAGCTGGAGTTGAAGGAGCTGGTCTTCTATGCCCCGCTGTGAGCATCTCCCGCCGTGGTTTGGAGTGCCATTCGGTGTCTCCGCTGGCGGTCCGTACTCTGCATCACGCGGTAGTTTCTCGCGGCGAGCCTCCTCCATCTGCTAACGGTGAGCCTCTGTATGTCCTGACGAGCAGCCTCGCGAGCGGTGAAAGGATGGCTCCCTCTAAGCTTGCAGCTACGTCGTGGCATACGCTCGATGGCCATCCTCCTCCCTCGCCGTGCTCTCGTGGGAGATCTCCATGACACTCTCCTCCATGGCGGCGTTCGTCTCCGCGAGGGTGATGGCATGCACCTCCAGGTCGCAGTTCTCCCAGAGAGTGGTTGCCTATGAACCCAGCTGGTCGGCCTGTTCCGCCTCCTCCTCAGGGTCCTCCTCGAGGCGGCGGGAAACGTTCCCTTCATTTGCCATGATCGAGCTCTGATAGTCTAGTTGAGCAAAGGCACATGCCTCATGCCTATCCCGTTCTATAATTTTCCTCTGTGCGTTTTAGGCAGCTATCAAGCCTTAGCCAGAAAGCATCTACATTTGTGGCCGAGCACTTTGGGCGAGTAATAGTAGTAGGACAAACAACATAAGCGTCAATAAACTCAAACATATCATCCAATTCCACCTTATGGATAAGTATGACGGGTTCTCACCCCTCGAGGAGATTGCGAAAATGTAATCATTAAGTCATTGGGATAGTCATACAACATCCTTCTATCTAAGTAATGTCATCCCGAACAACTACACCCTTACTAACCAATGGAAGCAGGATATCTGGCTACATGAACAGGTAGTAAGTACAATCAGTAGCTTCCTTCTCCACAAGTTACCCTTTTAACAACAAATCCGATCTTTATGTCCCATAAGAACGGGACGGCTCGCGCGCGGCCTGGGTGATGGTGGCCTATGAGGTGGCTAGGCATTTTGTTGGCAATGAGACAACGAGAAGTGAGCACGACTGAAGTTGACGGCACGGTGGACCATCTTATAGCCGGAGCTTTGGGCAGAAAACAGAGACAAGAAACGGTAGGAAACAATGGCACATGTTGGAAGTGACAGTTGGGTGGTGAGTGGTGATGCTTCGTGTCGGATTAAATGTCGGCGATGCGTGGGGGAGTCGTACCTCCGACCCGTCGGCCTAGCATTGCCGCCTCAGAAGATGAGGAAGCTGATTGTCATTTAAACCATGACCGGTATGCGGATGAAAACTCAGGCCCTCCTATCTGTGGCTATGTGGCGGGAGTGTACAGACTTGTTCGCACCCCCCTTCGCCCCGAGCAGGCCCCTGGTGGCACATTTTCGGGCTGTCTAGACGAATGGTGGTGCCGTTGGGGCTATTTTTCCTGTCTGAACACCCCATTGGACCTATCGAGGGGGCTTTGGGGGCTTCCAATGGAGATGATATGAGGTGCCCTACATCTGTTGCTCCATCACAACTTACAACCACCCAACCAGGAGGCGGTGGAGACCATCTCTACATTGAGTGCACCCTTGCATCTGTGGGTGGAAACGGATCGGGTGCGCATCATAGTAGTCTTGCCACATCCATTTACATAATTATAAAACGAATGCGAATGCGAATGCGGAGTGCATGTCACTCACATACATATGCGGATTGGATGTTTTCTCAATTCGGAACGAAAAAGAATATAACGAAATAGTAGAGTCGTGTCGTATTAATGAATCAGCTACATAACGATACAAAGATAAATATAGTAATATAATACACGATAGATTCAAGTTCAAACTCTCCTATCTAATCTCTCCTATCTAAAAACAACATTTTGTTCCTCAGTCTGCCGTTTTCACTCATTTTCGTCCAACTTCTCGTCGGGATCCAGCGCCATAGGTGGGCCGCGTTGTCGCTTCGTCCGTCCCATAGATTTCGTCAATCCCTTCCGAAATCTCTCTGCCCTCCCAAACTGTCGATCCATGGAGCCTCCCCTGCTTCACTCTCTCTCTCTCACTGTTAGCGACACTTCTACCTGGCATATGGGCCGCCTCTGTTGGGCTGCAGCCTGCTCGGAAGCCAGACGGAGGTGTCCGATATATACCAATGGGACACCTACGGGAACACTTGGCTTGGAACTGGACGGCTTCGGCCTCCATCGCTTCTGTCTTCCTCTTCCTCTCTTGTTCATCTTCTCCCTGTAATGGCTAGAACCGGGTGATCCATGGCTTGTAATCCCAATTTCTCAGAGATTGATCCATGTGAGTAGAGTGTTGTTAACATTTGGTATTCAGAGCCAGTCAATTCTTCTGCGCAAAATTCCCAAATTCCAGCAAAAAAAATCTTCACAATCCTCAAATTCGAGCAAACAAATTTCCACATTGGAGGGCTTCGATCCGTCCTGTTCAACCATGTTGCGTGGATCAGCTTGGGCTGCCCGCCGAGATCAAGAGTTCGCGCTGGTGGAGGACCCGCAGCAGCAGCGCCTTGCCGAGTGGAGGGACCAGAGAACTAGGCGTTGCGCAGAGTTGGAGGAGAAGGCGGCGCAGCGTCAGGCCGAGTTCACCGCCCTCATCCCGGCCATCGCGGCGCTGGTGGCAGCCGAGGTGTCGGCGGCCGTCGCAGCAGCGTTACGGACTACGTGCGTGGGGCACAACGAGGGCCCTATCCATGCGCCGACAACCACGTCCGCTCCAACGACATCCGTGGCGGACGACCACGACCTCAACGGGGCGCCAGCAACTACGACCACCTTCAACGCCTCCGTCAAGCCCCCGGTCTCTACTGTGCTCGGCAACGACCCCGATATGGCCGCATCCTATGGCACCGACCTCGCTGCTACGACGCCCGCCACCTGTTCGACGCAATACCCAAGCCGCGCTGTCACAGTGTTGGTGCCAGCGCTCGCCCCCGCCGACGTCTCCTCCGCACCCGCAATTCGCGACTCAGCGTTTGAGGAGTCAGTGGACGAGAGGACAAGGCGCCTAAGGCATCGCATCCAGCTCGCCGAAGATAGGGCGAGGCGTGACCCTGTGTGGGCGGAGAAGATGGCGAGGCGTCATGCTGCTTTCCGTGACATGACACCATCGACCGCAGCACCAGCAATGGCGACCTCGACTTCTTCCGCATCCGCTTCCGTCCTCACTGCGTGTGCGGTGTGTGATGGCAACCTCGCTGCTCGCTCGCCCACAACGTGTTCGACGATTTGCCAAGGACGCGTCGCCGCCTCATCAGTGTGTGCATTCACCTCACCCGCAACAACAACGTCGGCCAATAGCATTGGAGATGTTGTCCCCGAGCTTTCTGCACCTGCGGCAAGTGATGAGGCCTTCGCCATCGACGCCACTGATGGCGCTGCACGAACGCCCACCATCTGCTCGACGGACGGAGATGAAACCATGGCGTCGTGCCTGATTCCTTGGAGTGCGCCTACATCCTCACCAACGCCTGAGGATGAGCAGCTGCTGGCTTGTTCGAGCATGGAACGGCCACTCGCGATGATCATAGCTTCGTCAGCGGCACATCTGCGATGTCATTTACTCTGGCTGCAATTGCTGTCGACGACGGCCGTGTCGCCAACACGTACGCTGTCCTGTTACCCTTCAAGCTGCTAGTGCCATTGTCCAAGAACAAGGAGACGTACTTGTCACCTCTACTTCCAAAATTCACCCAGGCCATGGTCGCATGGGGCTCATATGCGAATCAGCTTCACGCAACATGCAGTGGTATGTGTTCTGGTCTTGGCTGGGGTACAACTCATTCAGTTTGCTTGTTTCCATGGGACCCGGGAGAGAAACCAGTGGTATTGAGAGATTTCGTGCTTAACAGAGATATTCCTTGGGATGCATGTATTAAGAAATTGACTATAGATTCATCAGGCAGTTATGACCATCGTCAGAAGCCGGGACAATACATGGAGCATCTTGGTTCTTGTGCTCCTGCATTTTTTGCCGAGCAACATTACGTTGAGGAATTCCTGTTGGGATCTGTTGGTATTGTTCAAAACAATTCTCAACCACATCTTGAAGTTTTCGAGTCATGTCTCTGCAGCAAGCTTATGCTCGAAGGTGCTACACTTCAGGGTGTTAAATATTTCCCATGGAAAATTGCATGGTTTCTTGTGGTATACTCTCTTGGTTGTTCAGAGCAAGAAGGGAGTGGGAACCTCAGTAGCAAGTGTCGACAACATGGGGAAGGTGAGCCACGACCACTAGCGTGGCCATCGTTTGAGCATGATCAGGATGGGTGGCAGCAGGGACAACCACCACACCAACTACTATCCACATTTCTAGTCAATTTTGACTACTCCCTAGAAGCTTGGGTGGTCTGCTACATTGATGGAACTTGCGTGAGCAGCTTTGGAAGGTTGACTTATGCAGATGATAGTTTTGTGTACGGCTGTGAGATGACCAATGGGTTTCATCATAAGAAGCCATGGGATCCTGGAGGTATTCTTTCTCGTGCTTGGATTTCCCAATGGCAAGTGGTACTTGCTAACTGCAAGAGCAGACTAGGAGGGGTGCATTCAACGTTACAATGGTCACCACTCCAAGTTAATTGCCACTTTGCAAAGATGCATTTTTTGTTACTTACAGGAGCTCAAATGAATGAGGAAATCAATTGCGGGACATCTCTGCATTTGGTTGTTTATTGTCGAAACCCTGCTTTGAATCTGGACTATACAAGCTCTTGGAGACTGATGTTTGCTGGGTTTCTTCTACAGTATGGTCCTGAGGCTGGTGTTCTTTTGTTGCGAAGCTCTGGTCATCCTGTAACCATACATTGTGCAGTACAAGGCTATACCAGCTACAACACGTTCCTTGCCATTCTGAATGAGAGAGCAGTACAACAGCCTTGTATATGCACAAGGGTCGTTATTGAAGCTGTTCAGTTACTCAACCGATAGAGTTCATCAAATCATGCCATAGTGTGGAGGAACAGAACAGTCTTCTCTGATCATCGTGCTACTATAACAATAGTATGTTTCAGTTAGCTCTTGAAACTCAAAAGAAGCAGCGAAGAAGCAAATGGAAGGAGGAATGCTGCAGCTTCATCCTATTACCGCGGCCATTGCCCCGACCATGCTTACTACGTCCACAAAGCTTTTGCCGACCACGACTACTACCTCGACGTCATTCCTAACCAGGCGGACATATATTCCGAAGCCGCCTCTGTTGGAACTGGACGGCTTCGGCCTCCATCGCTTCTGTCTTCCTCTTCCTCTCTTGTTCATCTTTTCCCTATAATGGCTAGAACCGGGTGATCCATGGCTTGTAATCCCAATTTCTCAGAGATTGATCCATGTGAGTAGAGTGTTGTTAACACACTCTCTCTCTCTCTCCCTGCGCTCCTCTCGCTAACTCCCCATACACCTCCGCATCCGCCTCCCCTGCTCCCCGCTAGTGCCACCATGATGACTACCGCGCGAGGGGCGCCAGATCCGGTCGAATCCGCCCTGGGAGCTCCGCCGCCGCCTCCTTCTACGTCGGCACGCTCATCCAGTCCTCCGCCTCCCTCGCGCTCATACTGCCCCCTTCCATCTCCCGGTCGCCACATAACTTCAATCCCAAAGGTACCTGACTAATCCCTACTCTCGGGGCGCAGAGCACGCCCCCTTGTCAATCCTCCCACATTGCTGCACTTGCCGGCGACCAGATGTAAATTTGCCAGGCCTTGACACGGTCTGTTTGTCAGCTTCTAGCTCTCAACTCACGCGGTGGATTTCAATCACAGAGATGAACACAAGAGGATTTTGGCGCTGTGTAAAACTTACAGCTTTTCTGTTCTTCCCTTTCTCTATTTATTCAGAGTACAGATAACTGAAAACCGAAAAAAGGGGCACGAGCAGGGGAACAACGTTGCCATCCCAACGTCTCCCACTCGCCTCCTACATTGCCGCCATGACCTTTTCTGTCATGCCATCCCACGACCGATCATGGCGCCAATCCAATCTATCTACTTAACAGACTAATGACCAAGTCATAGCTTGGTTTATTTCAGCTAAAAGAGCAAAGAAAACTAACTGTCGTACTGACAGAATCCCTAACTGAATTTTGTTCTGAAAAACGACACCTGAAGCAGCTGTTAACTGACAATCTCCCCCTTAATCAGCTGCTGATGTGAACGACACCCAACTTCTGACGCAGCTCCTGGAACTTGGCCCGTGGCAATGCCTTGGTCATGATGTCCGCCAGTTGCTCGCCGGTGTGGACGTACTCAACGGCGATCTTGCCGTCCTGCACACACTCACGGATGAAGTGAAAGCGAGTCTCAATGTACTTGCTCCTATCATGGAAGACAGGGTTCTTGCAGAGCTGGATCGCGGACTTGTTGTCGACTAGAAGAATTGCTGCGCCAACAGCTTGCCCGAGCAGCTCGTCGAGCATTCGCCGGAGCCACACTCCCTGGCACGCCGCCGTGGTGGCCGCGATGTACTCCGCTTCACACGATGAGAGGGCGATCACCTTCTGCTTCTGTGATTGCCAGCAGATAGTGCTCCCCCCGATCATGTACACCATGCCGGAGGTGCTTTTCCTGTCGTCGACGTCGCCGGCGAAGTCTACATCGCTGTAGCCGATCAACCGGGACTCCCCCGTGCTCCTGTCGTACCTGCATCCGTGGTGCAGTGTTCCTGCCACATACCGGAGCAGGTGCTTGACGGCTGCCCAGTGCTCCGACGTCGGCGCCTCCATGAACCTGCTGATGTACCCCACGGCATAGGTGATGTCGGGCCGCGTGTGCACCAGATATCGCAGGCTGCCCACCACGCTACGGTAGAGTTTGATGTCCACCGGCGAGCTGGTGCTGTCCTTGCTTAGCTTCAGTCTTGGCTCCATCGGGATGTGCACAGGATTGCACCCTGCGAGTCCTGCCTTTTCCACCAGCTTTGCTGCATAGGCTGCTTGCTTGAGGGTGATCGCGTCGCCACTCTGGTGCACCTCGATGCCGAGATAATAACTCAGCCGACCGAGGTCACTCATGGAGAAGGTGCTCTGCATCTGTGCCTTGAACTGAGCAATTCCAGCTTCACTTGAGCCGGTGACGATGAGGTCGTCGACGTACACGCCCAGCAGTAGTCGTTCGTCGCCGTCGCAGCGCATGTACACGGCGTGCTCCGATGGGCTGCGCTGAAACCCAAGTGACAGCAGGGTGTCATCCAACTTGGCGTTCCAGGCCCGCGGCGCTTGGCGGAGGCCGTACAGCGCCTTGGAGAGACGAAGCACCTTCCCCTCCTCGCCGTCGCGCTCGAATCCAGGAGGTTGCGTGACGTAGACCTCCTCCTCAAGTTCTCCATTGAGGAACGCCGATTTGACGTCGAGGTGATGCACGCACCACCCTGCGTGAGCGGCAATGGCGAGCAGCAGGCGCACTGAGTCGAGGCGCGCCACCGGTGCAAAGACCTCATCGAAGTCCACTCCGGCGCGCTGCACATACCCTTTGGCAACAAGCCTCGCCTTGTGCTTGATTACCTCGCCGTCGGAGTTCTTCTTCAATTTGAAGACCCACTTGAGCCCAATTGGACGCTTGCCAGCAGGGAGCGTCGTCAGTGTCCACGTCTTGTTCTCCTCAATGGACGCGAGCTCGTCCAGCATCGCGGCGCGCCATGCCTCATGTGGTTCTGCTTCGCCGAACGTTGCAGGTTCTTCACCTGCTCCCAGATGCAGCTCGCCGTCCTCCATTGCCAGGACATAGTCCTGCAGGCGAGAGTTTGGCTGAACTATTCCATTGCGGGCACGCGTAGTCATCTGATGCTGCGGTAGTGCAGCAGCAGCAGCGGCACCCCCCTGTGGTGAGGGCGCGTCGATGTTCTGCTCTGCCTGTACCTCTCCTTCGTCAGGCTCTGGAGGTGCAGTGGACGGAGATGCGCTTCCTGGCGATGCAGGCAAGCTGGCGACACCTGGAGTTGCTACAGATTCAGTGGGCGTCGCGGCGTCAAACTCGGCATCATCGCTCACCGGCCGCGTGGGTGTGGGGACGAACCCCACGGTCACCGTGTCGTCGATGACGAAGGACCCGGGGGCCTGTGCCCCGGCGTCCCACTCCCAGCTTGCTGCCTCGTCGAAGATGGCATCACGCGATATGTGCACACGCTTGGCCACGGGGTCGTAGACGCGCCACGCCTTGGATCTCCCGTGCTCGTAGCCGATGAAGACGGTGCGGATGCTGCGGTCGTCAAGCTTCTTGAGATTCGGGCGCGTCACTTTGATGTGAGCGATGCACCCAAATGTGCGGAAGTAGCTCACCGCTGGCTTCTCACCATGCCAGGCCTCGTACGGCGTCGTGCCGCTCACGGACTTGGTCGGCGCACAGTTCAGGAGGTGGACGGCGGTGTTCACGGCCTCCCCCCAAAACTCGTTCGGCATGCCCTTGGATTTGAGCAGGCACCGCGCCATGCCCACCACCGACTGGTTGCGGCGCTCCACCACTCCGTTCTGCTGCGGCGAATATGGCGCCGTGAGATGCCGACGCACGCCGCGGTCGGCGCAGTACTCGCCGAACTCCGTGGACGTGAACTCGCCGCCCCGATCCGTGCGGAGCACGCGCAGCTTGACGCCGGTCTCGACCTCGACACCTGCCTGCCAGCGTTTGATCGCCGCTGGTGCCTCATCCTTCCTGCTTAACAGAGACAGCCACATGTACCTTGACTTGTCATCGACCAGAAGCAGAAAGTACCGCTTGCCGCCGTGGGTGGGCGGCGAGATCGGGCCGCAGAGGTCTCCGTGTACCAGGTCCAGGCGATCGCTCCCCCTGAAGCTCGCCTCTGCCGGGAACGGAGAACGCCGCTGCTTGTCGATCAAGCAACCATCGCACACCTGATCGACGTGCTCGACAGTGGGCATGCCGCGCACCATGCCGCTCTGCGCCAGCTTGCGCAGCGCGTCAAAGTGCAGATGTCCGTAGCGGGCGTGCCACCTCCATGCATCCTCGCCCGATGCTGCCGAAAGGCAGACAGGGCGCGTGATCTGCAGTGCAACGGTGTACAGGCGATTGCCGGTTCGCGGCACCTTGGCGATCAGGTTCTCCTGGCGGTCACGCACCACCATGAACCCTCCTTTGACGAGTGTGGAGCAGCCCACCTCGTCGAGTTGGCCGACGGAGACAATGGAGGTGCGCAGCCGTGGGATGAGGTACACCCTAGACAGGACGCGGTGGCGCCCGCCGTGCGTGACGAAGACCACGGTGCCGTGCCCCTTGATCTCGACCACGGACCCGTCGCCGAAGCGCACGGTGCCCGTGGCGTTTCGATCCAGCTCGGAGAAGACGGTGATGTTGCCGGTCATGTGGTTGGACGCACCCGTGTCCATGTGCCACTTGGGGTCCTTCGCGTCGTCCTCGGCGCCGAGGCAGACCTTGGCGCGTTCTTCGTTGAGGTGGACGACCAGGTCTCCACTCTCCGATGTGGCGAGTTCTTCCATCAATGGCGTCACCTGCACCATGAGAAGAGCAGGGTCTTCGTCCTCGACCTCGGCCACATTCGCGACGCCGTTGGCTTGGTCGCGCTCCTTCTTGCGGCACTCCCGAGTCCAATGGCCCTTGATGCCGCAGTAACGGCAGTTGCCGTCGCGCCTGGAGCCGCCCTTGCTGTTGTTGGTGGCGTTCTTGCCGCGGTCACCGTTGCCCTTGGCGCGCGGCTTCTTGCCGCCGCTCGAGCCACCACCCGACGAGCCGCCGGACTCGCGTCGTCCAGCGCGGGCGCGCCACTCCTCCTCCGTGAGGAGCAGCTAGTTGCCGCCCTCGTCCTCGGCGTCCTGCTCGTACCGCTCCTCCGCCGCCTTGAAGCGGCCGACGATCTCCTCGATCGACGTCATGTCCAGATCGACAAGGTTGTCGATGGACACCGCGAGCTGTGAGTAGCGCTTGGGGACGGTGCGGAGCCACTTCTGCATCACCTTCTTATCGGACACAGGATCGCCAAGCTCGCCGAGCCTAGATGTCAGCCCTGTCAGACGCATGGCCAAATCATCAATAGACTCACCCGGCTTGTGTCGGAGCTGGTCGTACTCGGATCGGAGTCCCTGTGCCTTGGCATCGCGCACCTTCTCCGATCCAGCACGCAGCTTGCGGATCGCCTCCCACACAGCCTGGGAGGATTTGTGCTTCCGCAGGATGGGTAGCATGTCCGCCGGCACTGATTTGTAGATCAGTTCCAGGGCACCACGGTCGTTGCGGTAGCCGTACTCGTCCTCGAGGTCCTCTGCTCCCTCGATTGCTGCCCACAGGCCCCTGGCCTGCAAGCTCACCTCCATCAGGAGGCTCCACTCGGCATAGTTGGAGCGCGTCAGTGGCGGCACGTTGGAGGAGCCCGACACGACCGGCGCGTACTGCCGCCCCACCGCCAGCTCGCGCCCTTGGCCGGCTGCGGTTGGATTCCGAATCCTGGAGCGCGGCGAGGTACTACCGCCGCTGTCGTCGTCGCTGCCTCCCCCCTTTGACTTGCCGCTACCAGCCATCACAGGAAACCAAAGCCCTAGGCTCTGATACCACTTGTCAGCTTCTAGCTCTCAACTCACGCGGTGGATTTCAATCACAGAGATGAACACAAGAGGATTTTGGCGCTGTGTAAAACTTACAGCTTTTCTGTTCTTCCCTTTCTCTATTTATTCAGAGTACAGATAACTGAAAACCGAAAAAAGGGGCACGAGCAGGGGAACAACGTTGCCATCCCAACGTCTCCCACTCGCCTCCTACATTGCCGCCATGACCTTTTCTGTCATGCCATCCCCCGACCGATCATGGCGCCAATCCAATCTATCTACTTAACAGACTAATGACCAAGTCACAGCTTGGTTTATTTCAGCTAAAAGAGCAAAGAAAACTAACTGTCATACTGACAGAATCCCTAACTGAATTTTGTTCTGAAAAACGACACCTGAAGCAGCTGTTAACTGACACTGTTTCACTACACACGCAAAGCTGTATCACTTTGGCCTTGATGGTTCGTCCTGCAGGTTCTAGATTTGTTTTATTTCTATTTATCTGTATGGCAACTCGCGTTGTAAGTGTACCATTTACACGCATGTACCACCCGCGTCGCAATCCTCATTGCACAGTGTCGCGTCCTACCGTCCATGACACCATCCACGAGCTCCTCTCCTACTTTGGCCGAGGATCCATGTTGCTCTTGCTGCCTCACCATGATACTACTGCTCATAGGTATTTTCCATCTATCCATGCTTTTACTTGCTTAACTCAATTTGGTGATCTTCATTTTGTAATCCACTACGAGCTGAACCTGCATTGTGTCTCCTAGGGTGGTAAACTTTCACAAACAAATCATCAATCAAACTGAATCTGAGAGTTTCGTCCATGTAGTATAACGTCTGCACGAGAATTTAGCTAATCGCTCGTACGGTGGGTAGTAGTTGCTCTCAGACTGCAGACTGCAGATTATCTGAAAATGAGATATAACTAAATATTTATTTTTGCCATCATATATTTGTTTGAAAGTAGTACTGTATATGGACAACGTGATTTCATAACTTCTGGACAATAATAACCCACGTTTTCAACAACTCCTGATTACTAACATGCTACTCTTTTGAGATTCTACCTTGTTTATCCTGCCCAGGTATAGCTGCTTGGAGTTAGTGGCCAATCTGATGCTTGATGATTCATGTTACGGTTAGCAGACTGCAGTTCTGATGGTTGCATTTTACTACTTCAAGTTTGTTTGGATGAAGTGCTGCTGAGTGTCAGGGTGTAAAAAAAACTCCCAATCAAAACAAGATCTTTTTTATCCACCATTTTCAGATATTATCTGGATAAACCATATTTTAGCACCTGTTTTTCTGAAGCACCGAGGACAATATTTGTCAGTGATATTTTCCTTGAAACGTTGTCAAATGAGCTTGATCTATCAAGAGCTTGAAGTTCTTGGCTTTAGGCAGCCTAACAGATTTTATTTATACAGTGTAAATCAAGTTTGAGAGTTAGTCCTGAACATTGGACAAGTGGGGGAGTGTCAAGTGCAGACCGGGCAATTACCTCGGTGTCGGCGCCAGGCTAAGTAGGATCATGTTCTTACCACATCAGATGGCACACGGTCGAGTAAGATGAGTTGGCTGGACCTGGCCACATAATAGGTGGAGTTCCTCACCTCTTAAACTACAGTTTATGAATTGTTGGTGTAGCTCCGATATATTTTTTTTTTGCAAGATCCTAAGTCATTTATCCGTTTGCTACCTGGAATGGTTTACTAATTGTGGATTGCTTAGGTTTCTTGCAGACATTTTGCCTGTGTTCTTCTGGGTGCCTAGCAAGGTGAAAGAGCTATATTGTTGTAGCGTTCTCCCATTCAGGTCCTTCTATTCCCATATGAAATCTAAATACTTGCGCAAAGCTTAGGCTTGCCAAAATATAAGGATCACAACGAGGTGATGAGCAGAATCAACTGTATTACTAGGTGGATGATCGATGATGCTTATTGGAGGCTGCAACTAGACCCTGCCAATCTTTATAATTTTCCAATTTGTTCACTTCGTTATAATGTTTTCATTGCTGAAGTGCAGGCACTAATTTGCTCTTTATTAATACATATCTTAATTCATATCAGATGCAGATGTAGGAGGAGACAATGGATGCGTAGCTACAGGAAGAATCAACCGTAGCCATTCTATCCTCACAAAACTAATTTATCCGTGATCATTTCTTCAGTAGAAGAGGTATCCTGCCTGACCGTACTTTTGACATGGGTATATGGATTATATTTTTTCATTTGGCACACTCCATTTGTTAAGACAACAGCTAACTGTATATATTGGAATTAACTCATGTTAATCATTACACGGAAGGGTATTGAGCAGTATAGTCCTCACTTCCATGGTGGGGATTTAATACATGTTTGAGCCGTGATTCATATTTGCACTTTATATATATGTTTTATGATATATAAGACCGAACTAGCACAGAGTGCGTTGAACTTTAATATTAGGTACTTCCATTTGATTTGTTGTGCTTGCTTCAAGTGCTTGCTTGGCTTCTTTTGTTTTTCATGTAAAGGTTTGCTCTTTAGATTTATGATTATGTCTGATGCAAAATTTGCAACAGAAGTTTCTGCTTGACACCGCAGTTTTCATCGAAGAGATAGTTGGACATATTTAAGTGAGGATGCTTATTTTGTTCATCTACAGCAGAGTTCTATTATAAGACTTAGATGGGAGTGGGAAACTGTTGTCGACAATGGGATGTCTGTCAAGTCTATGCGCAAAGCTCTTTGATGGCAATGGGGTGTGGTGGCTTCCTACATGAAGTTCGACAAGCTGGTGCCGATCATAGGTTGCCGCAAAAGTTTTTTTTTTTTTTTTTGAAATGGAGGGTATTCCCCCGGCCTCTGCATCCAAAGGATGCACACAACCTTCTTTTTATTAATAAAAACAGAAACCACATAGCGTTACAAAGAGATACATCATCTAGGCGAAACCCGCTACACCTACAATCTTGATGAAGGGGGTGGACCGATCAGAGCCACATGCTCTGACCTCACACACCAACGCACATCATCTAAATCCGGTGGACTCAACAAGCCGCCCAATAGCAAGCTTGGGAGCACCAACCGGTCCAGCCGACACTCGACGCACACCAGTGCACACGTTGAGAAATCGCTGCCGCTGTCTTCCGCGTACCAATCTTCAGGGGAGATCAATGCGATGACCTTGTCAGGCCTGCCGTCGACATCGCCACAACGCCAGACAACGCCCCCGCCCTGCGCGAGTCCATCAGCACATGTCCGCCACCGAGCCCCCGCTGCACCGCGCCGCCGAGACTCGCCGTTGTCGACGCAGTAGATGCACAACATTCCACCTCAGTACCACCTTCAACCATTGTCTGCTCCAAAAACGATGCCCCCAGCAGGGAGAACGGCGCCACGCGCCGCCATCGTCCGATCCGGGAGACCCGGGTCTAAGCTTTCCCCCTGAGCAACCCAAGCGAGAAGAACACAGGCTGCAGAAACGATGCCTTCAACAAGGTAGCGACGAACAGACATCGCCATCGTCCGCCATGACCGAAGTCGGGGCCGGTTTTCACCGGCAGCCATGCCACGCCGTCGGGGACTAGATGACGAGACCTGCCAAACTAGCCACAAAACTGGCCGATCTCCTCCGGCGAAAGAGAAGACCACCATCGCCATGGCTTCCTCACGGTGCAAGACACCCCGGGAGCACTGCCGGCCACCAACGTCGAGGGCGTCGGGATTCAGATCAAAGCCCGACCAAATCCATGAGATCAGATTGGGCCTGCCAGATCCACGCCGCCACCCGCCGCCGGAAGACCACCGAAGCCTCCAGGTCGCCTCCGTCACTTGTACCGCTGCCGCAGATGGCCAGAGCAGGCGCCGCCGCTGCGCCTCCATGGCGGCTGAGGAACTCCGCCGCTGCCGCCACGCCACACGGGCTTCACCCGGCGACGCCACCGGCGGCGGCGACGGCGGTTGGGACGCGCTCGGGGAGGGGACGAGGGCGCCGGGAGAGGGGACCCCGGTGCGGCGCGGTGCGTCACCGCACGGGGCGTTGCCGGGTGAAGCCCGTGTGGCATGGCGGCGGCGGCGGAGTTCCTCAGCCGCCATGGAGGCGCAGCGGCGGCGCCCGCTCTGGCCATCTGCGGCAGCGGTACAGGCGACGGAGGCGACCTGGAGGCTTCGGTGGTCTTCCAGCGGCGGGTGGCGGCGTGGATCGGGCAGGCCCGATCTGATCTCATGGATTTGGTCGGGCTTTGATCTGATTCTCGACGCCCTCGACGTTGGTGGCCGGCAGTGCTCCTGGGGTGTCCTGCACCATGAGGAAGCCATGGCGGTGGTGGTCTTCTCTTTCGCCGGAGGAGATCGGCCAGTTTTGTGGCTAGTTTGGTAGGTCTTGTCACCTAGTCCCCGGCGGCGAGGCATGGCTGCCGGTGAAAACCGGCCCCGACTTCAGTCATGGCGGACGATGGCGATGTCTGTTCATCGCTACCTTGTTGAAGGCATCGTTTCTGCAGCCCGTGTTCTTCTCGCTTGGGCTGCTCATGCTCAGGGGGAAACCCCAGACCCGGGTCTCCCGGATCAGATGATGGCGGCGCGCGGCGCAGTTCTCCCTGCTGGGCCATCGTTTTTGGAGCAGACAATGGTTGAAGGTGGTACTGAGGTGGAGCGGCATGCATCTTCTGCGTCGACAACGGCGAGTCTCGGCGGCGCGGCGCGGCGGGGGCTCGGTGGCGGACGTGTGCTGATGGATTCGCGCAGGGCGGGGGCGTTGTCTGGCGTCGTGGCGATGTCGACGGCAGGCCTGACAAGGTCATCGCATTGATCTCCCCTGAAGATTGGTACGCGGAAGACGGCGGCAGCGATTTCTCAGCGTAAGCTTTAGGGAGGATTCTAAATTGAAATATTACAGGCAAAAGGTGATTTGATATAGTTCATTAGTGTGTATGGGTCAGTATGTAACATGTACACAAGTTTTTGTCTCAGAGCCAATTAGGGACATGTGCTTTTAGAACTTGGCTGTGTAAGCTAATTTGATCATATAATTATGGTATTTCTATTACAAAAGTTTATTTTCTCAGTTTATTTTGGTACAATTTTAGGAATTTTTTATTCAGCTAACCATATAGTGTTAATCTGGTTGATACTTATAAGATGCTTTTAGGTCTTACTGTTTCGTTATTTAACATATGTGTTTGGTGATACTTATAAGATGTTTTTTTAGCATTGAAACTTGGTGAGGCCATGTAAGTCTGCTATATTTTCCCCTCAATGAGTTTGGTGATGAAAACCTGATGAGATCTGCAAAAGCCTCCTAAAGGTGCAGAAGTGGTTAAGGAGAGAAGAGAGGCGCTGGATCTCAGCGTCCACATCGTCAACGCTCGGGGCGGCGGTTCTCCTTGTCGTCCCTGGTGAGAACACGGGGGTGGTGTGCGCGTGTGAGACGAAGGTGGAGGAGGACGAGGATTCGCCGAAGGAGGCGTTGACGTGTACCAGCGGGATCAACGAGCCGATGTGGTGCGGTGCTGTCGATGCGTACGGATTCAATATGGTGCTTGCGCTCGGAGGATGTCGCCGTCTGCTCCATGCCCAGCCATCTGGGCGTCCCGGCGGAGGTGGAATTGCTCGTCGGCAGAGAGAGGTGGCGGGGCAGAGGGAAATAATAAAGAAGGTCTGTTGATTTAATTTGCACATGAAATATGCTCTAACCCAGTGGCTCGGACGTGGTGTTGATTATTCTTTCCTCAGGTCGTGAGTTCAAATTTCCATGTTGTTCCAATTATTATTTTCCCGAAATTTTCTTGCTTCTTATTTTTAAACAATCCCCATGTCATACGATATGTATAAATCCTACAATATGCCCATGTCATCTAAATGTGTTGCATTTATAAGGATCAGATTGTCACAATTGATTCATCATGCCATAACACTGAATGGCGCTCTGGATCAGATAGCCAGCATAAACATCAGCTCATAAAGTAAGTTAACTCTAGCAATGGAAGACCCAAATAAACTGATCTGGAACAAGCATAATTAAGTATTAAACACAGCAAGATAACATGGCACAAACACAACACAGTCGATATGTGCTTGTGTTCGATACAAATTTTAACAGCCTCATTCATAGAATAGAGAGCCGAAACAGCGTATGAAGACAGACATGTACGAGGTGCAAGTTCAGAGAGAAGGAAATCCAATCAAGTACCTCATAAGGGCAGAAATTCAGAGAGAAGGAAATCCAATCAAGTACCTTTACTAGTTCTTCAAGAAGACGAGGTGCAAGTTCAAGCATGTGCCTGTAATCTTTTACTAGTGCCGGTGACAACGCAAACGACTCTCGAGTAAGATGAGCCTGAATCAAGAGTTCCATCTGAAAAAATAAGAAGGAAGTATTTAGCTTAATTTTTTTTGTCATATCACAAATATCAGTTGGTACAGGCGTACAGTAACAATGACTAACCTTTACAAGTGATGGATGTTGCTTCCAGAACTTGGCTTGTTCTGCAACTGCTAGAATAATTTCTGCAGGGGCTCATCATCACTGCGGCGTACTAGCATCTCCATATACTCTGCTGCCTTGATGTCTTCATCCATAACTTTTCTTGAACAAGCAATCAAATACGGTAGAATGGATGAATGATTTAACACAGAACCAACTATCCATATGAGAAGAGCACTGTAAACCGAAGAGGAAGTTTGCAAGCATTTGGTCCAGTTATACAAGTTGCTTAGAGAAAAGATTTTTGATACTACTCCCTCCGTCCAAAAATAAGTGTCTCAAGTTTGCTCAAAAGTGGAGGTATCTAGACATGTTTCATGTATAGATACATCTAATTTTTGCCAAACTTGAGACACTTATTTTTAGACGGAGGGAGTACTAGATTTTGGCCATAAAAGTAAAGTGTTATTCAAAGTTTCGTGACAACTCCGTTGGCTCCAAATTTTTTAGCAGGTCAATATATTTAAATTTTATGTTTTGTATGACATACTGTATATGCTGCATGAATGAAAAATAAAACTAGAACATATATTCGGAAAAGTAATAATTTAAACTATGGGAAATCGAACACAACCTGGAGAAAAGAGAAATTAACACCGTGTCCTAGCCACTGGGCTAGACCATATTACGTGCGTAAATTCAATCAACGACCTTTTTTTATTATATCCCGAGTTTCACCTAATAGAAAAAAAAACATGATGCCCCGGGCCAAGGCGCCATGGTAGTGGGCATGGCGCCCCGAGCCAAGGCGCCATGGTATCGAGGTGTGGGCCCACTAGTACGACGTGGCAGAGTCCACGACGCCTTTTACCGGGGCGTCGTGCAATAGAGCATGGCGCCTTAGTGCCGGGCGTCATGAAAAAGGGTTAGATCGTGAATTAAATTGAATTTGGGTCTATTTTGTGAATTTTCTTTGAAAAAGGGTCAAATATGGTAAATTTCACCAGTAGCAATGGCGCGCTGCTTAATTTCCGGTGCCGTGCTTGGAGAGCCAAGCAGGAGAACAAACCTTGCAAGTAGGAACAAGCTCGCTTTACTAAAGAGGGTGGCAGCAGATTTTTCTACTCTCTCCCCTTCTTTGCTGTTGACTCCTAAAAATTTGTTTTTTTAGAGGAGAGAAAATTTAGGAGCCAAGGGTGAGAGAATACTAGTTCCCTAAATTCTATTTGTGCTATGTAGCCATAGAACATATAACTCTTTCATGCCTCTAAATAATCATAGAGATATTTGTAGATATTTACCTCTCTAGAGTATATTTTTAGTCTTCGTCATCTTCAATCTACTTGCATCCGTTTTGATGTTATCTCAATGGACGATATGAGCGAAACGCAAGTATCTTTTATATTCTGATTCTCTTTTTTTTTCAAAAAAATCTCTTCTTTTCTTTCCCGGTCTTCTTCATTACTTCCTCTACCATTCTATTTTTCCTCATGTGCTTCCTATAGCTTTTCTTCAGTTTTCTTCGTTTCCTCCTGGCCTTGTTCATAGAAATATGTACCTTGTCTGATTCTCAGATTGTGTTCCCGACGACGCTGAGGGGCTCGATGTACTTGTTTGTGTACCACACGACCATGGCTGTGGCTCATCGGTGATGGTTAATGACTCCCTTGTCAACGAGGCATTCACATAAGTGATAGGACAAACAAGAAGATTTTTTATGACCCGTATACATAGAGTCGCTCTGTACTTGTGTGCCCCTTTTCTCTCGTCCACCAACAATCATGTTATGCAAAATTATACAATAAGTCATCACCCGTTGATTACCCACAAGTATAGGGGATCTATCGTAGTCCTTTCGATAAGTAAGAGTGTCGAACCCAACGAGGAGCAGAAGGTGTTGACAAGTGGATTTTAGCGAGGTTTCACTGCAAGAACTAAAATGAAAATATTTATGGGTTTTTGGTATAGCAAGCAAATAAATAACGAGTAAATAAAAGATCGCAACTATTGTTGCAGCGGGTTGCCCAATCCTTTTTAGCACAAAGGACAAGCCGGTTGTATTACTTATGATAATTAAAGTGTTCCTGAGGACACATGGGAATTTCTGCCTAGCCATTTACATTGCACGCCGTTGATTAATCTTCAACGTTTTGATGAGTGTTGTGTGGGCGAACCTATGCTAACACTGAAAGAACAAACGATGTCGCCTAGAGGGGGGGGGGGGGGGTGTGAATAGGCGATTAAAACTTTTCCGGTTTAAGGCTTGATAATTGCGGAATAAAACTAGGTGTTTAAATTAACAAGCCAACAACCTAATATACTAGGTTCACCTATGTGCACCAACAACTTATGCTAAGCAATATAACAACAAGGTGATAGCAATATATATGACATCAAGCACAAAGGCTATCACAATGTAATTGCATAAGTAAAGAGCTCGGGTATAGAAATAACCGAGGCACGCGGAGACGAGGATGTATTCCTGAGTTCCTCCTTGTTAAGGGAGTACGTCTCGTTGGAGGGGTGTGAGCTCGCCACAAAAGGCCTACTCAAGATGCCACAAAAGGCCGCACCCTATTCTCCGATGAACCTCCCAAGGGTTAGGTTCACCTTCCACTATCAGAATCCTTTAAGGCGGAATCCGGAGCCTTTACAACGATCTTGGGGCACACACCCACAACTCAATCGGGGGCTCCCAAATCTTGCCCGAAGTTTCACAACTCGATGTCTTCGCGACACCACCAACCGTCTAGGGTACACAATGCACCCAAGAGTAACAAGCTTCTCAACCTTCAATCCCACGTATCACCGTGGGGAACTCAAACCTATGCACCAAATGCAAAAGGCAAGACCACACAAGGTGGTCAAGTCCTTCACTCCCAAATCCAACCAAAGCAACTAATGCTAGGGAGGGATTTGAGAGGAAGAACAAAGAGGAGAACCACAAAAGAACTCCAAGAACTAGATCCACTAGGTTCCCCTCACTTAGAGGAGAAATTGATTGGTGGAAATGTAGATCTTGGTCTCCTCTCTTGTTTCCCTAAAGATGGGCAAGAATCATTGTAGAGATTGAGAGAGGGCAAGGTTTTCCAAGGTCAACAATGGTGGGAGAGAGAGAGAAATTCGTGCTGTTGAAAACCTTAGCCACTTGGGGAAGAAGGGGGCCTTTTATAGGTCACCACAAAAACTAGCCGTTGCAGCCTGCTTAGACCGGAGACTCCGGCCTGGGCCGGAGATTCCGGCCAGGCTCCGGGCTCATTGGGTCATCGGGGCAGACCGGAGATTCCGGTCCAGAGGGGCCGGAGACTCTGGACTATCTCCGGTGATGCTCCGGACCCCTATCCAGTACCGCACCACAAAAAGTCACTTGGCAGCGAAAAAACAACGGACCGGATACTCCGGGTCCTTTGGGCCGGCGACTCCGGTGGGACCGGAGACTCCGGACCAGATCCAAACATAAAAACTTGAACTGCCATAACTTTTGTAAATGAAGTCCGAATCGAGTGAATCCAATTTTGTTGGAAAGAGGACGACAAGAGCTTACCCTACAAAAACTGAAAATATGAAAACAAGCAAGGGAGATTTTGCAAAGGGTTGGAAGGGTGAAACCTTCCACATGGATGAGCCGGCAAAAACTCCAACACCGAAAACGCAAAAAGAAGACGCACACGGCATCCGTTTTCGGTGAACTTGGCCTTATCATGACAAGCACGACAAGCACGAAGACCACACCACGATAAGAGCCAAATAAGATCCAATAAAGATGATTGCAATGATGCAAGGGTTTGAGATCTCCACGAACGATACGATCAAGATACTCGGTCGAGAGCCCCTCTTGATAGTACGGTTAACTATCCTATAATCCGGTCTCTCACTAACATCATGAGACCGGTAAAATAGAAACTCTATCAAGATCATACCTTTGCCTTGCACATAATCCACTTGAGGTCGATGAAGACGATCTTCATCTACTCAAGACGAACCACCTTTCTTGATTGCGCTTCGCTTGATGAAGACTCGCTAATAGCTCCCCCATACACCAATATGGGAGAGGCACTCTTCGGCATATCTTTGCTTGAACTTGAGTGTTGATCAACCCGCACTTAGCCTTGATCAACACATACTCTTCTTCCCTAATCCTTGATTCCAACAAATGGAGATCAAGCAACGCATATGGACACACCTACAAGTATCTCAATACAAACATTAGTCCATAGAGATTGTCATTAATTACCAAAACCACACATGGGGGCAACCAGCACTTTCAAACACACCGTCCTTACTTGGACAAATGCATACTCGTGATTAAACCTCTCGCAAGCATCTGCAACTACGAGAAAGTAATTAAGATAAACACCTAACAACCACTTTAAACTTCGGGATCCTACACTCCCTAGTGCACTAGTTTGCAAATTGGGGTTCAGGTTTCTGTCACTCCGACAACCCTACCATAAGAAAACTAAATACACCATGCATTCCCCTAGGCCCTAAAAAGGTGAAGTATCATGTAGTTGACGTTCACACGATACCACTAGAGGAATAACAACACAACATAAATCATCAAACAATTAAATATTACTCAACATTATGCAATTACTAGCAACTAGGCCTTACCCATGTCCTCAAGAACCAAATAAACTACTCACGAGACATCATATA
Source organism: Puccinellia tenuiflora (assembly GCA_012064385.1). Lineage (NCBI taxonomy): Eukaryota > Viridiplantae > Streptophyta > Magnoliopsida > Poales > Poaceae > Puccinellia > Puccinellia tenuiflora. The sequence continues at coordinate 1,455,242 of QRDG01000533.1, read as the reverse complement.
GATCACGATCAGTGGTGGTATAAATATGGATAACAATCTGATCGTAACGGTAATTCACCGATAAAACTCACAAGCATCAACTACAAAGGGTAATCAACACTCGGGAAGTGATCCCAATGAACTATCAAATCCACAACTTCAAAAGCTACAGCGAGATGAGATGGGGTGATGATGGTGATGAAGGTGCTGATGGTGGAGAGGATGTTGACGATGATCCCGATGATGCCCGGTGTCGTGTCTTGGATCACGGACACCGGGAGTAAAGGATACCCCCTTTTTTAGGTTCGGTATGGGGCGCGAAGGAGGCCGGGAAACGTCTTCCGCCGGGGAGACTTCGTCTAGGCCCGAGTTCTACGTACAAGCATGCACCGCAGATACACAAGGAGTTTACCCAGGTTCAGGCCGCCCGGAGGCTAACAGCCCTACTCCTGCATGTCTAGATTGAGTGGTATATCATGGCGTAGCTTACAGAGGTGGTTGCGGGTGCGAACCCGGGAGGTGTCGGCTAGAGGTTGAAGACGAGCAGATCCTGACCCGGAGGAGATCACCTCTCGCCTATGCTACTTTCAGTCTTGCGCGCTACCTAGCCTAGCCTCCGACTCTCTGGGCATCCATTCGAAATCCGGTCCTTTCCCTCAGGTGCCTTGGTCCTCCTTTTATAGGCTAAGGGGATCCCACAGGTGCACCTTTGGGGGGCGGAGGGGTTTTGGCGGGAAAACCCCTTCGGGTTCTTCTTTGGGGGTGACGTGGCTTCTTCTCATCCAAGTATTCTTCTAAGGGGGTTAGGTGCGGTCGCCCACCTTTCCCTGGGCGGGCGGATAGGGGTTGACACCTTTTCCGTCACTGTCCCCCTTCGGCGCCTTCGTCTTCTTGGCGCCCAAGTCTTCTACGAGCTTCCAGCCGGGGCTGGCAAGCCTATCCTCTTCGCGCGGGCGGTGGTTCCCGGGGGTGAGCCTGGCCTCCTATCGGGCATCGGGGTCCCCGGGACCTCCGCGTCGTCTTCCAGGTTGAAGGGGGCCCCGGGGGTCCCCTGGTCCTTAGCCATGGTTGTCGATGCCGTGCTTGAATCGTCGCCGTGGGGCAGATGGGGGGCCCATCTGCCAGTCTTGAACCTTGGCCTTGCTCGCCTTCCTGGTGGGCCCGCAGGAGGTGGACCCACTTTGACCGCATCAGGGGAACTCCATGTTCCACTGTTGCGACAGTAGCCCCCGGGCATAGTCCCGGTGGCTACGCCCTTCTGCCGCCGGGGCTATGACCAAAAAAGAGTCAAAGTGGGTCCCCGGTGTCATGTCTTGACTGTCTTGTCCCATCCGCCGGGGCCGCACTTCGCGGAGGCGCGCGCCTCACGGGTCTTCTTTGCCTTGGTGAACGTTGCGGTCCGCGCGGATCGCCAATGCTTGTCTTGAATCCAACGGGAGGAAGCGCGCCGGACGGAATGCCTCCTCGATCCCCGCGCCGGCCGGAGCGGCGGGCCACGACGCGACGCATGGTGTGCCTTATAAGCCACGATTCCGGAGAACTGTAGCCATTACTTCTCCCCAATCGCAGAAATCCCAAGACGCCGTCCAATCTCACTTCGTCTTCCTCCGCCTTGCCGCGCGACTCGAGCTCCGCCCCTTCCCCCGCCCATGGTGCCCAGGTGGGAGAAAAGAGCAGTGCGGAAAGTGAAGCAGACCGCCGGGAAGAAGAAGACCGCGGCAGGCCCCGCTCGGGCCGCCCCTCTCCCCCCCCCCCGAGGGTTACACAAGCCTTGTTCTCCCCAAGCATATTCGCAAGCAAAGAGAGGATTGCCGACGCCCGGGCGTATTGGCCGCGGAATTCATTGGAGGAGACTAGCTGAAGATTCGATCGGACACAGGTCCCCAGCAAGATGGCGAAGTGGTGACCTTCCACGACTTCTCTGTGATGGGATTGCTTCCCCCTTTTTCTGATTTCTTCATGGCGATCCTGGAGGCGTTCGGGCTGCATATGCTGCATCTGCACCCGAACGCGGTGCTGATTCTGGTAACCTTCGCACACGCTTGCGAAGCGTTTGTCGGTGTGATGCCCTCCGTGGCATTGTTCCGACATTTCTTCATGCCCCGAACGGGGAGATCAAGGTGGATAGCGGGCGGAGTGTCCTTCTGCCTCAAGCAGGAGAACGCGCGCCAATATATCCGGAGACGAAGATCCAAGCTGACTGGAGGGAATGGAGGGAGAACTGGTACCTCATCTAGGCAGACAGTCCCAGCCCACACCTTCTTGTGCCGACTGCCCCGGCTGAGAGCTTAGCCAACTCCAGGGATGTAAGCTCTCAGGACGAGGCCCTCCTCCGATCATTAGGAGGTTTGCGGAGCTCTGCAACTGCCAGGTGAGCGGCGCTATGATCACTAGTGATTTCGTCCGACGGGGAATTGCTCCTCTGCAGCGCAGGTCCCAACCGCTATGGGAGACCCGCCAGGAGATGGGGTCCTGGGTATTGCGAAGTCTGTTGAAGGGGAAGATGCTCTTCCTGCTCCCGAGGGCGCCGTACGATCTTCCGCCAAGAGTTCATTCATTGCTCGACTGCCCCGAGGGCAGAGATGTCATGCCTCCCATGCTGCGGTGCAACGCTTACGGGCTCCAGGGTACCAAGTTCCTGGATCCGCCTCCAGTGCCCAAGACGACGGCTCGCGGGAGGTCTTGGATGGCGGTGGGACCGCCCTATGGAGACTTTTCCCCGAATGAGTCTGGAGCCCTTGACGATGAAGACGAAGAAGGGGCGACCCCGGAAGAGCTGGTCCGTTCCTCTCCCCCCGTACCTCCCCGAGGCGAAGGAGAGGTACCCACGAGTGGGGGAGGCGCTGGGGTAGAGCTGCCCCCCGAGCAGAAAGCACCTCCGAACTCGCCGGTGGGGCGGGACTCAGACGGAGAGTCCGAGGCCTTCCCACCCCCGATCCTTGCAGACGATGGAGACAACGAGAGTGTGTCGGTGCCGGATCTCTTTGGAGACTTGGTGGGGAAGCGATGGGGCTTCTCCGGCGCCAAACGGGCCCAGAGGTAAGCCCGACTCCCACCCTGATCCTTCCGAGCTTGCCAGGGACTGCAGCAGTCCTGACCGTCATTGCGCGCTTGCAGATCCTCCGGGTCCGGAAGCCCCTGAAAACGCGCCCGAGCAGACGAAGATGAAGAAGCGGGAGAAGCCGTCGAGAGCTCCGCGGCGGTTGCGGGAAAACTCCCGTCTCCCAGCAGGACCCCTCCGAGGGCCGAATCCCCGGAGGGAGGAACCAAAGGGTCACCGTCAATGGCGGCCCAGTCGACGCCCCTTCGCGGGCTGGAGCGAGCGGCCTCGGGTCGGGACCCGGCAGCCTCGGCGTCGCCCCCCGGTAACTCCACCCGGAGACGACACCATCACCCCGGGTGACCGGAAGGATCCCCAGAGGCTGACACGTCATTGTTGATGCAGATCTCGAGGCAGGAGACCGCGCCGGGGGCGATGGCGACGTTGAGCCCCCAGCGGCCCGCCCCGAGCCTGGTGCCGAGGCCGAGCAGGCCTCTGGCGACGCCTACACATCGAGACCCGCGAGCCCCCAGCCAGACCCGCGGACAACGAACCCGGCACCGGGGTTCACGAGGACGTTCCCCAACATTAGGGAGTTCTTGGCCTTCGCGAAGGCCGAGGTTGAGCGGCAGGAGCCCTCTTCCTCCTCCTGGGAGGAGGAATTGCGCGCCCGCAAGGAGCGGCTGACAGCGGATGAAGAGTTACTTAACGCTCGAGAGCTTAGGCTGTCCTGCCAGCACGAAGAGCTGCAGCAGCGTCTCCGCAGGCTCGAAGCTCAGGAGAAGACTTTCCTTGAGGTGGAGGAGATGTTCTAGGCTAGGGCGAACCTCAACGAGGAACGCCTGGAGCAAGGGATGCTGAACATGGAGGGGTGGACTCGCATCGAAGTGGAGGCGGAGGTGAAAGAGACCATCCAGGCGAAGGACAAGGCCATCAAGTCGAGAGACCGGAAAATCTCCAGACTGAAGGAAGACCTTGCCCACGAGGAGAAACGCGGGGAACAAGCTCGTGATGACCTCTAGCGGGTCCGAGGTGAGCGGGATAAGCACGAGGAGAGGATCGCATCTCTGGTAGCCACCATTGATGCGCAAAAAGCGGCCCTGAACGAGGCTGAAGGGTTCAAGAAGAATGCGGGCGCCCACCGGCTCGCGCTAGAGGAGAAGATCCGGAATCTAGAAGGCGCGGTGAAGTTTCAAGATGAGGCCGCCAAACGACGACCATCATGCGCCAGACCGAAGCCAAGGAGCACGTCGAGAGGTTGGCGGCCATGGAAGCGTGCAAGTCGCAGGCTCAGATTGCCTGGGACAGCCATGAGAAGCTGTCCGAACAGCTCAAAGCAGTGCTGAGTGACCTGGCGAAGGCCAAAGAGGAGAGCAACTTCCGCAGTCACCGGCGGGGCAACGACGAGATTCTGCTCAAAATGCACGCCTGGTCTTCAAAGATCATGGACGCGCTGGTGGCGCTGAAGGTGGAGGGCTTGCCCTCCCTCTCGAAGGAACAATCCTACTCCCTCCGGTGTTATCCTTCGTTCCTGAAGCTCGTGGCCTCGTGCATCAGTGGCCTCAGAGGAAGCGTGAGCAGGGCCACCCTCCAGGAAGGTTGAGTTGCGGCCCGGCAGGTGGCCACCCAGTTCCTCGCGGCCCTCCAACGGTGGCACCAGCAACCTCCTTCCCTGCCCGACCTGGAAAGCCTCACCCCCGAGATGTTGACCAATCCCGAGGTGACCCGCCAGGTGGACGAGATCATGAAGCATCTCTCCCGCGAGGACGACAAGCGATCCTGAAAGCAAAATGGGGCAATACCAGGAAATGTGAACTACGTCTTGTAAACTTGTATTTTTCGGAATGTAAATAAACCTTTTCCTAGTTTTATCCGTTTTATTACATTCGTGGAGACTTAACGCTCTCGGGAAGGGTTAATGGGCGTGAGAGCTAACCAGCCGTGGGCACTTAGATGGATCTGAGTCACCGACACTGGGCGCATCCCCCCCAAGAACCCATCGTTTTTTGACCGCACGGACCTCAGCCCACGACTCCACTGCCCGAGGGAAACTGACAGCTTCGTTGCGGAGGTGCCACCCCAAAACAACGCCCGCTTTCATCTTAGCCAAAAAGCATAAAACATGTGCAAAAAAGGGAAAAGCCCGTGCAAGCACGTTTATACTTAGCTCAATGTCGACCTCCTTTTGGCTATCTCAGCAATTGTTTCGTCGCGCTGCCGCCAAGACGGGTCTTCTATGCCATTTTTAAGACATAACTCTGCCCTGCCTGCGGTTACCCGCAGGGTCAGGGACCCGTGCTGAAATAGCCGCCTGCCCAGCCATCTCCACTAGCGCAGGACCTTTAATGACCCCGGTCCGGAGACCCTTGTGTTCCCGACACCGCTTGAGGGAACGTCCGCCTTGCTGACATCCTTATGGTGCCGGTCCGGAGACCCCATCTGGCTCTTTATCCTTGACGCCCGGAGGCCGTCCACCTTTTATTCCCGACGCCACCCATGTGCACATCCGCCTTGCTGACACCCTCGCGGTGCCGGTCCGGAGACCCTCCTTGTCGCCCGGTGGCCAACCATTTTGCAATCTGATATTTCTGAGGAGGTCCACTTGGTCCCGGGTGTATTGCCACAATGTGACCCGGCAGATCCCATTCTTCTCCGGGTTGGTCTTTGCAGAAGAAAACTTGATCCCAGCTGGTGACGGTCATTAGCTGACTTCCTTGTATTCCTTGCGCCGCTGGCGGTGAGATGGATTCGTCCAGATTGTCGGTCTGGGTGGAGCCGTCGATGACGGTTCTTGGTGATTTCTTCTTCGGGGCTTTCCTAGGTCTCGGGTTGAGAGGACAATCTCTGCTGAGGTGACTGAGTTCCCCACAGGTGTAGCATTCCCCGCTTCTAGGGCGCTTTCTGAGCTCACGGCAGTCTTCAATATTGTGCCTATTAGATTGATGAAACGAGCACCAGGGTCCTGGCTGACCATATTCACCCAGAGGGATCTCGACTTCTTGTGGCACATAGACATGAGGGTCTTCACTAGTGATCTCGGTCTGTTGGCTCGGGATCTGACTTCCCTCCTCTCGGAGGTGCACCGGCAGAGATGTTTCCAAGTAGAGTTCCCCCTTCACCTCGCGCGTCTGCGGGGAAAGAGGAGCGTCAATACTTGTAGCATTCTCTTGAGGCCTCCTTCCACTGGCAACCGTGGCGGTGTGCGCTGCTGGGGGGACGAACTGAATCCCGCGGGACTGACCTTGGGCTGAAGGCATTACCAGGGATTCCCCAGGGTCGAAACCGAGACCCGGGTACCGCAGGTACTCCACACTGGACTTGGCCTTCTTCTTCCGCACCATCCCTGATGCAGAACCCAGCGACGTAGCCGACGCAGGTCCTGCCGGCGAACACGACGACAAGGTTGACGCAGGCCTTGTCGACGAACTCGAGGTCGATGAAGCACTTATCGATGACCTTGAGGCCGACGCAGATCTTGTCGATGACCTTGAGGCCGACGCAGACCTTGTCGATGACCTTGAGGCCGGCGCAGACCTTGTCGATGACCTTGAGGCCGACGCTGACCTTGTCGATGACCTTGAGGCCGGCGCAGACCTTGTCGATGACCTTGAGGCCGACGATGACCTTGTCGATGACCTTGACGGCGAGGTCGACGTAGGACTTGCCGTAGATGTCGACGAAGATCTCGAAGTCAATGAAGATGGATCCTGTGCTTGCGCCCCCTACCTGGCGTGCCTGATGTCGTGTCTTGGATCAGGGACACCGGGAGTAAAGGATACCCCCTTTTTAGGTTCGGTATGGGGCGCGAAGGAGGCCGGGAAATGTCTTCCGCGGGGAGACTTCGTCTAGGCCCGAGATCTACGTACAAGCATGCACCAGAGACACAAGGATTTTACCCATGTTCAGGCCACCCGGAGGCTAACAGCCCTACTCCTGCATGTCTGGATTGAGTGATATATCATGGTGTAGCTTACAAAGGTGGTTGCGGGTGCGAACCCGGGAGGTGTCGGCTAGAGGTTGAAGACGAGCAGATCCTGACCCGGAGGAGATCACCTCTCGCCTATGCTACTCTTAGTCTTGCGTGCTACCTAGCCTAGCCTCCTACTCTCTGGGCATCCGTCCAAAATCCGGTCCTTTCCCTCAGGTGCCTTGGTCCTCCTTTTATAGGCTAAGGGGATCCCACAGGTGCACCTTTGGGGGCGGAGGGGTTTTGGTGGGAAAACCCCTCCGGGTTCTTCTTTGGGGGTGATGTGGCTTCTTCTCGTCCAAGTATTCATCTGAGGGGGTTAGGTGTGGTCGCCCACCTTTCCCTGGGCGGGCGGTCAGGGGCTGACACCTTTTTCGTCCCTGTCCCCCGTCGGCGCCTTCGTCTTCTTGGTGCCCAAGTCTTGTAGGAGCTTCTAGTCGGGGCTGGCAAGCCTATCCTCTTCGCGCGTGCGGAGGTTGGTTCCTGGGGGTGAGCATGGCCTCCTGCCAGGCATCGGGGTCCCCGGGACCTCCGCGTCGTCTTCCGGGTTGAAGGAGGCCCCGAGGGGTCCCCTGGTCCTTAGCCGTGGTTGTCGATGCCGTGCTTGTCTCGTCACCGTGGGGCAGATGGGGGGGCCATCTGCCAGTCTTGAACCTTGGCCTTGCTCGCCTTCCTGGTGGGCCCGCAGGCGGTGGACCCACTTTGACCGCATCAGGGGAACCCCATGTTCCACTGTTGCGACACCCAGCGTGATGGCGATGACGATTGCAGCGATTTCCCCCTCCGGGAGGGAATTTCCCTGGCAGATTTCTCCCTGTCGGAGCTCTTCTTCTCTCTGTCTGGTTTCCACCTCGTAGAGGCAGCGGAATATTTCTTCGTGGACGCCCCCAACGTTTTTAGGTCAAACACAACTAATACGCCGAAGGGGAGCCGAAGGGGGGCCACAGGGGCCAGGGGCGGGTCCCAGCCGCGGCCCCACCTGAACCCGCGGCCAGGGATCGCCCTTGCCCCTAGTGGTTCGCCTCCGTGCGCCCTTTTGGCTCCGTGACTTATTTCCAAAAATAATATCTCATGAATTTTTCTTGAAATTTGTGAGCTTCGCAAGTCAGGTGTCTTGACAGGTAATTTTCCAGCTGATTCCGGACACCGGCAGATGAATCTCCCAAAATGTTAAACATGCAAAATAAGGTAAAATAACATGAGTAATGTATCACAATACGAAATATATCAATTAATAAAGATAAATTATGATGTAAAATAGTGATGCGAAATGGACGTATCAACTCCCCCAAGCTTAACTCCGCTTGTCCCCAAGCGAAAACTGAGCTCGGTAAACATGACCACAGGTTTATAGAGTGAAGTGTCGATAATAAAGAATACAAACATGAAGCATTAGTATTTACTTTCTCAACACTAATATATTCAAAACAGTAACGTATTCTCATAAAACTTCTTGAGAATAAGTGAATCAATAATAACATATTAAGGTATAACAAAGTAGAAACTCATTTAGCAACGACAAACGATGTTTTCAGCTAAGGACAATCGGACTTATCAAACTCTTATTTCAAGAAGGATCCAATATATGCTTCAACTATCAAGTCATCTTTCCATGAGTTGCAAACCATCAAAGCTGTAGTCCAATGATAAAAGCATTAAAACTGAAATAATGGAGAAAATGAGTAACTGTAATGAAACATATTAAACGCATTGCAGATAGCATAAATGATAGTATCATAAGTCAACACTTTAGGTTCGCTTGTGGAGAATAGAGGAAGTAGGTGTACTGACTCAACAGTAAATAAAAGAAAGGCCCTTCGCAGAGGGAAGCATGTATTTATCATGCACTAGAGCTTTTTCAATTTTTGAAAGAGAAGGTGTAAAATGATTTTGAGAGGTGCATGTCTTTGTCAATGAATCTATAGCAGAAAAATTCATTAGTCCCCCGTACCAAGCAAGGCTTTAAACTTGTGAGAGCGGCTCCCATAGAGGAACGAGAACATTCCTCTTTATCCTTTGTTTATCACTAACCAATGTTTGACTGATTTCTTAGGTTGCACTGTGTGAAGGAGATATTAATGATCGGTTGGGAACCCTTGGCCACCTCTCGGCAAATTTAAGTGAGCATGTAATCCATGCTTACCAGGTGAAAAGGGGGGAAATAACCTTGCTTGACACAAGATATAACAAACTTCCCTACTACTTCCTCACGAGCTAAAAACAGAGACACAAACAGAGTACTTTGAAGGTTTTAAAGGTAGTGCATGACAATTGACTTGGAGTGGCTGAGAATACCACATGTAGGTAGGTATGGTGGACACTTGTGGATGGTGATTGGCTAAAGGATTGGATGCATGAGCAGTCATTCCGCTCAGTACAAGTCTTTAGGCTAGCAAAGGCTTTAAAGCAAACATAAAGTGTTGAGAGATAACAATCAAATATACTATCTAAACAATAAGTCAAACATGCAACATCAAGCCATCATCTTTGTCAGCATAATTCTTTTTAGCAAAAGAGCATAAAACTAGAGGACTCACTAGCATGCAAGATATTCAAGATAATATATTTGCATGTAAATTCCTCTTCCCTACTCAAGCATCAAAGCATTGTCGCAGTTAACCATAATTATGCTTGCCACAACTAAACAAAATTCTACTCTCACACCCAATGTTAAATCACCACTTACCACAAGACCAGCGTATGAGAAAGATTGCCATAATAGAATATAAAGTGAAGAAGAGTAAAAGAAAGCTTCTCATTTATATTCCATTATAGAAAACCACACACCAACGGATACATAGAGCACTCTAAAGGAGTGATAGACACACTGCAACACCATGCTACATAATAATTTCTCTACCCATGACATAACTCACACGACCATAACTATGACAGATAATGATAAAGATAAAGATACCGGGGCACTCCCCCAAGCTTGGAACAAGCCAAAGGAGTGCCATTACCCAAGATACTCGAACTTATTCCCATGGTGGCGATGGGTCTTCATCCTAGTCACCAAATTTTCACGAAAGACGCTTCCCATCAACAAAAGACGAACTGGTCTCTTCGGTCTTGAAACTTGCAGCAGAACTCATACGCTTGAATCTAAGTTCATACTGACAAATCTGATTATGCAGATCGTAAATATGTGCTTGCAGGTGATCAGTCTTGTTTCCCAGAAGGGAAATCTTCTCCCTTAATTCTTCAGTCTCTTCCTTATGGATGGTGATGAGATCGGCGATGATACTGTGATTCACGCACAACCCACGCTCAACCATCTTCTTGTACTTGAACACCTCGTGTTCCACCTCTTCTAGCCTTGTCTTCACGTCTCCTTCCTTCTTGGGGCCTTCAAGATCCTTCTTGTGAAGCACTCCGTCCTTGAGTTGAAGAACTTGAGGGTGCATCTTGACTTCCGCCAAGTAGGGATTGATGACGTTCTTGAAGAAATCATCCTTCGGAGAGCTCGGGGAAGTCATGGCAGCTAGGGTTGATGAAGAGCTTCTAAAACCTGGTTGAAACAACTCGAAACAAAAACACGACGGAAACACAGGATACGCTCCTTGAAAAATTTGGGGAAATATATAGCAAAAAGTTTCACGTAAAAAGGAAGGAAACGAGACGAGGCGGTGTCCAGACACCAGGGGCGGGTCCCTGCCGTGGCCAGGGGTCGGCCCTGCCCCCTGGACTCCGTCTCGGACTCCATTTCATCTCCTAATTTTTCATATTTCCAAAAACTGATACTGTAATTTTTCTGGAATTTTCCGAGGAAGTTTCCTTACCGAAACTGTTACCCATTATTTCTCTGATTCTGGAGTCTTCCGGTATTTGTCTTCAATAAATTCTTCCGGAATGACTACTTGAGTTATATCAAGATCTTTCTCTATAGGATTACTGGAAATATCACTAGTACAGAAAAGCCTATCAGTGGCGCACCGTTTTTTAATTCTGTGGCGCACGGCCGGTGCGCCACTGAATCGCCGCCACTAAATTATTTTTCTGTGGCGCACCTTGTCCGTGCGCCATAGAAAGTTAAAATTTCTGTGGCGCACCGCAGCTGGTGCGCCACAGAAAGGCCTCGACTGGTATCAGCATATATGTTCTGTGGTGCACCTCTGCCTGGTGCGCCACAGAAATATATGCGCCACAAAAACTGTAAACAGTGCGCCACAAAAATGTGAATCAGAGAAATACAGAAAAATCTATTTTTCTGTACAAATACAATTATACAGAATTAATTACACATATTTATACAGAAATACAGGTATATTAATTTGACAGGTAAATGAAAATACATTAATCACGCATATATTACTTAGTGCCCGACATACATATATATGTACATATAGTCACAAAGTGGCGAATGTAGTACATCGGCGTCATGATACAAAAGTTCATCGCTATTACATTACAAAAGTTCATCGCTATCAAAAGCAGTACATCGGCGATGATGATGGTGAGCAAGGGCGGGAGCATGATCATGATCGAGTCTTCTTCGGTAGCGGCGCCGGGAACGGTTTAATCGACGTTCCGGCAATCTCAAGGGCCTCACGGGGTACCTGCACAAGCATTTCTGAAATAGGACATCTCGACGACACGATGGTCGGAGCACAAACAACAACGACACAATGGTCGTGGACACACATATATTCACAACACATCCATAATTTCTCACCACTTGTCGACGAGCTCCTCCGGTGGCGGCGGTGACGGTAGCGTCGAGGTCTCTCCTCTTCAAACTGCATAGTTCATAAATGTAGGTTAAATTCAGGTTTTTCAGAAAACAGATAAAACATAGCATTTTGGCCTACATGATTTAGTCTGCTATACTGGTTAATTTGGACAAACAATTGATGCCTATCAATCTATAGGTCTAGCTATTTCTAATGATATGAAGTTTACAAAATTTGGTGGAGCAGATTAACCAGAATTTGCATGCAAAGGGGGCTAATCTACACTGTTTTTCAGACTTAGCAGTTTCTTCAGGTTTTTCAGAAAACAGATAAAACATAGCATTTTGGCCTACATAATTTAGTCTGTTATAATGTTTAATTTGGTCAAACAATTGATGCCTATGAATCTATAGGTTTAGATCTTTCTAATGATATGAAGTTTAAAAAATTTGGTGGAGCAGATTAACCAGAATTTGCATGCAAAGGGGGCTAATCTACACTGTTTTTCAGACTTGGCAGTTTCTTCAGGTTTTTCAGAAAACAGATAAAACATAGCATTTTGGCCTACATGATTTAGTATATTATAGTGTTTAATTTGGACAAACAATTGATTCCTATGAATCTATAGGTTTAGCTCTTTCTAATGATATGAAGTTTACAAAATTTGGTGGAGCAGATTAACCAGAATTTGCATGCAAAGTGGGCTAATCTACACTGTTTTTCAGACTTAGCAGTTTCTTCAGGTTTTTCAGAAAACAGATAAAACATAGCATTTTGGCCTACATTATTTAGTATATTATATTGTTTAATTTGGACAACCAATTGATGCCTATGAATCTATAGGTTTAGCTCTTTCTAATGATATGAAGTTTAGAAAATTTGGTGGAGCAGATTAACCAGAATTTGCATGCAAAGGGGGCTAATCTACACTGTTTCTTTTCAAAAAGGGCAGAAATGAATCTTAAACTATTTATTGAATAAAAGTTTTTCTGAAAAATTGGAGAAAATTCCCTGAACTGCCTATGGTCATATAGGACCTAACTGTGCAAAAACCTCATCAAGTTATGTTCAAAAATTTGGAGTTATTTCAAAAGTTCAGTTCTGGACATTTTGCAAATTCAATTAAAATAAGGCCAAATAAATTCAGAAAAATGTGAGACTACTTTCCCTAGACCCAACTTTTCATCCTGAATCTACTAGACATCATTTGGGTGCCTTGTTGTATTCAAAAATTTGAAGATAGACACACAGGCATTTCCACAAGCACCTAGAGTGCATAGTTCGGTGGAGAGGGGAGGGAGGAGGAGGAAGATGGCAGGGAGAGGAGGGAGGAGGGAGGAGATACCTGCGCAGGGGACGTCGTCGAGGCCGGTGTCGAGGTGGTGGCGTCGGTGCCGGCGTCGAGGTGGTGGCGTCGAGGTGGTGGCGTCGGGCTGCCGGGGTCGAGGTGGTGGCGTAGGGGCCGGCGTCGAGGCCGGCGTCGAGGCCGGCGTCGAGGCGGTGGCGTCGGGCTGCCGGCGACGAGGGGCGTCTCCTCCGGTGGCGGCGGTGGCGTCGGGCTGCCGGCGGCGAGGGGTGCGTCGTCGAGGCCGGGGTGCGTGGACGTCGTCGAGGCCGGGGTGCACGCGGGAGTTAGGAAATTTGGGGAGAAAGTGAAAGGGTACGTACGGGGCGCCACCTTTTTAGATCTGCCATGCACTTTCTGTGGCGCACTGCGCCCCGTGCCCCACAGAAATGCAACATTCTGTGGCGCACCACGGCAAGTGCGCCACCGAATGTTGTATTTCTGTGGCGCACAGGGCGCGTGCACCATAGATATCACCCATTTTGTGGCGCACTGGATGGGGTGCGCCACAGAATGCTGCATTTCTGTGGCGCACCTGGTGGGGTGCGCCACAGAATATGGCCAGATATTTCTAACTTGATCGACGGATGTGGGACCCACCTTCTTTCTGTGGCGCATCAGCGCCGGTGCGCCACAAAATAACCCTTTTCTGTGGCGCACCACCCAGAAATGCGCCACAGAAGTGTGATTTTTCTGTGGCGCACGTCAAACCATGCGCCACTAAATAAATTCTGTGGCGCACCGCCAGATGGTGCGCCACAGAATAGGCTTCTTTCTATAAGCTATTTCCTACTAGTGTATAATGCTTGAGTCGCTGACCATTCACCACTTGAGGTTTGTCTCTATCGAGGGTGTTAATTTTAATAGCACCGGAGCGATAAACTTCCTCAACAATGAATGGTCCTTCCCATTTAGAGAGTAATTTTTCTGCAAAAAATCTAAGACGAGACCTATACAACAATACTTTATCACCAATATTAAACTCCCTTTTTAAAATCCTCTTATCATGCCATTTCTTTAACTTTTCCTTGATCAACCTGGCATTTTCATAAGCCTCACTCCTCCATTCATCCAAAGAACTCAAATTAATCAATCTTTTCTCACCAACAAGAGTAGGATCAGAATTGAGTTGTCTAACAACCCAATAAGCTTTATGTTCTAATTCAAGAGGCAAATGGCATGCTTACCCGTAAACCATTTTATAGGGAGACATGCCCATAGGATTTTTATAAGCAGTTCTATAAGCCCACAAAGCATCATTAAGTTTCTTAGACCAATTCTTCCTAGACTTGTTGACAGTCTTTTGCAAAATTAATTTGATCTCTCTATTGGTTAATTCAACTTGCCCACTAGTTTGAGGATGATACGGTGAAGAGACCGTTTGATTTACATCATATTTAGCTAAAACTTTCCTAAAAGAACCATGAATAAAATAAGAACCTCCATTAGTCATAAGATATCTAGGTACTCCAAACCTAGGGAAGATAATTTCTTTAAGCATTTTTTAAGATGTCTTATGATCAACACTTTTAGTTGGTATAGCTTCTACCCATTTAGTAACATAATCTACAGCAACAAGTATATGTGTATGACCATGTGAAGTAGGAAAAGGACCCATGAAGTCAAATCCCCAACAATCAAAAGGTTCAATGACAAGAGAGTAATTCATAGGCATTTCATTACGTCTACTAATATTACCTACCCTTTGACCAGTGGCAGAGCCAGGAAAAAATAGGAGCCTGGGCGGACCGTAAGCTAAGTAAAAAAATCGAGAATCACAATGGGGTTTGATATATATATATATTTATATTGTTTTTTGACTTTTACATCATTTTAACTCATTTTTTATGTCGGTTTTTTCTATTATGGGTCAACATGATGTAAAAATTTAGATATGTAACATAATTTTATTGATTTAACAACGTAAAAAAATGATGGGTGCAAAATAACTTATTCTGCACCCTAGATGTCAAATAGGGTTTCTATATAATATATATATATATATATATATATATATGCAAATATAAGTACCAAACTTTAGAACAATACCTTCATGATAGTTTGTAAGTGAGAACCAAGTGTTCGCTCGGTGGTTGGCGCTCCGGATGTGGAGCCGGCCCGCACGGGTTAGAGTTCCAGTTGTGTTAGCTCGAGAAAATCAGGTCCCAGCTGCGCGTGCTCGGATAAACTGGATGTCTCACCTACCTAACAACGTATAACCAAGTGAGGGATCATTCTCCCATTGGCAATATTTTATTATGGTAGTTTGAAAGAAAATAATACACAACTAAAAATATGCAAAATATAGCTCACTAGACAATAGGACAGAAACCGAGATATCCGAACACCACATGCAAGATTAAAAATAAAGTAAGAATTACTAACTCATAGACTTGTAAATACAATTCACATTAGAAAGCATGAAACATACCATTATAAACTACAAATGTCGCCTTGGCAAAAACCCTCTATGCGAATTGGCATGAAACCCTCGAGTAATAATGACATCATTAAGTGATTTGAATATCTAACATATCATCAAGTGATTGAACCAATCATCATTTATCTTGTTGTGCAATTCAGAATTGATATTTTTCATTATTGGGCAACGTGAACCGGTGGCTCTTGTTCTGAGTGCGCAATATTTGCATTCTAACTACTTGCTCTAGGACCAAATATCTCATCACATCCAATATTTAACAGTAACCAAGATTAAAATTTGATGATTTGGAATTATAGCTAAACAACAATGATCAAGTTAGCGGAGTCTCTAAAGAAATCATACTTTTGGGGAGTGAAATATTTTTCTTGAATCGATCCGCACAAAATCCCCTAATTCAGTTCCCTGTGTGACTGCATCACAAAGTGCAAACCATTGTTAATACCCCCAAAGCCGAGTGCCGAATTATCAGAGAATAACCAACTGGCACAACAAGATTGAACCAACCGACGAGAGGTGGTGCTGGTGCCCACGCCAGTCCCCAATCCCCAAAGAGTTCCCCGATCTGCAGCTTGAAGTTGAAATGTCAAGGAAACATGGAATACTGGAATAGGAAGAAGCCGAGCGGCGGCTGATCCCTAATGCCCTGATCGATCACTGCATTGCTTCATTCCCAATTTCGCGTGGAAACTGGCGAGAGCAGGATGTAGCCCACAAACTCACGTAGTACTAAAGTCAAACAGACCAAGTTTCCTTTTTTTTTTTTTTGCGAAACACAGTACAACACAGGTACTCACATACACGCGTATACACTCACCCCTATGAACGCACACACGCACACCCTACCCCTATGAGCACCTCCGAAATACTGAGCCGGCGGTCTGGTCTTGAGATTGACGAAGTCACCACGGGCGCCTCGCTATCGACGGGAACGTCGCCTCCCACTGAAGAATATTCCGCCAAATATGAGAAACACCAGTGTCAAACCTGGGGTTTGAACTCTGGTGGGCTGGGGGTACAACCACCCACCTAACCATCCAACCAAGGGTTGGTTCTCAACAGACCAAGTTTCCTAGCTGGGCTCCTGGAATAAGAAGCACGTGAGGCCCAACAATATTTGCCCGGGCAAATTAGGTCGTTACTAGCAGGAAAATAGACTACCTGATCGATGTTAGTCAACAGCTGCTCGCGAGCGAGCCCGGGCAGCTGCCCCGGGTCGCCGGGTGCTGTCTCCGCCCATGCCTTTGACATTCATCACAAGAAGAAACAAACCTTTTAGAATCCTTAAATAAAGTGAGCCAATAAATTGGAGAACCTTGTGTGCGGTCCTATCTCCTGCGCGATGGCCACCATAGCATTTGTTGTGACATTTTCTCAAAATTTCATCTTGCTCATGCTCAGGAACACATCTCCTCATAGTTTCATCAACTCCCTCCTTGTATAAATGTGGGTCATCCCAAAAGTAGTGCCTCAAATCACAAAATAATTTTTTCCACTGTTGATGAGTAAAACTTAGAGGCAAAAGTTTTGAGACAATAAAATTAGCATAATCAGCATACCAAGGACTATCATACGAGCTTACCTTAACAACTACAACTTGTTTATTGATACGTCCAAAACGTATCTACTTTTTCAAACACTTTTGCTGCTGTTTCTCCTCTAATTTGCATGATTTGAATATAACTAACGCGGACTAACGCTGTTTTCAGCAGAATTGCCTTGGTGTCTTATTTTTGTGCAGAAATCAAAGTTCTCGGAAAATTCTGGAAAAAATCCAGAAATTCTTATTTGGCAGAAGACCCACGTAGCCAGAAGGGGTGCTGTGCGAGGTGCCCACAGCTCCCAGGTTCCACCTGGCCGCGGCCCAGGCTGGGCCGTGCTTGGGGCCCACCTGGCCACCTGGTGGCTCGGTCGACGATGCTCCTTTCTCCTATTTACTTCCTTCGACCTAAAAACGCCAGAACCCCCAATTGTTTTTCCAGAAAAGATACAGAGCATCACCGCCTCCTCGAAACCTAATTTGGGGAGAAGAAGTTCCTATTCCGGCACCCTGCCAGGACGGGGATTGAAGGGGAGATCGTTGCCATCTGCATCACCATTGTCTATCCATCGACCATCTATGTTTTCCCCATCCATGTGTGAGTAATTCCGGGTTGTAGACTGAGGGGATGTTAGGGATTGGATGAGATTGTTCATGTAATAAGATGTCAGATTGCTAGGGCATGATGTCTAGTATCTATGAGAGTGCTTTTTATCATTGTTGCAACTCTTGGTGAGTTGAATACTTGCCACTTAGGGCCCGAATGTCATGTTTTCATATCTGAACATATTGTGATAAGTACTATTTTGGATCATATCTACAAGTTGTTTGCACCTGTTGTTGTCCGGAACCCGAGGCCCCAAAGTGATAGCTTTTGGGACAACCAGAGGGGATGGCTGTGACTTGAGGGTTACATGTATTCATTGAATGTTAATGCTTTGTTCCGGTACTTTGTAAAAGGAGTACCTTAATTACCTTTAGGCTTCTCATAAAGGCCCCACTGAAATGGGATGGTTGGACAAAAGATGTCGTACAAGTATCTTATTGCAAGCATGCACGACTACCTACGGAATGTATGCCTATTGTCGTGGTATTGTCGAATCTAGCTGCGGCAGGGGTGCCATCGAGCTAGGTAGAGAGAGGGGTTTAGGAGACGTGGGGTATTCCGGCGACGGGATGACAAAGGGTTTACCCAGCTTTGGATCTCGCAACGGTGGCGAAACCCTACGTGCTGCTATAATTCACTATAAGGCAATATACGACGATTACAATGAAAGGTGTGTTAGAGCTTGCCCTGAGACGTCCCTTAGGCCGGCTTATAAAGGCTTCCGGACCTAGGGCTTACAGGAGGAAACCTAACCGACTAAGTCACAGAGTTCTACTCTAATCTGGCTTGGGCCCTGCCTTGTGTGCTAAGTCTTCCGCAATGCAGTCCGGCTTCTGGAACCTTCCCTTAGCCGGATGGGCCTCCTGCGCTTCATCGTACTGGGCCGCCCGGTAAGCCGGATTTCGGCTTACCACCACTGGGCCACCCTGGTACGCTGGCTATTAGTCTCCTTCGTGAAGGTACCTGTTCGGCATAACCCCAACAGTAGCCCCCGGAAAGCTTCAAGTACTTCAGCGGCTGGCTTCAATCTTCCGGCAATGTGTTGTCCGGGAAATTCATCATCCGTCGTCAGTCTTGGAGCATTCCCAGAAACCTGCAATCATGCCGAACAGCTTTGTCAATTTCGGTATGCCGGCTCTTCATGTCGAAAAGCACTGAGTATAGTTTGACACTCGTGCGTCGATTTGATGGATTTGTCAGACCCGGCAGAGTGAGTGGAGTAGCATCTTTGAATGTAGGGGCTAGTTTCCATTTTTCCCGCGTTGGAACCGGGGCGTCGGAGGGAAGGAACTTCTCCAACGGCTCGATCCCGTGACGCGTGGCGAAAATCTCGGCTCCAGACCGTTGCCCGAATCTCAGCACGCCCACTATTTAAGTTGGACGCCTCGCCTTCGCCGCAGCTACCAGTCCATTAGCAACCCTAGCGCAGAGGTCCTCCAGATCTCATCTTCACCGAGCTCAAGTTCTTCTCTCCTCCGCTCATGGCGTCCAGTGCCCCTAGCTCTCCTGTGGTCGATGCTATGCCTCTCGATTCGGCGCCGCCGGCGGGTGGCTTGGCCTCCGGCATCGCGGCCGTCGATTCCGCACCATCTTCCTCTCCCTCTGCTTCTTCCCCCGCTCCGGTAGCCCCCCCCGCCGCAATCTCAGGGCGTGACGAGGTTGCCCTAGCTAAAGCTGCAGCCGAAGCTGCGGCTATGGTTGCTTCGGCTTCCGCAGCCGCCGCCGATATGGCCGAAGAGGCCCGGGCCACTGAAGAAGAAGAAGAAGAAGAAGAGGAGGAAACCGGCGACAACGAAGGTGCCGCCAATAACCCGAACCACAACTGGGGTTGCTCGGTGGTGGATGACGTCGAGCTGACGGGAATGATGGCCGCTGGGGCCATTCTTCCGTCTTCAGAGTCGGCGCCGACTTGGCGATCCGCCTTTGGCGACCCTTCTCCAACTCCAATCAAGGATGAACGGGTACTTCTTTCTTCTCATGTTGTCCGGGGGTTCTCTTTGCCGCCCTCGGCTTTCTTGATCGAGATACTGGACCATTATGGTCTCCAGCTTCATAACATCACCCCCAACAGCCTCCTCTACATATCCGGCTTCGTAGCGCTGTTCGAAGGCTATTTAGGATTAGCTCCTAGGTTAGACTTCTTTCAGTACTGCTTCGGAGTCAAGAGGCAGACAGTTCAGAAAGAACTGCTGGTTGCCGGCTCCATTAGCTTCAATTGCCGCCGGGACATAGATTGGTACCCTAAAGTACCAATCGTGGATTCGGCTAAGGGGTGGGCATCCACCTTCTTCTATTGCAAGGATGTAGCGCCTCCAAACAGGCTGCAGGGTCTTGCTCCTTTTGAAGATAGGGCCGCAACAGAACTCCCTTCGTGGAAGAAGAAGCCGACAGCAAGAATGCTGGCGGAGCTTGCCGCCATCAAGGCCAGGATCACAGAGCTGACCTCCGGCACCCCTCCCCTAACTGGGGAGGACACAATAATTTGCTGGATGAAGAGACGGATCCAGCCCCTCCAACATCGTGCTCGGCTTTTATGTGAGTACACGGGCGACTCTGATCCCACGGGGATCAGTAAAAAGGACCTGGAGCAAGGCCGCTTTGAGGCTCGCTTCAACAAGATTATCAAAGCCCGGCCTGGCGAAGGCCGACAATATGAAGAATCGCTGCCGATGTATACGGCATCCAACCCTCCCCCAAAGGTACTTTGCCGAACCAAAGTTCAATTCTTTGAAGGATTCGATTTTGCCTTTAACAGGTTAACATGCAATATGTCAGATTCCCGGAGTTTCCGCCGCTCGCCCTGCTGGTAAGCCATCATCCAGCAAGGCGCCCATGCAACCCATCTCCTTTTCATCGGCTACTGCAGAGAGCCGGAAGAGGAAAAGCCAGTCTACTACGATTGGCGTTAAGTCATCCGAGGATGACGACGCTCTTGCCCGGGCTCAACATCCCCAACAAGAAGTAAGTCGGCTTAACACGTCTCTTATTTGCTCTTGCAATTTTGCCGGATCTTTGCTTTCTTACCCCTTTATCTTTGCAGGATAAAGAAGGGCGCTCCTTTGAAAGTAAAGGTGTGTGCCTCAAGGAAAAAGGCTTCTCCCGCCATTCCTCCCCCAACTCCTTCGCCTTCGAAGCCGAATCCGGTGGAAGAGAGCTCCGCCCGCACCATGGTGATAGCTCCACCTCATGGGAGAGCCGGGTTTATTCCTCCGACCCCAATGGACGGAGATGACGGGGAAGGCGACAGAACCTTCCTCTCCACTAAGGGCTGAAGCTCCGGCTCATGATGCCCCAAACTTTCCTCCGATTAAGGCGGAGGCCTTTGATGACGAGGGGCGCATCAAGCCGGAGTTCATGAGCCGGTTCATGCGTGCACCTCAGTTTCCCCGGAAGAAAGGAACAACTGTCCGGGATGATGAGCTGGACCAAACCAAGGCCTATGACACCTTTGATGTCATAGAGATCCTTGAAGATCAGCAAAATTACTTTGCTGAAAGCTTTGAAGCCGGCATGACGCTTCTCCGCGAACACTACCAGGTAAATGACTTCCCCAGTAGCCCCCGAGCACTATGCCGGGTTAAGTTTTATAAACTAGCCGACATAGTGGTCGAGATGATGCGTATGCATATGTTTAGCCCCCTAGCGATGAAATGCCATCCTGTAGCCAGTCTTGCTCTTCAATATACCTTAAGGCTTTTAGCACCTCCTTACGCAGATCCATCGCAAAATTGGTGCTGAAACGATCAACTCCTTGGTTGTGCGAAATCAGGAGATGCGCCGGCTAAAAACAGAGCTGGCAAACAAGGACGCCATCATCGCCGGCTTCGAGGCGGATCGCGTTCAGTACCAAGGTACGAATGCCGAAAACTTAACTTTGTATAACGGTTATTTTTATACTGCTGACATTTTGTCTTGCAGATGCCATTATAAAAGCCAAGGAGTTTGCTGAGAGCACAGGCATCCTCGACCGGCTCCGCGACGAAAACATTGAGCTAAAAAAGCTTAACCAATCAATATCGACGGAGCTAGAGATTGCCAAGAAGAGCCTTGCGCAAGCTGAACAAATCCTAGAGACGGAGAGGCAGAATCACAAAGATGCCTTTCGTGAAGTCCAGGACCAGCTTGACAAGCGCCTCGATGAATCGGTGGCAATCGACAATCAGCTTTTGAGTAGGTTAATTAAAACCTCAAATTCACTGCTTTATGTCTTAGCCATTTTATAACATGAACTTCGCCTTTTACAGCTCCGGCGGGTTATGGCCATGAACTGACAGCGGAAAACTGGATTGACCGGATTTTGGAAGTGGGGGAGCTCCTCCCGAAGATCATTTCTTCGGGAAAGAAGCTTGCCGAGAAATTCTTTCCCGGTAACCCCGAGCCACTAACGGACCTTGGAAGCTTGGCAACTGAACTGGACGATGCAGCATCGGCCTTTGAAGATCGTCTTCGATCCAGCGCTCGTGGAGGTGCCAAGACGGCTTTGGGCCTAATGATGGCACACTACCCGGAGGCGGAGGCCTGGCGTGTTGCATCCGGCTTTCCCCTTGAGAAAGAAGATGGTTCTCCGCTGGACACCCAAGACCGGAAGAAAATTTTGCACTCCATCTCCGGTTACGCCAGCAAAATCGCCAACATGGTTTCCCTTACCACATTCTTCAAGGAGGTGCCGTGCCCGCCGACTCCCATCCAATCTGACGATGAGGGCGAAGAAGCGGAAAAATCTACATGAGCCGAACTTGCTCCTTGAGCCGGCCATCCCTGAAAATGTAATTTGCAAGATGTAAAGCCGTCCAAACAATATATATGTCTAGAAACAACTAAGTCTTTTGATGTATGTTAATCAACTTTTATATTTGCAAACTTGCAATTTTTATGCCTTGGTTTATTTTGGCCTTGACACCTTAGCCTTTAAGCGTCGGCAAACCTATTGCGAAGCAAACTTGCTGAGTAACAGGGTACACAATGACCAATCTGTTTAGACCCAGAACAAGTGCCGCCTTTCGGTGCCGAAACGCTTTGAAGCAACCCGGCGCAAAAAGCTAGCAGACAAATATTAATTTGGCAAAACGTTGTTTTTTCATCACCTTAAGGCGGATTCAACATGAAAGATAGTTTACCAACAAGCAACACAGACAATTTCAGGTAAACAGATGATAACAATAAGATCATTGGGAAATAAAAGATGGTACAGATTCTCGAATTTCACATGAGAGAAGCCAATTTTTATTTCATGATCACATTGACATGGTTACAATAGAATTTGCTAAGTGTAAAAGGGACGTAGCTGAGCGATATTCCACGGACATTTCGTCTCATCTAAGTCGTCATTTACATGCCTTTTCCTCTTGCGAACTTTCTTCCTGGGATCTCTCTTTGAATCCCTTAAGTCGAGGAGATAATATGACCCGTTTTTCAGAGCTTTGCTGATAACGAAAGGTCCTTCCCATGGAGGGGATAATTTGTGCTGCCGGCTTTGCACAAGCCGAAGCACTAAGTCGCCTTCTCGAAAAGATCAATTCCGTACTCTACGGCTCTGATAGCGATGTAGATCTTGCTGATTGATGGCGGATCGTTGGGGAGCCAACTCTCTTTCTTCTTCGAGGATGTCTAAGCCGTCTTGACGTGCTTCTTCTGCGTCTTCTTCGACGTAGGCTACGACTCGAGGCGAATCGTGGATCATGTCGGTTGGGAGTACCGCTTCTGCTCCATAAACAAGGAAGAAAGGGGTGAAGCCGGTCGATCTATTTGTGGTAGTACGAATACTCCATAAGACCGCCAGCTATTCATCAACCCAAGCGCCAGCTGCTCGATGCAATGGGGTTTGAAGCCTCGGCTTAATACCTTGCAGAATAATGCCGTTGATGCGCTCTACCTATCCATTGGATTGCAGGTGTGCCACCGAAGCCACATCGAGCCGGATTTTTGATCGGCTGCAAAACTTCGATAGCTCACCGACGGCAAAGTTTGTGCCATTGTCAGTGATAATGCTATTGTGAGATCCTGGCTCAGGGCTTAATAGGAAAGATAGAATACTCATATCAACAAGTTGCAACTTCTTTTTCGGAAGCTCATTCACAAAGAACTCCGAGGTTAAGTGTGCTTGGCCCGGAGCAATTTGAGGATGGGTGACCGACCGGGAAGTTCTTCCCGGGTGTGCACGAGTGAGGACAAAGTGCGCAGAAAAGACTAGTGTTGGTCTGTGGGGCTAGTCTAGAGATCTTATAGAGCTGCCAGGCGTAACAGGCGCCGGTCCGGGAGTGGCCGGGGTGTTACAATTGGTATCAGAGCCGACCCTTGCGGTAACTCGGGCGTGTGCGGGTCAGATGCGCGGACATGTGGAGCATGTGCCGGCACTGGACGCACAGACGGGTGCCAAGAGGGGACGTTCCTGGACTGGGGTTGACCGACAAGGGCGTCGGTCTTCTAAGGGGGGAAGGATGTGAGATCCTGGCTCAGGGCTTAATAGGAAAGATAGAATACTCATATCAACAAGTTGCAACTTCTTTTTCAGAAGCTCATTCATAAAGAACTCCAAGGTTAAGCGTGCTTGGCCCGAAGCAATTTGAGGATGGGTGACCGACCGGGAAGTTCTTCCCGGGTGTGCACGAGTGAGAACAAAGTGCGCAGAAAAGACTAGTGTTGGTCTGTGGGGCTAGTCTAGAGATCTTAGAGAGCTGCCAGGCGTAACAGGCGCCGGTCCGGGAGTGGCCGGGGTGTTACAGCTATGCGGTATGCCGAATCGAGTAGTTATCTCGACGATGAACTTTGTAGCTGTAGCTCCGTCGAGTTTCTTGATGGGCTTTGCCTCCACCCACTTTGTGAATTTGTCGACCGCAACCAGCAGGTGAGTTAAGCCTCCTCTTTCCGTCTTGAAAGGTCCCACCATGTCGAGCCCCCAGACCGCAAACGGCCAAGTAATAGGGATCGTCCGGAGCTCCTGAGCCGGCAAGTGAAACTGCTTTGCGTAGCGCTGACATCCTTCACAAGTCTTAACGATGTTGATAGCATGCTCCTTAGCCGTCAGCCAGAAGAATTCGTGCCGAAACACCTTAGCGACCAACGCCTTTGCCGCCACGTGATGCCCACATTCGTCGGAGTGGATTTCCTCAAGGATTTGTCGCCCTTCTTCTGGAGAGACGCATCTTTGGAAGATGCCGGATGTGCTCCGTTTGTAAAGCTGTCCGTCAATAATCGTGTACGCCTTTGCTCGGCGCTCAATTTGACGGCTCAACACCTCGTCGTCATTGGGCAGTTTCTTATTAATCAGGAAATCAATGTAGGGCGTGGTCCAATCTGGGGTTACCAAGCATACATGAACTGATTCTGCCGACAAGGGATAGTCTTCGTCGCCGCCTTTGATGGACGGCTTATGTAGATGATGTAGAAATACATCTGGAGGCACTGCCTTTTGCCTGGAGCCTATTCTGGCCAAAGCGTCAGCGGCTTCATTGTCATCTCGGGAGATATGCCGGAGTTCTAAGTCGGCAAAGCATCTGCCGAATTCATCGACTGTTCTCCTGTATTCCGCCATTGTGGGACTTTTCTTGTCCCAGCATCCATCAAGTTGCTGTACAACAAGATCTGAGTCGCCATAGCAAACAATGCGCTTCACTCCCAACTCCTTAGCCATATGAAGGCCATGGAGGAGATCCTCATACTCTGCTACACTGTTGATGGCGTTGAAGTGGATTCGGAGGACATAACTAAGCTTGTCACCCTTAGGCGACTTTAGCACTACTCCAGCCCCCGAGCCTTCCTTCATCTTTGATCCATCAAAGTGCATTATCCAGAATTGAGAATCCGGCAAAGGTGTGCTCTCCATCGCCTCTGTCCAGTCTGCAACAAAGTCGACTAGAACTTGAGATTTGATGGTGGTCCTCGGCTTGTACTGGATGTCAAAAGCTGCTAACTCGATGCCCCATTTGGCGACTCGGCCCGTTGCGTCGGCATTGTTGATGATATCCTTCAATGGAGCTTTACTGACCACCGTGATTGTGTGATCCTGGAAGTAATGCCGTAGTTTTCTGGCGGCAAAGAATACACCATAGGCTAACTTCTTGTAGTGAGGGTAGCGCTGCTTCGAATCTGAGAACACCTCGCTAATGAAATAGACATGGCGCTGATCCGGCCATTGCTTCCCTTCCTCCAGGCGTTCAACTACAATGACGGCACTTATCACGAAATTCGTGGCCAACATGTAGAGTAGAAGCGGCTCTTTTTCCTTCGGAGCTGCCAATATTGGAGCATGTGTCAGTGTATACTTCATTTGTGCCAAAGCTGCCTCTGCTTCCTCTGTCCAAACAAAATTGTCCGACTTTTTGAGGAGCTTGTATAATGGCAATGCTTTGTCACCGAGCCGGCTAATGAATCGGCTTACAGCCGCGGCGGAACCCGTAAGCCGCTGTATGTCCTTCAGACAAGTCGGCCTCTCGATGTTCTGAATCGCCTTTATCTTTTCTGGGTTAACTTCAATTCCTCTTTGAGAAACAATGAAGCCCCCAAAAGCTTGCCTGCGGGAACTCCGAAGACGCATTTTGCCGGATTAAGCTTCATCTGGTACTCCCTTAGATTTCCAAAGGTTTCCGATAGATCGGCGATAAGATCGCCGCGCTTCTTCGACATGACCGCTATGTCGTCAACATAGACGTGAACATTGCGGCCAATTTGCTTCTCCAAATACCGCTGCATACACCTTTTGTAAGTAGCACCGGCGTTCTTTAAGCCGAAAGGCATTGTGACATAGCAGTAATTGCCATATGGCGTGGTGAAGGATGTCTTGATTTGATCTGACTCCTTCATCTTAATCTGATGGTAACCCGAATAAGCGTCCAGAAAACATAGCATCTCAGAGCCGGCAGTAGAATCAATGACCTGATCGATACACGGTAAAGCGAATGGATCTTTAGGATAGGCTTTGTTCAAGCCAGTGAAATCAATGCACATACGTAGCTCGAATGTGTTTTTCTTTAGAACAAGCACGGGATTTACCAACCAATCAGTGTGGACAACTTCACGGATGAACTTGGTGGCGGTAAGCCTTAGGATCTCCTTTCCAACCGCCTTGCGCTTCTCAGTTCCGAGCCGTCGGAGGCCTTGTTTGACCGGCTTAGCGTCCTTGTTAACTTTTAAGGAGTGCTCGGCAAGTTTCCTCGGGACACCTGGCATGTCAGATGGTGACCAGGAAAGATATCCCGGTTCTCACGGAGAAACTTCACGAGCTCGCCTTCCTATTTGTCATCGAGACTGGCACCGATGATGGCCTGCTTTGTCGGATCATCCTTTGAGAGCTTGATTTTCTTGGTGTCATCCTTCGGCTTGAAGCTCGAGTCGACCTTAGAGGACGGCTTTTCAGTTACCGGCATCTCATCGGGACTCATTGTCTTCTTGAGATCCTCCAATTCTTCCTTGCAGATTTCTTCTTCAGCATGGACGGCATTGGCAGCTTCACACTCCTCGGCTTTCTTGAAGTCTCCCTTGACTGTGATGATCCCGTTGGGTCCCGGCATTTTCAGCTTGCTATAGATGTAGCAGGGCCGAGCCATGAATTTGGCGAAAGCCGGACGTCCAAAGATTGCATGGTATGCACTTTTAAAGGGAACCACCTCAAAAGAGGCGTCCTCTGTCCGAAAATTATCCGTGCCGCCAAAGGTGACCTTCAGGGTGATCCTTCCCATTGAGGAGGCTTGTCGTCCCGGCACAATGCCTGAGTTGTGACTCGGAGAGACGCATCCTCTTTAATGTTGCGGCGTAGAGTATGTTGATGCTACTTCCACCGTCCATGAGCACCTTTGTCAACTTGTATTTGTCGACTATAGGGCTGACGACTAAAGCGTAGGTGCGTGTTGAAGGAACTCTATCTGGGTGATCGTTGCGATCCCATGTGATGGGAATGTCGGACCAATCCAAATATTGAGGAACTGCAGGAACCGTAGCATTGAGTTCTCTCCAAGCCACCTTTTCCTTGCGAGAGAAATCTGTTGCCAGATTGACGATGAGACTTTCGGCATGCTTAGGGAATCTGCTGCCTTTTTCTTTGGAGGCCGCGTCATCCGACTCTGAAGCAGCGTCCTCCTTCTCTTTGTCGTCCTTCCTGGACTTGCGCTTGTTCTTTGACTTGCCGGCTTTGGGGTCCTTGGTGATGTCCCGATTGATGTGACATTGCTGGAGCGTGTGGGAGCTCGTCCCATCCGGACTCAGATGATGAACACAGGGGTTGTGCTTGATGTCGTCATACTTCACCGCTGGCGATCGGGATGATTGGTTGTTTGCCGGCTTTTTGCCCTGCCACTTGCTATTGCTTGAGCCGCCCTTACAAAAGGTGGCAGCAATCTCGTGAGAAGGGCCGGCTTGGTCTTCAAACTTCCTTTTCCCGGACTCGCGTCGGCGGGTTTCACCGTCTTCCCTGTTGTCATCGTCAGCAGCGGCGTACTTGTTAGCACAAGCGAGCAAGCCCCCCAAAGTTTCCGACTTGTCGCTATAAATCATAAAGCGGAATGTCGTCCCCTTCCTCAGAGATTGCTTGAAGGCATGGATCGCCTGAGTTTCTGAGACACCCTCGCAAGCATTTTTGATTTCACTCCATCGTGAAACGAATTCATGGCTGGACTCGTTCTTTTGCTGCACACAGCGCTGTAAGTCGAAAATCGACTTGGGGCGCTTGTCGTGGTATTGTCGAATCTAGCCGCGGCAGGGGTGCCATCGAGCTAGGTAGAGAGAGGGGTTTAGGAGACGTGGGGTATTCCGGCGACGGGATGACAAAGGGTTTACCCAGCTTCGGATCTCGCAACGGTGGCAAAACCCTACGTGCTGCTATAATTCACTATAAGGCAATATACGCCGATTACAATGAAAGGTGTGTTAGAGCTTGCCCTGAGGCGTCCCTTAGGCCGGCTTATAAAGGCGTCCGGACCTAGGGCTTACAGGAGGAAACCTAACCGACTAAGTCACAGAGTTGTACTATAATCCGGCTTGGGCCCTGCCTTGTGGGCTAAGTCTTCCGCAATGCAGGACTTCTGGAACCTTCCCTTAGCCGGATGGGCCTCCTGCGCTTCATCGTACTGTGTAACATCCCGAAAATTCGTTCCTAATGTTAGTAATGTTTTCTCGCGCCTGAAAAACTTTTTCTGTTTTCAAACTATTTTCTTTGAACCAGATGGTCCTTGATTTGACTTTGGTTTTGCTCTCTTAGAAATTTTTCCCAATAATCCTCGACTCCTATCGAGCTCCACCATAATTCCGTGCCATTGCTTTGTCTGTCGAACATTGGTTCCATTTGGCGATTCCAGAACCCCTCCCATCTATCCCACCAAGAGCCACCACCGCAATTGTAGCTTGAGATAAATTCTACCAAGCTACCATATGGTTCCCTCATGCATATAAATCACTCCCATGGAAAAACATTTCATAGTCCCATGCAATAATTCCAAGTTTATTCAAATTCCCTATTATGCCATTTTCGATCCAAAAATAATCTGGACACCTTCCACTCATCCAAAAATTCTGCAATTTTGGGAGTGTGCCTAATTCCACCTCCTGAACATTTCAATCCATTGGCCCAACCTCATTTGAGCAATATTTGGGGTACTTCCTTTGTAATGCCTTTTTCATGCCTAATAGCAATTTCCAAAGCAACCCCTAGCTACAAAATTCATTTGGCATTGGTACTTTGCCAAATTGACAGACTCCCATATATAACATTATATCCCCAAGATCAGATCAATATTCCTTTAATAAGTGTTGTTGGCATACCCATGCCATTAGGGCATTTTTGGACACCGAATTATTTGACCAGCTTCCCTGGGTCCAACTGAGCTCAAACCTCACACACATACTATATACACCTATTCTAGCCTACTGTAAATTTTGGGGATTTTTCTGAGATGAGGAAGACCTCTGTCATTTCATCGAACACCTTGTGGACCCTCGGTTTTCAGAAAATCTTGTTTTACGAAGTTTGCAATTCTTGAGTGATTCTTGTTTGTTGTGTTTACCGCGTTGCTACGAATCCATTAACGCGACCGTTTTTCGTTTAGCGCTCTGAATCACCGGGAACGCGACGGTGTCGCTCGCGTCGCGCTCTGGACGTCCCGAACGCACGCTTTGGCATGACCTAAACCGGCCTAGCCCTAAACCCTGCCTAATTCCCCGCACAGTAACTCCCCTGTAGAGCCCTGTGCGTCCAGCTCGACCTCCCTATCGAGTCCTCCAATCTTATCCTTGACCTATGTCGTTGCGTTGAAGCGATGCAACCCGCTGCCTCCTCGTCCCTGGCTTATAAAAAGGTCAGCTCGAGTCTACCCACGCCCAACACTCACACTCTCTCCCAGACCACACTCCACTCCCTGCCCCTGCCCCGACACACTCCTCACTCCCTCTCCACTCCTAGGAGCCAGAGGCTCGGCATGCCCGACGTGCTCGTCGTGCATGGCCGTCGTGGTCGGCGGCCAGGATGAGCTCGAGCTCACTGCGTGCCCCCATGCCTCCCGAAGCCACCCCGTCCACCCCCACAGCTACTGCCGTCGCCGTCCCCATCTCCCAGCTGCAATTCCGCCCCGGCGCTGCCATCGCGAAGCCGTCCCCAAGCCCAGCTCCGCCTGCGCCCTTCCCCTAGACCAGCTCTTGCCATCCCTGGCCGCGGTACGCCGCCGCCGTGCTGCTCCTACGGACACCGAAGACCCCCAGCCCCCCTGCCGTCCTTGCGCTTGGCGTCGAGCTCGGCCGCCACGGCTGGAGCTCGGAGCCCTGCCGCTGGAGGCCGTGTCCGTTCCCGCCCGCCCCTTCCTTGGACGCAGTGGAGGGAGGCGACCTCGCCACGGCCCCGGCCCGCCCCTTCGAGCCTCCTCACCTCCCGGGAGCCGCCATGGCCGGCACCATCCGCCCCGGGCGCGTTCGCGTACAGCCATGGCCGTGCTGGCCGAGCCGGGCCAGCTCGAGGGCGACGCGGCCGCACCTCTTCCTCCTCTGTCCGAAGTCCTCCCCGGCACGGTGGGGAGCAGCTTGCCGTCCGCGCCGTCATCCGGCAGCCGGCCGTCCCGGCGGTCGACAACGGTGTCGGCCTCCCCGTGCTGTCCTCCCGTGCGTGAGCAAGCTGGCCAATCAATCGATTGGGCCAGCAGAAGACGTATTTGTTTTTTTCCTCAACTTTATGTTTTCCGACAATGAAAACGTATTTGCAGAGAATGCGCGACCAGCCCAGCCCAGCTCAGAAAGCAGTCCGTTCTGTATTTTTTTCCGAATAAGCAGCAGATAGCTATACGTCGCCGGGCCGTAACTTTTGATCCATAACTCCGTTTGAGGTGATTCAAATTTGTAAATTCATGTTTTAAATATCTCTATCCGGTGGTATAGGTTTTATATTTTTGTAAGATGTTTGTATGCTCAGCACCCGTGTATGCATGTATAGGTGTATTCCGTAGTACCGGCGAATCGAGACCCTAACCCGCGACGTGTCCGTGACCTCCAAACCAAATGGCGTCGATTGTCGAAGGCAAGCTAACCACTTGCTATGAACACTCAAGCAGTGCAGTTTGTTGCATATTATCATGTCATGCATGGTATTTTATGTTGGGGCTATTCGATGCAGATGATTCCATGTGTGTACTTGCTTGCTATGTTTATTTCGAGCTTAGATAGCAACGCCGTGATTCAATTCCAGTATAGTTAGCGACGCCATGCTTCACGCATCATCCATGTGTGTGTTAGGATGACGTGTGAATAATTTGTGCGCCTCGCATTTGCGTGGCTGTGTCGAACCCTCTAACTGGATAACTATAAAACATGCGTTCCCATGATTGTTTGCTTCTTCTCCTTCGCCGAGGTGAGGAGCGGCCGAATGTCGTCTTATGATCCTCGGAGTTGGGGCATTTGCCAAAGAGTTATTTGCTTCTTCTCCCTCCGTCAAACTTGGCTGGCGTATGCCCGCTTTGACTGCGACGCTTGGGACGCTGGCTTTTAATTTGGGTCTTTTTGCCAAGATTGCTGACACCACGTCGAGTTAATACTCGAGTGGAATGGATGCTTTCTTTCTTATGATTGCTTTTCGGTTCATTTTGGAGACTACACGCCCACGTGGATTGAATCTCGCCTACTTTCAGTATTATTATTTCATGTACCTTTACTTTCCTGCAATACGATAAACCCATCAAGTGTGGGTTGAGTTCCGGCCGGCGACTAAATACATGTTGGGCCCCGCCCACGTGGATTGAATCTCGTCTACTTTTCTGTAGAGTTGTGGCGTGTGTTGGACGGTACCATGCACCACTCCCCATTCCGGCGACGACGGAGTGCGGAAACCGCCGCAGTCAATGGAATGGAGGAACGGGATCGCGTGGACGCCTCCACTAACTTTTGTAGTCGACTCGTGGCTGTCACTGGTCGGAAGTATCTCCGTCCTCGCCCGGTTGACGCTAACCAATTGTGCTATTTTATTTTACTTCCTCAACCTGTGGCTGCTACTGGTCGGAAGTATCTCCGTCCTCGCCCGGTTGATTGTGCTATTTTATTTTCTTTACTCAACCTGTGGCTGTTACTGGCCGGAGGCAACTCCGCCATCGCCCGGTTGAAGTTATTCATCTTTGCTGAATTATTGCATGATTATTGTTGCTTATTGCTTGAACTATTGTGTGGCTTATGTTTGCTTATGGTCTTATGTGGAAATGATATATTATACTTGTTGTGTTGGACTAATCCTTATTGTGTTGAACTAATCCTCTGTTGTTTAGACTTGTTGTTAAATGAAACTGGAATAAATGAAACCCCTCCAAGCTTCGATAGGGTCAGTCCATAGTGCCACCAATCTGAACCTTGAACGCACTACCACTGTCGCCCAAATGGGAGAGCCATAGCCTATGTAACCTACCAAGCCTCCTTTGATGCTACCCACTTGGCAAGTCTAGTCGGATACTGCATACTTGTGGTCGGGGCTAGTCTTGTGAAGGTTCCGGAGCTAGGCATCGCTCATGAGTTGGAGACGTGCCGGATTCACTTCGTCATAAGACATAGAGTTATGTCGGTAGCTATACAGGGAGTGTCTTGGTAGAGTGAACGGTTATGTAAGTGTATCTTTCCTTGGCCAGGTGAGGTGCAATTAGATGGGTGGTAACTGCAACCTCTCGAGAGTGTGTCAACTAGCAGCTAGCCTTGTTCCTAGGTTATGGAACAGTTCAGTGTCGGTCACACTATTGTCCTTTGTCAAGTCCGGAGGTTAAACTTAAGTTCGGTTTGAAAGAAAGATGAACAACCTGATTACAATAGGTTCTGATGCAGGGAATGTTACTTGAGCCGTGGATGGTTACCCGCGTTTGGGGGTGACGGCGTGATCGTTGGGAGCCTAGAGTTAGGCCCGAGCCAACGTCAGCCGTGCATGCCCTGAGCAGAGATATGAGGCCAGTGGGCCTAGCAGTTTGACCTAGGTGGTAAGGCTGTTGAGCCTAGTGGTGATGATAGGTGATGTTTAACATTTGGTACCAATGGGCACACTCGTTACTCGTAACAGGTAAGCTCTTTGTGTGATCCCCGGTACACGATACAACCCCACCTGGCTTGGACTCTGTACTGGCGATACCCCTATTATTTGCTTATGCCATGATTTGTCGTGCTGCCTTGTTGCTACCCACTTGGACTGCCGTAAGTAGACACTTGCCATGTTTAGATTATTTCTGTTGCTAGTTACCTGTTGCCTGATTGCTTGACTGTTCATGTCTTGTGGTTGTTTTCTTGCGAGTACGTCATTGTACTCAAACTGGCTTTTCATGTGGCCAGACGTTGAGAGGATTTATCTTCTACCATAGCAAAGAGATGGAGCAAGAGCGTGCTAGGATCAGTAGCCCAGCCAGATGCCTGTGGAATGGAGCCGCACTAAGCCGTTGCCGTATCATTGTATTCCGCTGCCAGTTAAACTCTGTCCAGTGCCATACTTGGCCTTGATAATTGTTGATGCCTTTATGGTCATGTAAAACCATTTGTATCCCTTTGGGCCTGATTGTGTAACGATATTTTTGCTATGTTGCATTGTCGTAATGTGCGTCCGGATATCCTGGGCTGGCGCACGGGGCGACCGCCTCTCTGGCGACATGTGTCAGAGGGGGGTGCCACAGAGCATGGTATCAGAGCACCAGGCTGGCTGTAGACTACCCTAGCATGGAAAACCCCACCTTACTTTTGCCCGACAATGACCCAATGGATTTAACCCATTCCTGCCTAACCCGCATGGCTCGTGTCGGTCAACAGTTTGGTGCAGTAAAACTTGTCCCAATCTTACCCAACCAGACTTGCCGGTTTCTTCCTTGAGAGGGAATCGACACTACCCATTAGTATGAAACCCAAGTCCTAGCTACCTATAAAATCCCACCCTTGCTTGCTATCATTTGCAACCCAACACTCTTGAAGCATATCCCGCTCAGGAATCTTGCGCTCTCCTCTCTCCCAAGTACATTAGCTTGAGTTTTTAGATGGCATCTACCCTTGTTTTCAAGACCACCGCTGAGTTTTGCCCCGGTTTTCCACCTCTGTTGTGGGAAGCTGCTCGCGATATTTTGGTTGTGTTTCTCGCCCGGTGTACCATGTATATCGATCTAACCTCTCCTCCTGCGTGAGCGAGTATCATGCCGATGTGTATGTCGGCACAAGTCCCTTAGGAAGCGCGACGCCATATGTGAGTCAAAGCCACTTCGTGGATTCCCCTGAGATGACGCTCCAAGTTGCCGCTTGGAAATGTCTCGCTCATCTCCGGTACTTTGAAGCCGCAATGGAACCTCCTGTGTCTCGCTTTTCCCGCCAAGATCCCTTGCAAGCCCGAGCCATCCCATGGTAAGCATCGAAGTGATGCTCAACTCAACCTTGTCACATCTCGTAGCCTACACCACCGCTTTGGAGATCATCATTGTCTACGACTTGGAAGAATGCCACTCCCATAGGCAAGCCCTTGCCCGAGTCCCGCAGCCAACAGACAACAACCCATCTCCGCAAGGACCAATAACCACCAAACTCCAGAGGCCACCTCCATCAATGGAAGTTCTGAAGTTTGGACTCGATAACTTTCATCCAGGACCAGCCGCAACCCACGACCTCGAACCCCTTCGCAGCTGTGGTGTTGTGCCAGAAGGCATCCCTGAGACTCTAGTCGTGGGGGCGAGGGACCTAATGGATACCAAGCTTGACCTAGGACCCAACCCGCAAGCCCCTGAAGGCGGCAAGGTGAATGAAGCCCAGACCAAGTCCCCACCAAGTGAGGAGTCCTAAGTTAGTAGGTGAGAGTTTGTGAGGTTGTTTGTTCTTCTATGTTTGCTTGTATCGCATGTTAGCTTGGCAACTGTTATGGGACTTGTTATTTCAACTCCATGTAAAAAATGTTATTTGTTCGCTTTTTAACTACTCGGTTGACGTGCGACAAAACACCATGCCCTTTCTTCCTTTTAAAAGTTTTGAACAAGTGACAGAACACTTAAAACAGGACGTGTATGTGAACCAGGACACATATGCCCACCTGAAAAATTAACACAACATTTGAATGGGATATTATTTTCTAGTACGAAAAATATTTTGGTGTGTTGCACGGCTCTAACCATTAAGTGGATGTATTTGACGATAAACTGTACCCATGGTTCCCCGCTCACTTGATGATTCATGTGTAGATCTTGTTTGATTTGCCAAGCTGGTGTTTGGTTGAACTAAAAACCTTAGTATTTTTTTTATTTTTATTTTTTTAACAATAGTGGCACATCCTATGTTGATTGATTGCGTGAGCCCCTGCCATGCCATCCTTAGAATGCTTGAGTGTGATGAAAATAGCATGCTTTAATAATATTTGTTCTAGTAAAAGATACTGTTGAGTGTG
The DNA here is from genome assembly GCA_012064385.1 of Puccinellia tenuiflora. NCBI lineage: Eukaryota > Viridiplantae > Streptophyta > Magnoliopsida > Poales > Poaceae > Puccinellia > Puccinellia tenuiflora. Next base: position 1,419,818 of record QRDG01000533.1, on the reverse strand, counting down.
ATCTCTCTGAGTGTTTTTCAACTCTAGTATTTTGTAGAAACAGTTTTTAAATATTTTAAATATAGGGTATATTAAACCGTATAAGAAATATCTTGTATAACCCCGGGAATCTCTGTTAGTCTCCGAATCTCGGGACGAGATTCTTTTTAAGGGGGGAAGATTTGTAACATCCCGAAAATTCGTTCCTAATGTTAGTAATGTTTTCTCGCGCCTGAAAAACTTTTTCTGTTTTCAAACTATTTTCTTTGAACCAGATGGTCCTTGATTTGATTTTGGTTTCGCTCTCTTAGAAATTTTTCCCAATAATCCTCGACTCCTATCGAGCTCCACCATAATTCCGTGCCATTGCTTTGTCTGTCGAACATTGGTTCCATTTGGCGATTCCAGAACCCCTCCCATCTATCCCACCAAGAACCACCACCGCAATTGTAGCTTGAGATAAATTCTACCAAGCTACCATATGGTTCCCTCATGCATATAAATCACTCCCATGGAAAAAACATTTCATAGTCCCATGCAATAATTCCAAGTTTATTCAAATTCCCTATTATGCCATTTTCGATCCAAAAATAATCTGGACACCTTCCACTCATCCAAAAATTCTGCAATTTTGGGAGTGTGCCTAATTCCACCTCTTGAACATTTCACTCCATTGGCCCAACCTCATTTGAGCAATATTTGGGGTACTTCCTTTGTAATGCCTTTTTCATGCCTAATAGCAATTTCCAAAGCAACCCCTAGCTACAAAATTCATTTGGCATTGGTACTTTGCCAAATTGACAGGCTCCCATATATAACATTATATCCCCAAGATCAGATCAATATTCCTTTAATAAGTGTTGTTGGCATACCCATACCATTAGGGCATTTTTGGACACCGAATTATTTGACCAGCTTCCCTGGGTCCAACTGAGCTCAAACCTCACACACATACTATATACACCTATTCTAGCCTACCGTAATTTTTGGGGATTTTTCTGTGATGAGGAAGACCTCTGTCATTTCATCGAACACCTTGTGGACCCTCGGTTTTCAGAAAATCTTGTTTTACGAAGTTTGAGTGATTCTTGTTTGTTGTGTTTACCGCATTGCTACGAATCCATTAGTGCGACCATTTTTCGTTTAGCGCTCTGAATCACCGGGAATGCGACGGTGTCGCTCGCGTCGCGCTCTGGACGTCCCGAACGCACGCTTTGGCATGACCTAAACCGGCCTAGCCCTAAACCCTGCATAATTCCCCGCACAGTAACTTCCCTGTAGAGCCCTGTGCGTCCAGCTCGACCTCCCTATCGAGTCCTCCAATCTTATCCTTGACCTATGTCGTTGCGTTGAAGCGACGCAACCCGCTGCCTCCTCGTCCCTGGCTTATAAAAAGGTCAGCTCGAGTCTACCCACGCCCAGCACTCACACTCTCTCCCAGAGCACACTCCACTCCCTGCCCCTGCCCCGACACACTCCTCACTCCCTCTCCACTCCTAGGAGCCAGAGGCTCGGCATGCCCGACGAGCTCGTCATGCATGGCCGTCGTGGCCGGCGGCCAGGATGAGCTCGAGCTCACTGCGTGCGCCCATGCCTCCCGAAGCCACCCCGTCCACCCCCTAGTTGCTGCCGTCGCCGTCCCCATCTCCCACGCTGACATTCCGCCCCGGCGCCGCCATCGCGAAGCCGTCCCCAAGCCCAGCTCCGCCTGCGCCCTTCCTCGAGACCAGCTCTTGCCGTCCCTGGCCGCGGTACGCCGCCGCCGTGCTGCTCCTACGGACACCGAAGACCCCCAGCCCCCCCTGCCGTCCTTGCGCTCGGCGTCGAGCTCGGCCGCCACGGCTGGAGCTCGGAGCCCTCCCGCTGGAGGCCGTGTCCGTCCCCGCCCGCCCCTTCCTTGGACGCAGTGGAGGGCGGCAACCTCGCCACGGCCCCGGCCCGCCCCATCGAGCCTCCTCACCTCCCGGGAGCCGCCATGGCCGGCACCATCCGCCCCGGGCGCGTTCGCGTACAGCCATGGCCGTGCTGGCCGAGCCGGGCCAGCTAGAGGGCGACGCGGCCGCACCTCTTCCTCCTCCGTCCGAAGTCCTCCCCGGCACGGTGGGGAGCAGCTTGCCGTCCGCGCCGTCATCCGGCGGCCGGCCGTCCCGGCGGTCGACGACGGTGTCGGCCTCCCCGTGTTGTCCTCCCGTGCGTGAGCAAGCTGGCCAATCAATCGATTGGGCCAGCAGAAGACGTATTTGTTTTTTTCCTCAACTTTACTTTTTCCGGCAATGAAAACGTATTTGCAGAGAATGCGCGACCAGCCCAGCCCAGCTCAGAAAGCAGCCCATTCTGTATTTTTTTCCGAATAAGCAGCAGACAGCTATACGTCGCCGGGCCGTAACTTTTGATCCGTAACTCCGTTTGAGGTGATTCAAATTTGTAAATTCATGTTTTAAAAATCTCTATCCGGTGGTATAGGTTTTATATTTTTGTAAGATGTTTGTATGCTCAGCACCCGTGTATGCATGTATAGGTGTATTCCGCAGTACCGACGAATCGAGACCCTAACCCGCGATGTGTCCGTGACCTCCAAACCAAATGGCGTCGATCGTCGAAGGCAAGCTAACCACTTGCTATGAACACTCAAGCGGTGCAGTTTGTTGCATATTATCATGTCATGCATGGTATTTTATGTTGGGGCTATTCGATGCAGATGATTCCATGTGTGTACTTGCTTGCTATGTTTATTTCGAGCTTAGATAGCAACGCCGTGATTCAATTCCAGTATAGTTAGCGACGCCATGCTTCACGCATCATCCATGTGTGTGTTAGGATGACGTGTGAATAATTTGTGCGCCTCGCATTTGCGTGACTGTGTCGAACCCTCTAACTGGATAACTATAAAACATGCGTTCCCATGATTGTTTGCTTCTTCTCCTTCGCCGAGGTGAGGAGCGGACGAATGTCGTCTTATGATCCTCGGAGTTGGGGCATTTGCCAAAGAGTTATTTGCTTCTTCTCCCTCCGTCAAACTTGGCTGGCGTATGCCCGCTTTGACTGCGACGCTTGTGACGCTGGCTTTTCATTTGGGTCTTTTTGCCAAGATTGCTGACACCACGTCGAGTTAATACTTGAGTGGAATGGATGCTTTCTTTCTTATGATTGCTTTTCGGTTCATTTTGGAGACTACACGCCCACGTGGATTGAATCTCGCCTACTTTCAGTATTATTATTTCATGTACCTTTACTTTCCTGCAATACGATAAACCCATCAAGTGTGGGTTGAGTTCCGGCCGGCGACTAAATACATGTTGGGCCCTGTAACGTCCTAAATTTATAATAAGAATTAACAAGACCCAAAATTCAGAACCAACAAAAACTTTTTGAAATTACTACACTAATGATTGTGTTTTCCTTTATATTGTTCTGTTTGACCTTGTGTGACTTGTTGTTTGACTAGTAAATATTAATCCAAGAATCCAGCCCAAGTAAAAATATATTAAAACTTCGATGATCATGTTATGACAAGAATATATTCCATAAATCTTTTCCTTCTTATTTTGGCCCAAGACCATTTCAATGATGTTTGATTTCAGCAACAAATAAAATACCCTTTAGTTGAGAAAGTAAAAGTATTTCCCAAAATTATGTGTTCCCAAAAATATGGAGAGCTATATGTTATCTCCTATCTAAAGCTAACCATGATATTTTGCATGTATATGCAACTCCCATTTTATAAACTCTATTTTTCCACTCCATTTGAAAATAACACTAGTGGGAAATATGTAATCCCACATATTTCCATTCTCAAACTTTTTGAAAATTATTAAGTTATGAGTGGGATATTTTATAAATAACATCTTGTCATAATTGAGTGTGATCATTTTTATAATATAGTATTGTGAATTGTGGAATTGATGGTGAGATTAATTCATGTTGTTTGAATTGTGTGGTCATGAGTGTGATGTGAATATTGTTGTGTTTTGTTGCTTGATGTGGGTGTTTGCTAAATAAAATTATGAAGGAAGGAAAAGAAACAAAATGAAAACATCAACACATAAAATCAGGTGACCAGTGACAAACAAATTTCTCCAAGTGAGAAATTAATATTTTCTTTTAAACCAAAAATCAGTGGGGTGACATAGTGCTCACTCCCACTTTGCTCTAATATTCCTTCCCTGTTCAAAATATATTTCAAAATCTAAAATTACATTTCTATTTGTTTCTTCAATATTACCAAATCACAAAATGTGCTATGATGCACTTATCAAATAAATTCCATCATAGCACCAAAAATCACCAACACCTATACTTAATTCCCACAGCAATTGCACACTTGCACTTCATCTTTTTCCTTTGCATTAAAATGCCTAATAGTGGCAAATAGTGCAAAATGGTGCCCCTACCCTATATTCAAATGGCAGCCCCACACTTGCCCTAATCTTGTCTCTCTCATGTCCAGCACTCACCCAGCACCCCCATCCACGTTCTGGACAATCCCCAAGCAACCCATACCCTACACCCTAGCCCTAACCAGCCATGGCATGGACATGCCACCACCATGCCAACTTGTCCCAAACCAGCAGCAAAGCAGCACCCCACCTTGTCCTGGAGCTGCCCCCTGCCACCTTGATGCTCCCCAACTCGACCCCTCGCACCAGGACCCCCTCCCCTGCCCGCAGTTGCCGGAGCTCTGCCGGCCGACCCACTGTCGAGCACCCTGCGTGCATGCACTGCACCACCACCACCCCGCCCGACCAGCATCCTCCCAAGCCGCCCGACCGCCCCGGCGTGCGCCACTCCACCCCTTGCACGCCCCAGACACGGCCCCGTGCCTCCCCTGCCCAGCACGACGCCGCCCCGCACGTCCCCGTGCCGCCCGTGGCAAGCCAGGACCACCCCGTGCCCCCCACTGCCCCGAGCCGCTCCCGGCTATAAAATGCCCCCCCCCCCCGGGCCTCTACCCAGCACCACACCACCTCCACCACTCCCTCTCCCTCACCTAGAAGCCGCAGGGCAGCAGAGGAGGAGCCGGAGCTCCCCTCCGAGCTGCACGGCCGCCGCCGCCGTGCCGCCGCTGTGGTCTCCCTCCGGTGACGCTACCGCCGCCCAGCTGCTGCCCCAGACCTCCTCCGTCGACCCCAGGCCTCTCCGCCGACGATCGCCGCCGGCAGGTGCCTCCCCGGCCGTCCCCCTTTGCCCCTGCTCCCTCTCTCTGTCGGGGTGGGGAAGATGGCCGTGGGCCGTCGGATTCCAGATCAACGGCCGAGGTTGTTTCCCGCCCAGTTTTGCGAAAACTGAAATCTGCTAAGTCCTGGACAGTATTGCTCTGGTACTATGTTTGCATGCATCATCTGCTCGATTCCCTTATCCAAAATTAGTGACATAAATCGTGTTAGAATCTATAGACTGTCTAGATTACAGGGAAACTTGTTTTGCTCAAATTGGAATAGATTTACTATATTTAAGGTCTAAGCAAAGATGCTAAGTTATATCTGTTTCCAGGATTTCCTGAAAACTGTTAAACGATTCTGTTTTGAACTGCTAATAATATTTAATCTAGGTTCATTTAGATGTTAGCTTTGGCATGTTATGTTAGTATAGTTAGTATACTACCATGATCAAGAAGTGAGAACCCCAAAATAAAATCTGTGTAAAAGATTTAAAATGGAAAAGATTGCTAATCGGTTCAGCACACCACATGAAATAACAGACCTAGCTCACTTCCCATACAAATTGCTACCTAACCAGAGGCCTAAAAATATCAAACTAAAATGTTGTAGCTAGTATAACATGCCATCTTCCCATAGAAGCAGGCCATGATCACATTGGATAATTCCCTGACTCAAAATAAAAATGACAAATGTACTAGTTTGTTAAACTTAAATAGGTGAATTCTCTGCCAGAAATTTGACTAAGACTTTGAAAATGAATATCTTGAGATCTAGGAATCTAAAAATAGCAAATGAAAGTGTTCTGGAAAGCTTATGAAATTATCTAACTCACTAAAGTGGTTTCACCCCATTTAGATTAATAAATAAATAATGATAATCAAAATGCCACAGAAGGTATAAAACCTAAACTTGTTTGTTTCTGATACTCTACTAATTCAAATGAGGTCAAACCAATTTTGTTAGTTCACATTTAAGCAATACTAGTTACCCCTAAAAGGATTTATTTTTTTTGAATACAATTAACTTGAGTTGTAGCAAAAACAAGAAAACCAACATTCTGGATTAAAACATTTATACAGGGAGTTTAATAACTCAAATTGAAATAAATCCAATTGGGTTGTTTCCTATAAATCAGTGGCTATATGTAGAATTTTAATTCATATTTTTGTGACCAACATAACAAAAGTTATGCAATTAAACATGAAACCCTAATTTCTGCCATAATTGTGACACAATTAAATAATGGTTAATTCAATTAAATCGAAATCAAATCGTGTTGCTTTGTGAGTGCAATAGCCCTGTGTGATGCTTGAGAGTTGTTGTGATGCTTGATTGAGTAGTTTGGTAATGGTAGGTATTTCTTGTTTATTCTCATGTTAGATCATTTTGTGTAATTAATATGACTACCTTGCTTGTTAAACTTGGTGGTCTTTAAGTTGAGTATCTAGTAATATCTCTACCATAGCTTGGTAAGATATTTATAATTACAAAAAAAGAATTGGTAACTTAACTTTTGTCTGAAGTATTTCCTGTTTAAATAAAGATGCTTAATCACAACTTTAACCATAATTTTTAAACATGAGTAGTGTTGGTAATTGCCTAACTTGTTTGTTAAATAATAATCCTCTCTCGTGATTGTTGTTTGTTAGTGTTGCTTGATGTTTGTTGTTGGAGTGTCCTACTGTGTGTTGATTGTGTTCTTTCCTGTTTGCGACGCTAGATATAAACGCTACCTGGACGATATTGGAAAGGATTCATTGGAGAAGAATCAGGGTTTATTTATTTGATCAGTGAGGAGAAGTCCAGGGACATTATGCTGAAAACAGGCAAGCTACTTCACTGAGCTTGCATTTATATTCATCTATTTTGATCACCTGAAATATTCAAAAGTAGCGATGATTTTTAAAAACCTTTTTACAAAGATATGAAAAACTATTTTTGCCAAGAGTAGATATGTAAAACTATAGGATGGGAAAATATGATTTATTCCAAAACTCCTTTTTAAAGTACTGGGAAGAATGTGGAATGCCGAATGGTCGGCATGGAAGTGGAAAAGAGGTGATCGGTAATGTTTATGAAAAATGCACATTGTGTCTTAGTACCATGACGACCAGCCGATAACCTGTGCGACCACATCTACCCAAATATGGGAACGGGCGTAGTCATATAGTTTGCTCGTGTTAGTACTGGATACCTCATCGACGGAGATGACTCCGTTATGCATGAGGGGATGAGCATGGCGACTCTAACCCCTGACCTGGGTCCCGGCAATCTGAGGGATTGAGGGATTGAAGAGCTTCGCGCCCGCCGGGCAAAACTACGAGTCCTTACATCTAGGTTCCTCGACGGGGGATCCTGTACTAGGTGTTGAAGGAATGGTGAAATCGTAAGGGCAGGGTCCTATACTAGCATGAGCAAAGGAAAGGCTATGGCCGGTGGCTCAACTTCGCATACACCTTGTATGGCGGGACGTGGCAGACACGATGAGCTACCGGATGGGTGTGGGAAAAGCGTGCTACCTCTGCAGAGGGTAAAACTATTCGAATAGCCGAGTCCTCGGATATGGACAGTTGGGAGGCTGTACTAGGCCTATGTGCAAGTTTTGGAAAAAGGTTTGAGATTTGAAAAAGAAAATGATGTGAAGGATGTTTTATGCAACTATGCCAATGTGCTGGTATGAGTTGTTGGAAATAATTGGACCATGATGAGACATGGTCGGGAAAAAGGAGGAGTTTTGGATAAATAAACAAAATGGTGATTTTCCAGGAAAAACGTTTTTAAAAAGGGACTTCTTATTTTAACAAACAGCTATTTTCCGGGAAAAATGTTTTAAAAGAAAACTCCTTACAAAGACAGTTTTATGAAAAAAAAAAGGAATCTAAAGCCTTCTTTTCGTTTTCTTTAACAAAGGCTATAGATATTTTGAAAAATATACCAGGTTTATGAAAAGTTATAAAATTTCTCTTATTTTACTTCTACCAAAGTTATAGAGTTTTCAGACAAAGTTTTTATTAAATAAAAGTCTATCATTCTCTTTTCAATAAGGATTAGAGTTTTCAAAGAAAACAAAGTTTTACTCAAATGATATATATAAAAAGACAAAAAGGGTAGTGCATGCTCTTTCGGGGGTAGTTTGCGAGTACAATTCCCATTGTACTCATAATGGTTTCGTCCCTGGCTATTGTCTTTGCCAGATTTTAAAGAAGAGCAGCTTGAAGAAGGAGACGGAACTGACGTCAATGCGAACTAGGGCGCTTCCCAGTCAGTTGCCTGTAGGGTTAAGGTGAATGACTTGGGCTCCACGCTGTATGGTGATTTTCCGCTGCAAGTACCTATTGAAGAGTATGACTTCAGTCAAGTAAGTATATTCCTTCGGTAATTATGGATGTTCCTTGATTACCAGTTTGATTGTGCTTAGCGACACACTGATCATGGGATCGCTGATGTAGGCACAAGGGTATTTCGGACGGCTAGTCCGGGGTCCCCACAGACTTGGTATCAGAGCAATCCTGACTGTAGGAGACCTTAGTTAGCATGGACGTTAGTTAGGAAAGCAAATATTTTTGACAAAAGTATATTACTACCAAAATATATTTTTATCTAGAGGAGTCCTAAAAATGGCTTCGCTCTTCTCATCTTCTCAAATATTTCAAAGTCTTACCCCTCTATTTTAAGATTTTCAAAGGCATTCTTCTATTATCTTACCTTCATTCAAAACCTACATATATACTCGACGATGAACCCAAGTGAGACCTAACTGACCAGTAGCCAGAAGGAGAAGAAGGTTCCATCCCAAATCCTCGACATTCAACATCAAGGTGATTGATTTGCAAATGCCAAGATCGTCAATGTCAACAAAGCAAGAGACTTCCGAAGACCTCAGCTCAACATCAACAATTCTACTCAAGTTGTAACTTCGACGATCTCAATTTCTCCAGCTGAAGACTAAGGCGATAAAATGAAGACTTCACCAACCATGTTTAACAACGACCCATAGGAAAAACTTATGATAGGAACCTTGGTTACCCCGACTACCACGAGTATTAGGAATCCTTTGGTACTAGACGTACCTTGTGTGCACCTTGCTTGTGTGTAATCTGCTTGTGTGTTGTTTGCAAGTTCTCCGTTTGTGTGTTGTTTTTCTTGTGTGTTCACTATCACGCCTTGTCGGCAGCACAAAGTAATCTCAAACTTCTCTTCTTTAACTCTTCGCCATAGTTGTACCTTGTTGCGGATGTAAACCCGCCAAGGAAAATCTTTCTAAACTAATTTTCCCTCTCATCTCAAGATCTGACCGTTCCGCAAGATACAAAAGACCCCCGATCCTTAGCCAAATAGCCGAAAAGTTTTGTAACCTAACCGGCAAGTCAGACCATGGACTTCATGCACCATCTGGAGCAAGTGCGTCAAGATCTTGAAGGAAACTGCAATTGCACGTCAACCTCGTGAAGACACGAGCCCCCACCTCACAAAAAAATTAACTTGTGAAATTACAAGAATACCACACTAACTTATCGTATCTAACTTTAGGTTAACGTCTGACTCAAGTCCACGATAGTACCAACTAATCCTCTAGGACCACCAACCTTGACGTGAAACGAGGACATAAGGAGACTCATTTAGAATTGGTAACTAGAGGAACTCAAGGAGTGCATGAGAATTGCTATGAAGATTCGAGCTCAGAGACCGATGGTAATGATGGGTTTCAAAGAGGATCATGTACCTACCCGCTTGACGAGCAGTTAGTGGCACCTTAATCCCTTGCGCTAACCTTGCTAGGTTTGACCCACCCAAATTGTCCCGTGAAATAAAACCAACGAAAAACCTCGACTAACTCTTACCTATCCCCGCAATCTTGGGAAAGATGGATAAGAACCCCAGCCTGCCGCTGATTTTCTGAAGATTATATGAAGCTTCAAGCACAAGACTCATCCAAGGGAGATTGCCACCAACCAACCCGAAGGAAACCAACTTTAAAGATCGTCAACACGAAGTTACCCCAGGAAAAAGGACGCCATCGACGTTATCTGCCGAACAAACATCTTAGTTCCACATAACTCAACTAGTTGAAACAAGAAAGACAAAGGTACCTGTTTGGGAAACAACTGGTGTGAAGATTCTTCACTAATTTTTTTCTAAGGACCATTAAGCCGTGAGTTTTTGAACCAACTTACCAAATTCTAGATTTAACATCTATCCCCAGTTTGTGATGGTACTAACTGGCCCTATCTAACCACAAGTTTTAACAAAAAGAGAGGAATATAGAAAGAATCACATATAGTTGGTAGTGAGAAGATCGCCATCATCAAGGCCGAAGTCGATCAACACCGAAGACCATCTGCGCGGAATTGAACCAGGAAGCAAGCACCGTCAACGGTACCTATCTAGCAATCATCCTTTTCAACTTAGCTCGACCAATCACACCGAAGGAGGATTCAAGAAGCACGAGCAGCGACTGTTGACATGAAGCTCTTTCTCTAACCCTTTTAAGGCTAACTTAGGACACGACCCTTGTACCCTTGTCGAACAACAGACCAAACCACTTACCTTTAGGGTCCTTGTACCGACTTTTAGATTCCCTTGGAAGCGTGATAATCTAGGTTGTACGATTCTTACCAACGCTCCATGAAGCTCAAGAACCAAAGAAGTCAGCATTGAAGTTCCTCCTTTACTCACTGGAGAAGGACAATGATGAAGACAAACAACCCATGGAATACTCAGAAGAATCAAATGACATAAGCGCCTGCTGTGGACAACATCAACCACCAAGCAAGTCCAGACGAACTTAGACGTTTATAACATCCTTTTTCTAATTAGAAACTAGAGGGAGTTGAGTACGCAGACTCGACGCATCCTGAAAACCACGCGTCCCCATCTGCGACCCTCATAAGGAGAAAATAGTACGAAGTGATATCTGCACCGACCCCAAGCCCCTAGGAGTGACAACTGAGACGAAGATCGTCAAGAAGAACAAGGCCTCCAAGTCAACTACAGCTGCAAAACTTCAGCAAGACCGATTAAAAACCCCTTTTTAAGGGGGGAAGACCTGTAATAGGTATACAAGAAGGTGGTAATAATTAGTTCCTTGCGCCTCAGCCTCGTAGAAACTGGAAACAGCCAACCAAGACTATCCATCAGCATCGATCGTCAAGTCAACCCTAACATCTAGGATCTGAACCCACCAGAGAAAATTATCGACCAGGAACGACCTCGCAACATCAAGTTGTCAATATCTCACCTGACAACCTCACTGAAGAAGCAACGACCTCGGAAGTATAGCCAGCCCAAAACCCGTACCCTCGTACTCCCCTGTACCCCGGGCAAAATCTCGGGACGAGATTTATTTTAAGGGGGGAAGGATTTGTAACATCCCAAATTTATAATAAGAATTAACAAGACCCAAAATTCAGAACCAACAAAAACTTTTTGAAATTACTACACTAATGATTGTGTTTTCCTTTATATTGTTCTGTTTGACCTTGTGTGACTTGTTGTTTGACTAGTAAATATTAATCCAAGAATCCAGCCCAAGTAAAAATATATTAAAACTTCGATGATCATGTTATGACAAGAATATATTCCATAAATCTTTTCCTTCTTATTTTGGCCCAAGACCATTTCAATGATGTTTGATTTCAGCAACAAATAAAATACCCTTTAGTTGAGAAAGTAAAAGTATTTCCCAAAATTATGTGTTCCCAAAAATATGGAGAGCTATATGTTATCTCCTATCTAAAGCTAACCATGATATTTTGCATGTATATGCAACTCCCATTTTATAAACTCTATTTTTCCACTCCATTTGAAAATAACACTAGTGGGAAATATGTAATCCCACATATTTCCATTCTCAAACTTTTTGAAAATTATTAAGTTATGAGTGGGATATTTTATAAATAACATCTTGTCATAATTGAGTGTGATCATTTTTATAATATAGTATTGTGAATTGTGGAATTGATGGTGAGATTAATTCATGTTGTTTGAATTGTGTGGTCATGAGTGTGATGTGAATATTGTTGTGTTTTGTTGCTTGATGTGGGTGTTTGCTAAATAAAATTATGAAGGAAGGAAAAGAAACAAAATGAAAACATCAACACATAAAATCAGGTGACCAGTGACAAACAAATTTCTCCAAGTGAGAAATTAATATTTTCTTTTAAACCAAAAATCAGTGGGGTGACATAGTGCTCACTCCCACTTTGCTCTAATATTCCTTCCCTGTTCAAAATATATTTCAAAAATCTAAAATTACATTTCTATTTGTTTCTTCAATATTACCAAATCACAAAATGTGCTATGATGCACTTATCAAATAAATTCCATCATAGCACCAAAAATCACCAACACCTATACTTAATTCCCACAGCAATTGCACAGTTGCACTTCATCTTTTTTCTTTGCATTAAAATGCCTAATAGTGGCAAATAGTGCAAAATGGTGCCCCTACCCTATATTCAAATGGCAGCCCCACACTTGCCCTAATCTTGTCTCTCTCATGTCCAGCACTCACCCAGCACCCCCATCCACGTTCTGGACAATCCCCAAGCAACCCATACCCTACACCCTAGCCCTAACCAGCCATGGCATGGACATGCCACCACCATGCCAACTTGTCCCAAACCAGCAGCAAAGCAGCACCCCACCTTGTCCTGGAGCTGCCCCCTGCCACCTTGATGCTCCCCAACTCGACCCCTCGCACCAGGACCCCCTCCCCTGCCCGCAGTTGCCGGAGCTCTGCCGGCCGACCCATTGTCGAGCACCCTGCGTGCATGCACTGCACCACCACCACCCCGCCCGACCAGCATCCTCCCAAGCCGCCCGACCGCCCCGGCGTGCGCCACTCCACCCCTTGCACGCCCCAGACACGGCCCCGTGCCTCCCCTGCCCAGCACGACGCCGCCCCGCACGTCCCCGTGCCGCCCGTGGCAAGCCAGGACCACCCCGTGCCCCCCACTGCCCCGAGCCGCTCCCGGCTATAAAATGCCCCCCCGGGCCTCTACCCAGCACCACACCACCTCCACCACTCCCTCTCCCTCACCTAGAAGCCGCAGGGCAGCAGAGGAGGAGCCGGAGCTCCCCTCCGAGCTGCACGGCCGCCGCCGCCGTGCCGCCGCTGTGGTCTCCCTCCGGTGACGCTACCGCCGCCCAGCTGCTGCCCCAGACCTCCTCCGTCGACCCCAGGCCTCTCCGCCGACGATCGCCGCCGGCAGGTGCCTCCCCGGCCGTCCCCCTTTGCCCCTGCTCCCTCTCTCTGTCGGGGTGGGGAAGATGGCCGTGGGCCGTCGGATTCCAGATCAACGGCCGAGGTTGTTTCCCGCCCAGTTTTGCGAAAACTGAAATCTGCTAAGTCCTGGACAGTATTGCTCTGGTACTATGTTTGCATGCATCATCTGCTCGATTCCCTTATCCAAAATTAGTGACATAAATCGTGTTAGAATCTATAGACTGTCTAGATTACAGGGAAACTTGTTTTGCTCAAATTGGAATAGATTTACTATATTTAAGGTCTAAGCAAAGATGCTAAGTTATATCTGTTTCCAGGATTTCCTGAAAACTGTTAAACGATTCTGTTTTGAACTGCTAATAATATTTAATCTAGGTTCATTTAGATGTTAGCTTTGGCATGTTATGTTAGTATAGTTAGTATACTACCATGATCAAGAAGTGAGAACCCCAAAATAAAATCTGTGTAAAAGATTTAAAATGGAAAAGATTCCTAATCGGTTCAGCACACCACATGAAATAACAGACCTAGCTCACTTCCCATACAAATTGCTACCTAACCAGAGGCCTAAAAATATCAAACTAAAATGTTGTAGCTAGTATAACATGCCATCTTCCCATAGAAGCAGGCCATGATCACATTGGATAATTCCCTGACTCAAAATAAAAATGACAAATGTACTAGTTTGTTAAACTTAAATAGGTGAATTCTCTGCCAGAAATTTGACTAAGACTTTGAAAATGAATATCTTGAGATCTAGGAATCTAAAAATAGCAAATGAAAGTGTTCTGGAAAGCTTATGAAATTATCTAACTCACTAAAGTGGTTTCACCCCATTTAGATTAATAAATAAATAATGATAATCAAAATGCCACAGAAGGTATAAAACCTAAACTTGTTTGTTTCTGATACTCTACTAATTCAAATGAGGTCAAACCAATTTTGTTAGTTCACATTTAAGCAATACTAGTTACCCCTAAAAGGATTTAATTTTTTTGAATACAATTAACTTGAGTTGTAGCAAAAACAAGAAAACCAACATTCTGGATTAAAACATTTATACAGGGAGTTTAATAACTCAAATTGAAATAAATCCAATTGGGTTGTTTCCTATAAATCAGTGGCTATATGTAGAATTTTAATTCATATTTTTGTGACCAACATAACAAAAGTTATGCAATTAAACATGAAACCCTAGTTTCTGCCATAATTGTGACACAATTAAATAATGGTTAATTCAATTAAATCGAAATCAAATCGTGTTGCTTTGTGAGTGCAATAGCCCTGTGTGATGCTTGAGAGTTGTTGTGATGCTTGATTGAGTAGTTTGGTAATGGTAGGTATTTCTTGTTTATTCTCATGTTAGATCATTTTGTGTAATTAATATGACTACCTTGCTTGTTAAACTTGGTGGTCTTTAAGTTGAGTATCTAGTAATATCTCTACCATAGCTTGGTACGATATTAATAATTACAAAAAAAGAATTGGTAACTTAACCTTTGTCTGAAGTATTTCCTGTTTAAATAAAGATGCTTAATCACAACTTTAACCATAATTTTTAAACATGAGTAGTGTTGGTAATTGCCTAACTTGTTTGTTAAATAATAATCCTCTCTCGTGATTGTTGTTTGTTAGTGTTGCTTGATGTTTGTTGTTGGAGTGTCCTACTGTGTGTTGATTGTGTTCTTTCCTGTTTGCGACGCTAGATATAAACGCTACCTGGACGATATTGGAAAGGATTCATTGGAGAAGAATCAGGGTTTATTTATTTGATCAGTGAGGAGAAGTCCAGGGACATTATGCTGAAAACAGGCAAGCTACTTCACTGAGCTTGCATTTATATTCATCTATTTTGATCACCTGAAATATTCAAAAGTAGCGATGATTTTTAAAAACCTTTTTACAAAGATATGAAAAACTATTTTTGCCAAGAGTAGATATGTAAAACTATAGGATGGGAAAATATGATTTATTCCAAAACTCCTTTTTAAAGTACTGGGAAGAATGTGGAATGCCGAATGGTCGGCATGGAAGTGGAAAAGAGGTGATCGGTAATGTTTATGAAAAATGCACATTGTGTCTTAGTACCATGACGACCAGCCGATAACCTGTGCGACCACATCTACCCAAATATGGGAACGGGCGTAGTCATATAGTTTGCTCGTGTTAGTACTGGATACCTCATCGACGGAGATGACTCCGTTATGCATGAGGGGATGAGCATGGCGACTCTAACCCCTGACCTGGGTCCCGGCAATCTGAGGGATTGAGGGATTGAAGAGCTTCGCGCCCGCCGGGCAAAACTACGAGTCCTTACATCTAGGTTCCTCGACGGGGGATCCTGTACTAGGTGTTGAAGGAATGGTGAAATCGTAAGGGCAGGGTCCTATACTAGCATGAGCAAAGGAAAGGCTATGGCCGGTGGCTCAACTTCGCATACACCTTGTATGGCGGGACGTGGCAGACACGATGAGCTACCGGATGGGTGTGGGAAAAGCGTGCTACCTCTGCAGAGGGTAAAACTATTCGAATAGCCGAGTCCTCGGATATGGACAGTTGGGAGGCTGTACTAGGCCTATGTGCAAGTTTTGGAAAAAGGTTTGAGATTTGAAAAAGAAAATGATGTGAAGGATGTTTTATGCAACTATGCCAATGTGCTGGTATGAGTTGTTGGAAATAATTGGACCATGATGAGACATGGTCGGGAAAAAGGAGGAGTTTTGGATAAATAAACAAAATGGTGATTTTCCAGGAAAAACGTTTTTAAAAAGGGACTTCTTATTTTAACAAACAGCTATTTTCCGGGAAAAATGTTTTAAAAGAAAACTCCTTACAAAGACAGTTTTATGAAAAAAAAGGAATCTAAAGCCTTCTTTTCGTTTTCTTTAACAAAGGCTATAGATATTTTGAAAAATATACCAGGTTTATGAAAAGTTATAAAATTTCTCTTATTTTACTTCAACCAAAGTTATAGAGTTTTCAGACAAAGTTTTATTAAACAAAAGTCTATCATTCTCTTTTCAATAAGGATTAGAGTTTTCAAAGAAAACAAAGTTTTACTCAAATGATATATATAAAAAGACAAAAAGGGTAGTGCATGCTCTTTCGGGGGTAGTTTGCGAGTACAATTCCCATTGTACTCATAATGGTTTCGTCCCTGGCTATTGTCTTTGCCAGATTTTAAAGAAGAGCAGCTTGAAGAAGGAGACGGAACTGACGTCAATGCGAACTAGGGCGCTTCCCAGTCAGTTGCCTGTAGGGTTAAGGTGAATGACTTGGGCTCCACGCTGTATGGTGATTTTCCGCTGCAAGTACCTATTGAAGAGTATGACTTCAGTCAAGTAAGTATATTCCTTCGGTAATTATGGATGTTCCTTGATTACCAGTTTGATTGTGCTCAGCGACACACTGATCATGGGATCGCTGATGTAGGCACAAGGGTATTTCGGACGGCTAGTCCGGGGTCCCCACAGGCCCCTCCCACGTGGATTGAATCTCGTCTACTTTTCTGTAGAGTTGTGGCGTGTGTTGCACGGTACCATGCACCACTCCCCATTCCGGCGACGATGGACTGGGGAAACCGCCGCAGTCAATGGAATGGAGGAACGGGATCGCGTGGACGCCTCCACTAACTTTTGTAGTCGACTCGTGGCTGTCACTGGTCGGAAGTATCTCCGTCCTCGCCCGGTTGACGCTAACCAATTGTGCTATTTTATTTTACTTCCTCAACCTGTGGCTGCTACTGGTCGGAAGTATCTCCGTCCTCGCCCGGTTGATTGTGCTATTTTATTTTCTTTACTCAACCTGTGGCTGTTACTGGCCGGAGGCAACTCCGCCATCGCCCGGTTGAAGTTATTCATCTTTGCTGAATTATTGCATGATTATTGTTGCTTGCTTGAACTATTGTGTGGCTTATGTTTGCTTATGGTCTTATGTTGAAATGATATATTATACTTGTTGTGTTGGACTAATCCTTATTGTGTTGGACTAATCCTCTGTTGTTTAGACTTGTTGTTAAATGAAACTGGAATAAATGAAACCCCCTCCAAGCTTCGATAGGGTCAGTCCATAGTGCCACCAATCTGAACCTTGAACGCACTACCACTGTCGCCCAAATGGGAGAGCCATAGCCTATGTAACCTATCAAGCCTCCTTTGATGCTACCCACTTGGCAAGTCTAGTAGGATACTGCCAAGTTGTGGTCGGGGCTAGTCTTGTGAAGGTTCCAGAGCTAGGCGTCGCTCATGAGTTGGGGACGTGCCGGATTCACTTCGTCATAAGACATAGAGTTATGTCGGTAGCTATACAGGGACTGTCTTCGTAGAGTGAACGGTTATGTAAGTGTATCTTGCCTTGGCCAGGTGAGGTGCAATTAGATGGGTGGTAACTGCAACCTCTCGAGAGTGTGTCAACTAGCAGCTAGCCTTGTTCCTAGGTTATGGAACAGTTCAGTGTCGGTCACACTATTGTCCTTTGTCGAGTCCGGAGGTTAAACTTAAGTTCGGTTTGAAAGAAAGATGAACAACCTGATTACAATAGGCTGATGCAGGGAATGTTAATTGAGTCGTGGATGGTTACCCGCGTTTGGGGGTGACGGCATGATCGTTGGGAGCCTAGAGTTAGGCCCGAGCCAACGTCAGCCGTGCATGCCCCGAGCAGAGATATGAGGCCAGTGGGCCTAGCAGTTTGACCTAGGTGGTAAGGCCGTTGAGCCTAATGGTGATGACAGGTGATGTTTAACATTTGGTACCAATGGGCACACTCGTTACTCGTCACAGGTAAGCTCTTTGTGTGATCCCCGGTACACGATCCAACCCCACCTGGCTTGGACTCTGTACTGGCGATACCCCTATTATTTGCTTATGCCATGATTTGTCGTGCTGCCTTGTTGCTACCCACTTGGACTGCCGTAAGTAGACACTTGCCATGTTTAGATTATTTCTGTTGCTAGTTACCTGTTGCCTGATTGCTTGACTGTTCATGTCTTGTGGTTGTTTTCTTGCGAGTACGTCATTGTACTCAAACTGGCTTTTCATGTGGCCAGACGTTGAGAGGATTTATCTTCTACCATAGCAAAGAGATGGAGCAATAGCGTGCTAGGATCAGTAGCCCAGCCAGATGCCTGTGGAATGGAGCCGCACTAAGCCGTTGCCGTATCATTGTCTTCCGCTGCCAGTTAAACTCTGTCCAGTGCCATACTTGGCCTTGATAATTGTTGATGCCTTTATGGTCATGTAAAACCATTTGTATCCCTTTGGGCCTAATTGTGTAACGATATTTCTGCTATGTTGCATTGTCGTAACGTGCGTCCAGATATCCTGGGCTGGCGCACGGGGCGACCGCCTCTCTGGCGACATGTGTCAGAGGGGGGTGCCACATACTAGGCCGCCCGGTAAGCCGGATTTCTGCTTACCACCACTGGGCCACCCTGGTACGCTGGCTATTAGTCTCCTTCGTGAGGGTACCCGTTCGGCATAACCCCAACACCTATGTTTATTAGCACCTCGATATTGTTTGTTTGTTTATCTACATATTGCCCTTCGTAATTATTTCATGAACTATCTCATCCATGCAGCGCCCGTATTTACATCCCTATGCCTACAGTGTCTTAATCTTGCTATTACTAAGATTGCTACTATTGCTGTTTTTACAATACTACTGATGTTACATTATTACTGTTGCTACTGATAAATTGCACCAAGCAAGTTACTTTTCAAGTGTGGCTGATCTGACAAATCAGCTGCTAAGGCTTATAAATATTCTTTGGGTCCCCTTGTGTCTAATCAAAAAATTTGGGTTTTACTTCCCTCGAAGACTGTTGCGATCCCCTATACTTGTGGGTCATCAAGACTATTTTCTGGCGCCGTTGCCGGGGAGCATAGCTCTATTTATAAGTTCACTTGGTACTTATTCTGTCTGCTGCAATTTATTCTTTGTCATGAAGGATAAACGTGATCCTAAGTTTCCAGTACTACCTTCCACCACAAGGAAAGGTACTACTCTCAACTCTAAAGCTGCTCTTGATTCACCTACTGTTTTGAATAAGCTTGTCACACCACCACCACACACTTCACATGCTACTTAGTCTGATTCTGTCTCTGATAATTATGATGGTGCTTCTGCTGTTCTTGATGAAGGGAGTTCACTTGGTTCTTTTCTAGAATATCAAATTGCTAGAGTTAAAGAAATTGAAAGTGCTGAAAATTCTAATGAACACACTGTTACACCTATTGACTCTCCTGAAGCAAAAAATTATAGTAGCAGTTATCCTGATGATGCTTATGTTGAAATTAATGATGAATTTATTTGAGCAAGTATGGATATTGACACTTCCGATCCTGAAGTATGGAAAGAACTTCTTGAAAAACATGCTCTGAATTATAAAACTGCTCATGATCCTGAGTTTGCCACTTCTCCTATTAGCAGGGCTTATTACTTTCGTGCCCCCACTTCCCTTAGCTTTCCTTGTTTTTGCCCCACTCGCTTAGCTTTCCTCATTTTTGCCCCACTTCGCTCTACCCACTCTCGCAGGCGGCCAAGCGGCCGTTTTCGTCTGGGCAAGCTCGTTTGACCGTTACTTGGCGTGACTAGTGGGGCACTAGTGGGGCACTAGTGGGGCCGAACTGTCTCACTTGCTTAATCAAGGGATACCGCCAATGGTTCCCACGTGGTCTTTCTCTCCTGCTCATCACGAGTGGGGGCGGGGTAGGGCCAAAGAGGGGACCCACACTGTCCCGGCCTACCCCCAAATAAAAGGTCGTGGTAGTACTAATACTAATCCTAATTAAACCTTGTTTGGCCTTCTTTAATTTTACGATTAGGAAATATTAATATTTCCTCTCGCCCGCTGCCCCCAAATAAAAGGATGTGGTAGTATTAATACTAATCCTAATCGTTTGACCTTCTTTAATTTTACGATTAGGAAATATTAATATTTCATTATCACAAAAGATGTTCTTTTTTACATATTCGACTACTAAACTAATAATATTACTACTACTAAACTAATACCAGTACTAGTACTAATACTAATACTAAAACTAATACTACTGCTAATACTAGTACTATACAAAACCCTAATCCTAGGGCTTCCTCCTCTTCGCCGGCGGTGCGGCGTCGTCGCTCGGGAGGTCCTTTTGCCAGTCCTCCATTGCTCGCTAGGAGAAGGATTAGGGTTTTTTAGGGCGGTGGGAGGAGAACTGTTGTAGAGGAACCGAATTGGTGTTTTTATCGGAGAACTGCAATGGGAACCGCTTGGAAGTTGGAACAATCGAGTGCCTCAAGTTGATTGAAGAGAGCATTAAATTGCATGCAGAAGTAGAATCGACGGGAGATATCAATCCGCCTGCGGTTGACAAGACATGACAATAGAAGCATCTTGACTATCTTGACCGTTTTGAACATTGTTTTTTTGTCAACAGGATCTTTGGGGTATTGATATGTTCCAAGGGTAAACAGCCCAGTCCTAAACAAGCATGTTCTTTGTGGTATATATTGTTCTGCCTAGTCGTGAAAAGAGTGCTCCAAATGAGCTCCAAAGCTAGGATAAACGGCCCATTCCTAAGCAAGTTTTTTTCGACCTTCTCGAAATGACCAAAAAAAAACAATGTGATCCATGTATGCCATGTTGGACGCGAACCATATGGCAGAACGAGTGATTGCTACTGATGAAGAGTTGGGTGGTGCCCCAAGCGAAGGCGGAGATGTAGCAAGCAGCAGTTTTCCCTCGATAACGAACCAATGTTTATCGAACCAGTAGGACCTTGAAATCAATAACAAAGTGAATGTTGAAGATCTCTGGCGCTTAATCTTCAACAGACGTGGACCTGCACACACTCAACCAACATACTTTGCCCCCAACAGCGGAAAGGTTGTCAATCTTTTCGGTCTCGCAGAAAACAAAGCGGTTAATTGTATAGTGAAATAGATGAAATATGAAAATGGACCAGTGGAGTAATGATGACGAAAAGTGATGAATAAAGTTTCCAATCAATGTAAAAAGATGGACCAGGGGCCATGGGTTCACTAGTGGAGTCTCTCAAGTAAATAGAACAATTATATGATGGGTAAACAAATTACAGCTGGGCAATTGACAAGATTATAACACAAACTTAATCTAGCTATGACAAAGAGAACATGAAAATATTTAAGTAGGCATCACGACAATGAACAAAGACCGTTGAGTCCAACTGCATCTTTGTATAAAAAGTCCACTGTGGGATCGCTATCCAGCCTGTCACCCATCGGTATTAAGTTGCAAGCAACAGACATTTGCATTAAGTAAAGCGCATGAAGTAAGCAATACTAATATCAAAAGAGACATTAACACCGATGTTTTACCCTTAGTAGCAATAGCACACCCTCGTCCTTAGACGTTTCTGTCGCTTGTGCCCAGGAACAAGAGGGGTCATGAACCCACTATCTAGCATAAATACCCTCTCTTGGAGATACACACAATCACTTGGCCAAAGTAACTACGCACATCGGAGAGCATGCAAGAACATAAATCAACATATAAGAGTCATGCACAATCTGATCAAAACTTTATAATCCATTGGATCCCAGCAAACACATCATATAACATTACAATAATCGATCTTGATCATGTTAGGCAGTTCACAAGATCATAAGACATGAAGCACAAGAGAGAGAAAGAGACTACCATCTAGCTACTGCCATGGACCCATGGTCTCTCACAAATCATCCCGGAGGAAGGAATGGCGATGAAGAGCCCTTCGGGATCGATCTCCCCTCCGACAGAGTGCCGGGATCTGCTTCAGAATCACCCCCGAACTAGGGTTTGAGATGACGACGTGTCGGGATGACTTCTCTGGAAAATAATGGCCGCCCCCGTCATTTTTAGGGTTAAAGGGAATTTATAGGCGTCGGAGGGGGCCGAGGCGGTGCCCAGAGGGCAGGGGCAGGCCCCACCCGCGGGTCCTAGGGGGGCCGTGGCCGCCACCCACCTGTGGCCCCTGGGTGGCCCCCCCAGGCTTCCCTTTGGTCCTCTGGTTCCTTCCGTCGCATAAAAACAGGAAACTTGCCCTTTCAGCGCAATCCGACGATATTTCTGTGGTGGACTTTCTGAAATACAAAAACAGCAAAAACAGGAAACTCGCACTAGGCATCTTGTCAATAGGTTAGTCCAACAAAATGCATAAAAATGATTAATATGATAATAAAAACATGTGACAACATCACAAAACTAGCATGGATCAATCAAAAATTATAGATGCGTTTGACACGTATCAGCATCCCCAAGCTTAACTCCTACTCGTCCTCAAGTAGGTAGTGATAACAAAATAATTTTTGATGAGACATGCAACCAACACAATCGTGATCAAGATAGTAATGTAAAGCATAGGATGTGAATGAAGTGATACAAAACAATTGTCTATAGTTGATAGCAAGAAAGCAATGAATAACCAAGTTGAATCATTCAAGCAAAACCTTTCATAAATAGTACGTTAAAGACATGAAAGCAATGTGATCCACATATTTGATTAATTCACAAAGATAATAGTTCCATAACAAAAGTGTTTGAGAATCAGAACAAATAAGATGTAAGTTTTAGCAAAAAGCTTCAACTTCCAACGGTAAAGTCAATATAAAGATTCATGTTTAATCTGACGATGCAATATGATCAATGATACCCAGGGTCAATGCTAGATGTTTGCTTTGGTGGAGATAGAAGGAAGAGGAAAACTTCTCAACATTAAAAGTAAAAGAAAGGCCCTTCGCAGAGGGAAGCATGGATTAGTCATGTGCTAGAGATTTTATTTGTATGAAACAGAAGTAAAACAATTTTGAGACATGCATGCTTTCATCAACGACTTCACAACAGAGAAGCTATCTAGTCCCCCATAACAAGCAAGGCTTTTAGACTTGTGAGAGCAGCTGGTTTTTAGAGGAGCGAGTACGCTCCTCTTTCTCCTTGGTTTCACCACTGTCCAATGTTTAGAGCTGATTTCTTAGATTTTCATTTTGCGGAGAAGAATGGTGAGTTATATTTATATTTTTGCTTAAGCTGCTCTCGGGTTGATTCAAGTGAAGACGTAATCCATCGACACCGGGTGAAAGGGGGCAAATGACCTTGCTCGTCACGAGTTATATCTAGCTCTCCACTGCTCCCTCATGAGCTTAAAAACAGAGGCACAAAAAGAGAGAATTTTGAATTTTTAAAGATAGCACATGAAAAATTTACTTGGAATGGCAAGAAATACCATACATAGGTAGATATGGTGGACTCAGCTGACAAGATAGTTTGGCTTTGGGGTTTGGATGCACGAGCGAACCATACACTCAGTACGAATTTTTGGGCTTAGCAAAGAAGGTATTTGAAGCAAACATCTAACATTAACCGGTAACAGAGTAACATAAGACATAAGTCAATCATAACCATAAAAGCTCCACACTGTCTCCCTTGTTGACCAAACAATTCTTTTGATGGAAAGATTAGATTAATGAATTAACAACTACAAAACACCACACAATTATCTTTTAACAGTATTTCTTTACTAATCAATTCCACTCAAATAACCAGCAAGTTTAAGCATTCACCTTAATATCTCAAAACAAATGAGAAGTATCAAGTATCCACACAATGATCTACAATACTATGCAGGCTTTCGTTTTATTCCACTATCACATGAATAGCATTTTGTCACTTTGACAATTCAAGGAATTTATCAATAACAACTCTCCAACAAATATAAGTGAAGAACAAGAGAGTTTAACAACAACTACTAGCAGCTCTAAATAAGATAAAAGCTAAAAGCTAAAAGCGAGAGCTTACTAGCAAACAAACAGTAGCTAAGAATACTCAACAAAATATAAGCGAAGCACATGAGTATTCAAACGAAAAAGCGGAGCGTGTATCTCTCCCACACAAACAAAGCAAGGATCCAACAAGCATATGACCAGCAAACAAACAAACAAAATTGAAAGTAAAAACACGCTCCAAGCATAGCACATAATATGTAAAGTGATAAAAACATAGTTCAACTAAGACGACCTCATGATAGTCGATGAAGAAGGGTGGATGCCTTGGGCATCTCCAAGCTTTGACGCTTGATGGTTCTTGATATTCAGAGGGGGTGCCATGGGGGCATCCCCAAGCTTGAGCTGTAACATCCCAATTTTCATAAAATAAAATTCATGCATGGCATGCATCTTTTCCTTGCATTGTTGCATTTTGCATTCCTGGTTTGCTTGATTTCCAAAGAGAATCAAAGTTATTTTCATTATTCGTTTATAAGCAAGGGGAATAACAAATATTACTTTTTGTGCCCAAGGGCATTATGGTTAAAATTTGTGAAATAAAAATGTTCCCAAATGATATACTATGTTAAAGGATATTTTTACAAAATTTTACAAACTAGTTTGAAACCATTTGGTTGTGTATTTCAAAAGTTATGATTTGTTTGTTTTGATGAAAAAGAAAAAGGTTTCAAAAAAAAATAAAGAAAAGCCAGGCCGGCCGAGCCAGCCCAGCTGAAACCCAGCATCGTCCCCGCGCCGCAGCCCAGCAGCAGCCCAACCCAGTCCCGCAGCGGCCTCTCTCTCCTCTCTCGCTGCCACCGCGGTCCCACCTGTCAGCACCGACACCGACGACGTCGTCGTCCCCAAATCACGCGACTGTGTTGGTAACTCGACGCCGGTGATCTCGCTCATCATGGCGGGCCATTAAGGCCAAGATCGACGCGGCCGAGCACCCCTATAAGAGCCCCTCGCCGCCCTCTCTCTTCTCCCCCACAAACCCAAACCCGAGCGCCCCCAGGCTGCTCGAAATCGAGCTTCACACGTCGCCTCGGCCGCCGCCGTCAACCTTTGATTCCGGTGACCCTCGGCAACCCCGAGCCCTCTCTCCACTCTCTTCCTCCTTATTTTCATCTTGCGCATCACCCTGACATGCTCCGGTAATTTTTGGTGCCCCAGATCGACGCGTGCTTCCACACCCGAAGCCAACCACCGCCGTCCTTGACTCCGACGAGCGATTCCAGGAGGAGCAGGACACGCCGGAGACCTTCGCCTCGCCGCCAGCATCTCCTCGTCCTCCTGCATCTTTTGGTAACGGAAGCCCCCTCCCAGTCCTTCTCATCTCGCCGGAACACGGCATGCCGAACCGTCGCCGCCGTCGGCCGGCCGCTCCGGTGACCTAGCGCCGCTAGGTGTTGGTCAAATAGATCTGGACCGTCAGATCTAGATCTGACGGTCATGTTTTAATTTTTTTTAAACGAACCGGTACGCACCCGTGGCAGCCCAGTCAGCACCCCCGGCCAATCAGAAGCTGCCATGTCAGATCCAGTCAGCGCCAGCGTGGAGAAGGATTTTCCTGTTTTATTTCAATCTGTCTGTTTTGCAGAAAAACCCCTACACCTTAGATTCATCATATCTTTTTATACTTTGGACCAAATTCAAATATTTTTATATATTTGAAATCCTTAGAACCAGTAGAATCTTTCTGGCGTTTTAGTTTTCTGTTTTGACAAGTTTAAATTTATTTGAATTTCAAATGTGAAATTTGAGTAAATTTGTCATAACTTTAGTTTAAAAATAGCTTTTTGAGTAAATCCAATTGGGTTAGTTTAGTTTTGAAGCCCTCTGTCCAGTAGGACCAACCTCATATTTTCTGTAATTACTTTGTTTAACAGTAGTATTTAATTTGTGCTTATTCCCTTTTTGGGAATTGTTTTATGTTGTTATTATACTAAAAATTGTTTTAATGCATTTTGACTTCATGCAAGTTTTCATAGACCAGAAAAGTTAGTATGATATTTTCCTTGTGACTTTAAATGCATTTC
The DNA here is from genome assembly GCA_012064385.1 of Puccinellia tenuiflora. Classification (NCBI taxonomy): domain Eukaryota; kingdom Viridiplantae; phylum Streptophyta; class Magnoliopsida; order Poales; family Poaceae; genus Puccinellia; species Puccinellia tenuiflora. Next base: position 1,393,650 of record QRDG01000533.1, on the reverse strand, counting down.
ATGCATTGCATATTTATTGTATTGTTATTATTGTTTTGTTTGTTTGTTTATGTGTGGCTTGTTTATTTTATTAGTTTATTCGGAGAGTCACGAAGACTTTGGTGGTTGCTACTCCTGCCACTCCTGTTGCCAAGGCAAGTGGCACACTTGCATACTTTTCTTCCTATTATTTTGATATATGCATTGTTGTAGCTTTTACTTAGAAAATTTGCATGACAGGCTTATTAGTATTGCTATGCTAGACCTGTTTAGTATTACCCTAGAATATTCCTAAGTGTCTAGTACCTATATGATAACTTAGTAGAATAGGTAAATGCTATGCTATGTGTTTTGTATCAAAAGCTAATGAAAATTCTACTAAGTTAATAAACTACCTGGGTGGGTGGTTGGAATAAAGCAATTCCCCATATACGGGAGGATGAATTGTGGAAGAGGGTGATTCCCTATTTTGGGAGGAAGGATCATACGTGGTCCCCTGACTTAGGAGGATGAATCACACTTGCGGAAAGCCACCCAGGATCAAAGGGATTTGAAGTTACTCCAAGTGAAGATTGCTTCCAGTGCAGCCATTAGTCATATGGGCTCTGTCTTGATCAACTAAGTTGCGTGGACTCATCCCGGCTTGACAGGTGGTGGTAGAGGTTTGTAGGTGGAGCGCGTCAGGCCGGTATGGGGTGGGAAAATGCTTCTGAAAGATCTCGTCTTAACCTTCTTCTTTTCCCCGGAACACCAATGGAGTGTGAGGGATAGTTTGGGTTGGTTAAGTCTAATGGTGAAAGTGCACAACCTCTGCAGAGTGTCAAACTAAGTACTTAGCCGTGTCCCCGGTTACGGACAACTTTGAGCAGCTGATCAAGGACGTCAACGGAGGATCCCAACATTCCAATTTCTCTAAGTTAAAATTTGATGGGTGAACAAGGGTAGATGAGACGGTGGTTTTCATGCCATGAAAGTCTCGTATAGATGAAAAGATGTTTTACAAAGAGTTAGGGAAAAATTGGCTTTATGCAAATAGCCTTCAAACTCCACAAGCCAAATATGCATATAGGATACTAGAGTTGTTCCAATATGAGTCCACAAAGTGTCACTTGCCAGATCCATTTTATGGTTCTGACCCACCTTGTTGAATTCTTTTATCAGGTTGTTCTGACGATGAGTGAGGTTTCGTTAAGGGTTTCGAGTCTGCAACCAACATGTTTTCGCCTGTGGCTACATGAAGATTAGGACTCCATGCAATAATTTTTGTCTTCCGCTGTTATTTTGTTTATGCTAGCTTCGAGCTATGCAAAGTTGTAATGCAATATTTTAAGTCTGGATCATTTGTGTAATAAATTGATACAATGTTATGGTATTCATCGTAAACTGTGTGTGCAAACGATTCGATCCAGGGATTTGCACTATACACAGGGATCTTGCCTATTTTTAAGTGCAGGTCCGCTACAGAGCTCTGATCCATCTTCAATTTCTTCATTATCATCTCCTTTGGAACTTAAAAACTCTTTTCACACAAAACTTCTCATAAACTGATTAGAGGGTTAGTGCTCATAAATTAAAAATGCATATGTGTTCAACTCAAGACAAATTGCAAACAACTTTATTACGCATTAGACACTGTTCACTAAGCCTCAATGTGGCACTCCACCCCAAGAGTATCACATTTGACGATAGTAAAGGGACGAATACAAAATAAAAGCAGAATCTGTCAAAATCTGAACAGTCTGTAAAGATCGAATTTTCTGAGGCACTTGTGTAGCTCAAATCAGAAAACTCAAAACTAACGAAATATAGATAACAGTACCAGGCTTGCTTTCTAAAAATTTCAGAAAAATATAAAATTCAGACATTTTTTGGATTTTCAAACAGTGAAGGACAGAAATCTGTTTCTGGACAGCAAAGCAACACCTCACACTTTCAATGCATTAGAGGCTAAACTTGGCACAAAAAACCAAAATAAAAAGATACAATGGGGTTGCTACAAAGGCAACAACTTCAATACTCAAAAAAGTAAAAAGCAAACTGAAAGTAAAAGATGGGTTGCCTCCCAACAAGCGCTTTTCTTTAATGCCTTTTAGCTAGGCGCAGTGCCAAATATCAAGTTTTTTCGAAATCTATTGCAACTTTTCCTTCAATAAGCACTTCTTTCTCTTTGAAAGGAAAGGAAAACCTGCCCTTAATGGGAAACAAAAGCGCATGCAACCCTTTTTAACATCAATAAAAGCTCCCATGGAACGAAGAAAAGATCTTCCAAGAACAATATTAGCTTGAGCTTTTGACTCCAAAACTAAGAAATCAACCAAAGTAGTCTTATTTTTAAAAGTGACAAGGACTTCATTAACTCTTTTATAGATTTTTGAAGAGCTACCATCAGAATGATAATGACAAAGAGGATAATCAAATAAGTCTCCAAAATTCATAGTATCAAAAACCATTCTAGGCATAGTTGACATCATAGAACCAATATCACAATAAGCAAGGAACCTTCTATCATTTATTTCAATAGGAATATAAGGTTCCCAATCTCCATCTATTTCAAGAATTTTATAATTTTTAGAATTCTCCTCTATTCCATTTAAATTTAGATCACACAAAATATTTTCTATTTTATCCAATCTATCAAGTATTCCATCAGTTTTCTCATTCATGGGAAAAACAACCAAACCATTTATAATTCTAAGAGATTCCAATTCATCAATTTCAAGAAAGTCTCCTCCAGTAATAACTTCCAAGGCATGCTTACATGCATCGGATAGTCCATAGTAAAAGCATCTCAGTAAAATACACATAGCAAGCATGAGTTGGATCTTTTGATGTAATTCTGAAATTCTATCCCAAGCATTTTTTAAACTTTCTCCACCCTTTTGTTTGAAGGTGAATAATTCGGCCAAGAGAGTCATATCAAGAGTGGTAAAGCTAGACATTATGATAAAGCAAAATAACAAGATAGGAATAAAGACTACACTAATTTTTTGGGGTTTTAAAATTTTGCAACAAGAAAAATAAGCTAACGACAAATAAAACAAGCAAGACAAAAACAAAGTAAAGTGATTGAGATTATGAGACTCCCCTTTCTGTAGCTCCAAGATCCCCGACAACAGCGCCAGAAAAGGGCTTGATTGCTACTAATGAAGAGTTGGGTGGTGCCCCAAGCGAAGGTGGAGATGTAGCAAGCAGCAGTTTTCCCTCGATAATGAACCGAGGTTTATCGAACCAGTAGGACCTTGAAATCAACAACAACGTGAATGTTGAAGATATCTGGCGCTTAATCTTCCACAGACATGGACCTGCACACACTCAACCAGAATACTTTGCCCGCAACGGCGGAAAGGTTGGCAATCTTTTCGGTCTCACAGAAAACAAAGCGGTTAATTGTATAGTGAAATAGATGAAATATGAAAATGGACCAGTGGAGTAATGATGATGAAAAGTGATGAATAAAGGTTGCAATCAATGTAAAAAGATGGACCGGGGGCCATGGGTTCACTAGTGGAGTCTCTCAAGTAAATAGAACAATTATATGATGGGTAAACAAATTACAGCTGGGCAATTGACAAGATTATAACACAAACTTAATCTAGCTATGACAAAGAGAACATGAAAATATTTAAGTAGGCATCACGAGAATGAAAAAAGACCGTTGAGTCCAACTGCAACTTTGTCTGAAAAGTCCACCGTGGGATCGCTATCCAGCCTGTCAACCATCGGTATTAAGTTGCAAGCAACAGACATTTGCATTAAGTAAAGCGCATGAAGTAAGCAGTACTAATATCAAAAGAGACATTAACACCGCTGTCTTACCCTTAGTAGCAACACCACACTCTCGCCCTTAGACGTTTCTGTCACTCGTGCCCAGGAACAAAAGGGGGCATGAACCCACTATCTAGCATAAATACCCTCTCTTGGAGATACACACAATCACTTGGCCAAATTAACTACGCACATCGAAGAGAATGCAAGAACATAAATCAACATATAAGAGTCATGCACAATCTGATCATACCTTTATAATCTATCGGATCCCAGCAAACACATCACATAGCATTACAATAATCGATCTTGATCATGTTAGGCAGCTCACAAGATCATAAGACATGAAGCACAAGAGAGAGAGACTACCATCTAGCTACTGCCATGGACCCATGGTCCAAGGTGGGACTACTCACAAATCATCCCGGAGGAAGGCATGGCAATGAAGAGCCCTCCGGGGTCGATCTCCCCTCCGGCAGAATGCCGGGATCTGCTTCAGAATCACCCCCGAACTAGGGTTTGAGATGACGGTGCGTCGGGATGACTTCTCTGGAAAATAATGGCCGCCCCCGTCGTTTTTAGGGTTAAAGGGAATTTATAGGTGTCGGAGGGGGCCGAGGCGGTGCCCAGAGGGCAGGGGCGGGCCCCACCCACGGGTCCTAGGGGGGCCGCGGCCGCCACCCGCCTGTGTGACCTAGGTGGCCCCCTAGGCTGCCCTTTGGTCCTCTGGTTCCTTCCGTCGCATAAAAAATCTCCGTAAATTTTCAGCGCAATCCGACGATATTTCCTGTGGGGGACCTTCTAAAATACAAAAACAACAAAAACAGGAAACTGGCACTAGGCATCTTGTCAATAGGTTAGTAGAACAAAATGCATAAAAATGATTAATATGATAATAAAAACATGTGACAACATCACAAAACTAGCATGGATCAATCAAAAATTATACATATGTTTGACACGTATCAACGAGTGGCACCTATCCATTGATTTCTATCAGGAAAGTACGTTCAGAATCCGAACCATATCGTCGATTCTGGTCAATTTGAGATATATTTCTCTTTATGACCAGACGAGACAAACCTAAGAGCCTTCCAGCGCGTGCATGGTGCTGCGTGCACATTGAATGCATGTGTGGGATGCCAATGGTAGTCCACCCTGCGTCTATGTGGCGTGCACGGATGGACATGGCCATTGAACGTGTCGCGGAACTTTTGCCTCACCGCTAGCCTAGCCTAGCCTATCCGTCACGTTCAATCACCGTATTAAATGTACAATAAACGATCAGAGAAATAATTTACATAGCAACGGTACGATTAATTCGATTAACTCTATACAAACCCGATACAAACCCTACAATTAATCAAAAGAAAAAAGATACAAACCCTAGAAAACATTAACTAAAACTACTTCTTCACGACGCCTTCAGGACGTGACTTCGGAGGCGTCGGAGCCCTCGGAGTCGTCGGAGTCGGAGTCGGCGTCGTCGGCGTCGTCGGAGTTAGAGTCGTCCTGGTCGCTGGAGTCGTCCTCGTTGACGACATTGGCCTCGGCCATCTTGATGTCGACGGCCGCGGGTGGTTGGTCGACGACAGAAGGCCCACGCTCCTCGTCCGAGTAGGGCTCGTCCGAGGACTCCGATGCCCCGTACTCGTAGACCGGCGATTGCAGCGGAAGATCTTCATGCGCCGCCTCGCGGTGGACGCCTTTCTTCTCTGCCTTCTTGCGCAACCGCTTCTCCGCCGCGATCTCGCCGGGCAGGGCGGAGAACCCGCGCTCCTCGCGGAACCGCTTCTCCTCCTCTATCTCCGCCTCTATCTCCGCCTCCTCCTCCTCTAACATGGTGTGCATGGTATAAGGTGAGTACATATCAGAGTCTGATAGCGGCGAGAACGGGCTCTCCGGGCTGGGCGGGCTCAACATTTTGTAAGGAGAAGAGAGAAAGAAAGAAGGAATGGGTTGTGTTCTTTGAGCGCAGGGTAGGCCCCATTTGATTTAGAGGTGGCGGGGGAGAGCAGGGGAGAGAAACCGCCGCGGGGGTCCCTGTTGGGAATATTCCCTAGATGCAATAATAAAATGGTTTACTAGCATATTCATGTTTATGATAATAGTTTATTATCCATGCTATAATTGTATTAATCGGAAACATAATACATGTGTGGAATATAAACAACCAGGTGTCCCTAGTAAGCCTCCACCGGACTAGTTCATTAGTCAAGAGATGGTTAGAGTTTCCTAACCGTGGACTTGTTACAGTCACTTGATAACGGAGCCAATCATTGGGAGAATGATGTGATGGACAAGACCCAATAATAAAGAGTTGTAATTAATCATGCCACACAGTTTAATTGGCAACGCTTTTAGTATATGCCAAGTATAGTTTCCTTAGACCATGATATTATGTCACTCCCGTTTACTGGAGGATTACTTTGTGGACATCAAACGTCGCTTCGTAACTGGGTGATTATAAAGGTGGCTTTCAGGTATCTCCGATGGTATGTTGTTGGGTGATATGTATCAAGAGTGGGATTTGTCCCTCCATGTGATGGAGTAGATATCTCTGGGCCCTCTCGCTAATATAGCGTCTGGAAAGTTTGCAAACATGTGATTAGGAGTAATCACGGAGATCCTATATTATGGATGAATAAATAGAATTTGCCAGGTAACGAGATGGAACTAGATATGGAGATATCGACGATCAAATCTCGGGCAAATTAAATATCATGAGACAAAGAGATCGCATATGAGATTAAGAATCTCCGGCATCGTGGTTCAATCGATAAAGAACTTCGTTGAATATTTAGGAGTCAATATGGGCATCCCGGTCCCACTATTGATTATTGATCAGATCATGTCTACATGTTCTCGAACCCGTAGGGTCACACACTTAACGCTCCAATGTAGCTAGGGTTTGCGATGAGATAATTGATGGTATGAACGAATGGTGATTCGGAGTCTCGGATGAGATCCTAAACGTCACGACGAGATCCAGAAGAGTCTGGAGAATAAGATTCATATAAGGAAAGTGGTTTCCAGAGGTATCAGAAAGGTTCCGGATTTTTCCGGCAGGGTACCAGAATTTTCTGGAAGGTTCTAGAAGAGTCTAGAAGTAGGGCCCACCTATTGTTTAGGGCCCACATGGACCAATGGGTGGTGCAGCAACCTTAATGGTCTGGCCGCACCAGCCCATGGCCCAACCCGGCCAAAGGGGTGGGACTCGGCTAACTTGGGGGCTAAGAAGGGGTGGGGGGGTGCGGCACACCCATGCAAGGGAAGCCCTAGCCGCACCAGCCTAAACCCTAGCCGCCGGCCTCCTTGCTCCTCCTCCTCTCTCCCTCACTCACGGCTTGGCGAAGCTCTGTCCATGGGAGAACTCCACCATCAACACCACCACAACCGTCGTGTTGTTGAGATCCATCTAGCCAATTCCTCCTTTCTTGCGGGATCAAGAAGGCGGAGTCTACATCGAGCCGTACGTGTGGATACCGCGGAGGCGCTTCTCGTGCGGTGCTTCATCGGATTGGATCGCGAGGATAATACATCTCCTCACGACTAGATACGTCTAGTTGCGGGGATCGACAGACCAACCCCTGCATCGACAAAAGGCTTTGTTCGTTCTTCAAGGGTAAGAGATTGGATCTCCTTCTCCCTACCTTCATCTAATAGATCTAGATCATGGGGTTTCTTCCGCTTGCTTCGTAGGAAAATGTTTGTTTTCTATGCAACGACCCCTTCAGTGGTATCAGAGCCTACATCTATTCGTAGATGCTGGTACGATTAGAACACAAGGAGTTGTGGGCGTTGATATTTTTGTTGCTACCTTCTCGCATGTATTTCGTATCTTATTGGATGGTTGGATTGAAGCGGCCCGGACCAACTTTACTCGTCCACGTACGACAGACCTGTTCCACAATTGACATGCAACGTGTATTGCAAAAGTGGCTGGCGGGTGTCTGTTTCTCTAGCTATGGTGAGATGCGATCTGCAATGGAAGGCCTTTTAAAATGATGAGTAAATAAGCAACTTCTATATCACCGTTGTGGTTTTTGCGTAGATTAGAACGGTTCTATCTCCTTGACCCAAGCCACGTAAAAATTGCATAAACAAATTAGAGGACGTCTAACTTGTTTTTCCAGGGTCTGTGATGTGGTATGGCCAATATGTGATTTGTGATATTGTATGAACTGATCATGTTTGTAATCTTTCACGACTTGCATATCGATGAGTACGGCAACCGGCAGGAGCCATATGGTTGCCTATTATTTTATGTGACATGCGTGTCAATAAATCACCATGTAATTGCTTTACTTTATCGCTAAGAGTAGAAATAGTTGTAGTTGCAATAGTTGGTGATGGCAACCATGGAGGAGGCGCCACAATGTCGGTGATGATGGAGATCATGTCGGTGCTTTGGAGATGGAGATCAAAGGCACAAGAAGAAAAGGCCATATCATATCACATTTTTAAATTGCATGTGATGTTAATCATTTTATGCACCTTATTGCTTGCTTAGATTTGATCGCGACGGTAGCATGATAAGGTGATCTCTCATGTTAATATCAAGATAATAAAGTGTTCTCCCCTAGTATGCACCGTTGCAAAAGTTCGTCGTTTTGAAGCACCACTTGATGATCAGGTGTGATAGACTCTACGTTCGCATACAACGGGTGTAAGCCAGATTTACACATGCGGAAATACTACGGTAATCTTGACGAGCCTAGCATGTACAGACATGGCCTCGGGAACACGGAACCGAAAGGTTAAACGTGAGTCATATGAATGATATGATCAACACTGAGTTGTTCACCATTGAAACTACATCATCTCACGTGATGATCGGTTGTGGTGTAGTGGATTTCGATCGTGTGTCACTAAACAACCAGAGAGATGTTAAGTTTAGTGGGAGTTCATGTAGTAATTTTGATTAAGATGAACTAAAATTATCATAAACAAAAGTCCTAAGATGTCTTCGCAAAAATCCTTGTAGATCATGGCCGACTATGGTCGTCTTTTCATGGCCGAGGAGCCGCGTCTTGATGGGTCAAACTTTATCGAATGGTACCTGCTTTTGTGTGAAGTCCTACATGCCAATGACTTGCTTAACGTGCTAGAAGAACCAATAGGGATAACCCAACGCTTCTGCAACTGAGGAAGAGCACATAGAATGGCTTCGCCAAGAAACCACTTACTTACAAGTTGAGTGGTTGATGTGCACCCGCATGACTTCTGACCTGGGTAGTAAATTCGAAGACTTGCGTGCCAATGAGATTGGTGATGAGCTGAAAAACAGGTTCATAGCACAAGTCAGAATTGCGAGGTTTGAGAATCTGAATGAGTTTCTTTCACTCAAGATGGAAGAAAACACATGTTTGGAACAACACCTGAGGAAGATGCATGAGATTGATCACCGTCTAGTGCTTGTTTGGGACTACTTGATGATGGATGAATTCACGATAGATGGGGTGCTGCGCTCGCATCCCCCTAGATTCAAGAATTAAGTCAAAGACTATGTCATGGGAAGGGATTCGATCACTTTCTGTGAGTTTGTGTCTCGGCTGCGTCATGTCAAAGTGGAACCCATACCAGGAGAAGTTGTCAATGCAGAATGTATATTTTGATATACGAGTTATAAATGTTTAAATGTCATGTTTACACTTGTGGCTAAGTATTTGATACTTGTGCTGTTTTTATGAAACATGACCTGCGTTTGAGAAGTGCATGTAGGGACTGAGTGGATATCGCGGGAAAGTGGCAATCAAGGAGTTGATGCTGGCGACATTCTACTTCTACATTTATCGTTTTTTATTAAAGGATTTGAATGAGGTTTTGTAATCGAATTAAGTGTGATCATTAAATTAGTGTGTCTCGGTTTGTGAGACGGTTATTCATGTTAAAGTCAAGTGGTTGTTCTATTTTTATGAGTAATTCTTTTTGGTGATCACGTTTCGATTATGAGATTATTGTCGTTATTTTAATCTAGATGATGATTAGTTAAACATTTATAAAAATATGTGACATACTAAAGATATCCAAAACTTAATAATGACAATTGTTTTAGTCGTGCTAAATATTGAATAAACATTTTGATGTTTTATCAATGCGCCTTATTGAAAAGAGTATGACTAAAATGCCACCCTTTGGAAGAGTGCCATGAGTTGCCGAAAATAAACACAAGTGTTGGTTATATTTTCAGCAAATGTTAAATGTCATTATTTTGTGCGCTCCATCATAAATGATATGAGTAAATATATGTACTTGTTCGAGTTATGATATTTGATGAGATCAAATAAAATTCTGGAGTTTAGGATGTTAAGTTAACAAGAAAATTGAGTCTTTTTTATTTGATCAAAAGAGACAAAATATTTGAGTTATATTTTAGTATGCGGACTTGTGAGAAGTGTTATCACAAATTACAGTGTTTAGAATATTTCAAAGGCGTTTGATATGTCCTAAGATATTGTAATCACACACTATTCGATATTGTGTGGTCTCAAAGAAGGATTTTTATTTCGGGGTTTAACAATAGCATTTAGATTTATTTGATAACACTCCGTTTAGAAATAAGGGTCTATGAATGATTCGCATATATTTTTCATATGAGTTATGAGAAAAGGTGGTTTCAATAATTATGAGATAATTATAGACTATTGCGAATAATGATGTAGTATATTCATATGTATGACTACGAATGTGATTCCACAATATGAGACTAAAAGGGACAAACCAATTTGTTGGTTGAGCTAAGTATTTTAGTGGTTTATCGTGAAAAGGTTTCATTAATAAAATTGATTGATGGAATAAATTGAGAAACTTAATCAAGGTGCTTGACCTTACTTTTAATGTATCAAGTAGCACATTTTGAAAAGTGCAATGTTGGTTTAGACTTGACACTTAAAAGAGAAATTGATGATTGTGATCATTAAATTTCGAGTTAAGTTTTTCTAAAAGGTGTAGGATTCAAGAATATTAAAGATTGTCATGTTACAAAATAATATTCATGATTCACTCGTCATGTTTAAGAAACAAGACATACCTTCGAAACTACAAAGAAGAAATAGAAGCCTTAAATATGAAGGTGACTGAGAGTCATCCTATGTTAAGTTTAAATCACAAAGTAATTGTTACTTGATTTCGTGAAAGTGATGTTTCACACATTTATTCCTCAAAAGGGGTTATGTAAAGAATAAATAAAACTTAAAGCTAGCAAAGTACTAGTGTTCGTATATGAGTTCTCGATTTAAAAGTGAAATAAAGATTTTGGAGGTGTCCAAAGTATCGAGAAAGTGCATAAAGAACTAAGTGAGATCTAATCAAGATATGTGGTGACATATATTAAGTTAGAGCAAAAACTATTTTACATGATCAAAATATGTGGTGACATATGTTTGAGTGGGAGCTAGTTAATCATGGTCAAATATAAAGATAACATATTTCTGAGTGGGAGCCAAAATGGTTTCACAATTTAATATGTGTATGGTGTATATTTGAGTGGGAGTTTACAACATCTTGTTTGTGTGAAATAGAGATTTCATAAATGTTGCAAATAAAGTCAGGAACCAATGTATAACTTATGAAGTTAGTTTCAGCGTCAAATATCTATGGAGATAGATGTATTTGATAAAGCATTATGTCAGGATGTTTAACCTAAGTAAGATTTTGAAGGAGTTCAAAATGGAACAAGTGAAGAAAGGTTCATTTGCTTGTGAGAAATAGGTGAAACATTGAGTTGATAACTTAGTACAAGAATAATGATTGGAGGATATGTTAGTATTCGCTATGAATTGTTCATAGGTCTAAACATATAAGAACCACAATTTTGTATTTGACGAAATGTGACCCAAGTTCTTGGTTAGAAGAACGTGTTAGGAATGAGGAGTCATTTCAACATGGAGATGAGATAATTGAATCTAGAGATTAGTAGACTTGGTTGAAGTCATGACACCAAACTAAATTGGAAATCTCATAAAGGCAGAAGCGCAATGAAAGCGTGATCGAAAATATCGAAGTGATATGTATTGCATTGTCGATTTGTTGAGTCTACAACATATAGGAGTATATGATTAATTCAAGGATTAAAAGATATAATATTTTGGTTTGAGAAATTTTGTTTCAAGATTGAGTGAGTTCCGGGTGCACATGCTATGTGAAAGTTCTTTTGACTGATCATACGTCATGTAGGCATAAAAGGGAAACAAAAGTCTCACTCTGTAACCAAATATATTATATTCATCATATGATGATGAGGTTTATCATGTGATGATATGAGGTTTAACATGTGATGATAAAGTAATGTCAAAGTAGGTGACATTGACATTTTTCAAAGAACATAAAGAACTGTATAGTACAGTACATGGACAGAACCTCTTGCACGAGCAAACATGATCAGCACTGAGACTCCATGGGTGTTGGATCGGGAAAATGTAAACTAGATTATTGACTCTAGTGCAAGTGGGAGACTGTTGGGAATATGCCCTAGAGGCAATAATAAAATGGCTTATTAGCATATTCATGTTTATGATAATGATTTATTATCCATGCTATAATTGTATTAATCGGAAACATAATAGATGTGTGGAATATAAACAACTAGGTGTCCCTAGTAAGCCTCGACCGGACTAGTTCGTTAGTCAAGAGATGGTTAGAGTCCTAAACATGGACTTGTTACAGTCACTTGATAACGGAGTCAATCATTGGGAGCATGATGTGATGGACAAGAACCAATAATAAAGAGTTGCAATTAATCGTGCCACACAGTTTCATTGCCAACGCTTTTAGTATATGCCAAGTATAGTTTCCTTACACCATGAGATTATGTCACTCCCGTTTACCGGAGGATTACTTTGGGGACATCAAACGTCGCTTCGTAACTGGGTGATTATAAAGGTGGCTTTCAGGTATCTCCGATGGTACGTTGTTGGGTGATATGTATCACGAGTGGGATTTGTCCCTCCATGTGACGGAGTAGATATCTCTGGGCCCTCTCGGTAATATAACATCTGTAAAGTTTGCAAACATGTGATTAGGAGTAATCACGGAGATCCTATATTATGGACGAGTAAAGACAATTTGCCAGGTAACAAGATGGAACTAGATATGGAGATATCGACGATCAAATCTCAGGCAAATTAAATATCATGAGACAAAGGGAATCGCATACGAGATTAAGAATCTTCGGCATCATGGTTCCATCGATAAAGAACTTTGTTGAATATATAGGAGTCAATATGGGCATCACGGTCTTTTCACCAATGTCCAATGTTTTGAGCTGATTTCTCAGATTTTCATTGCGCGGAGGAGAATGGTGAGTTATATTTATATTTTGCTTAAGCTGCTCCCGGGTTGATTCAAGTGAAGACGTAAACCATCGACACCGGGTGAAAGGGGGGAAATGACCTTGCTTGTCACAAGTTATATCTAGCTCTCTACTGCTTCCTCATGAGCTTAAAAACAGAGCCACAAAAAGGAGTATTTTGAATATTTTAAAGATAGCACATGACAAATTTACTTGGAATGTCAAGAAATACCATGCATAGGTAGATATGGTAGACTCAGCTGGCAAGATAGTTTGGCTTTGGGATTTGGATGCACGAGTGAACTCTACACTCAGTACAAATTTTTCGGCTTAGCAAAAATGGTATTTGAAGCAAACATCTAACATTAACCGGTAACAGAGTAACATAAGACATTAGTCAATCATAACCATAAACACTCCACACCGTCTCCCTTGTTGACCAAACAGTTCTTTTGATGGAAAGATTAGCTTTATGAATTAACAACTACGAAACACCACACAGTTTCAAGCTTTTAACTGTATTTCTTTACTAATCAATTCCACTCAAATAACCAGCAAGTTTAAGCATTCATCTTAATATCTCAAAACAATTGAGAAGCATCAAGTATCCACACAATGATCTACGAGACTATGCAGGCTTTCATTTCATTCCAACGTCACATGGATAGCATTTTGTCACTTTGAAAATTCAAGCAATTTATCAATAACAACTCTCCAACAAGTATAAATGAAGAACAAGAGAGTTTAACATCACAACTAGCAGCCCTAAATAATATAAAAGCTAAAAGGAGAGCTTACTAGCAAACAAACAGTAGCTAAGAATACTCAACAAGATATAAGCGAAGCAAAGGAGTATTCAAATGAAAAAGCGGAGCGTGTCTCTCTCGCACATAAATAAAGCTAGGATCCAACAAGAATATGACCAGCAAACAAACAAAACAAAACTGAAAGCAAAAAGCCGCTCAAAGCATAGCACATAATATGTAAAGTGATAAAAATATAGTTCAACGAAGACGACCTTATGATAGTCGATGAAGAGGAGGGGATGCCTTGGGCATCCCCAAGTTTTGACACTTGATGGTTCTTGATATTCAGAGGGGGTGCCATGGGGGCATCCCCAAGCTTGAGCTCTGATCCATCTTCAAATTCTTCATTATCCTCTCCTTTGGAACTTAAAAACTCCCTTCACACAAAACTTCTCATAAACTGATTAGAGGGTTAGTGCTCATAAATTAAAATACACATGTGTTCAACTCAAGAAAAATTGCAAACTAATTTATTGGGAATTAGCTACTGTTTACTAAGCCTCAATATGGCACTCCTCCTCTAGAGTATCACATTTGACGATAGTAAAAAGACGAATATAAATAAAAGCAGAATCTGTGAAAAACTGAACAGTCTGTAAAGATAGAATTTTTCAAGACACTTATGTAGCTCAAATAAGAAAACTCCAAACTAACGAAAGATAGATAAAAGTATCAAGATTGCTGTCTAAAAATATCAGAAAAAGATAAAATTCAGGTATTTTCTGGATTTTCGAAGAGTGAAGGAAAGAAATCTGTTTCTTGACAGCAAAACAAAACCTCGCACTTTCAATGCATTAGAGGCTAAACTTGGCAAAAAAAACCAAAAGAAAAAGATGCAATGAAGTTGCTACAGAGGCAACAACTTCATGACTCAATAAAAGCAAAAACAAACTGAAAGTAAAAGATGGGTTGCCTCCCAACAAGCGCTTTTCTTTATAGCCTTGTAGCTAGGCTTGAGATTTTAATGATGCTCTCATAAGAATAAGAGTTGGAACGCAAAAGAGAGCATTATGAAGCAAATATCAAACACATTTATGTCTAACTCTTTTCCTATGCATAGGCATCTTGTAAGAAAATAAATCATTGGAGCATAAAGCATTAAGCATAGGAAGGCAAAGTAAGTGCAACAATAAAACCGTCAACAGAAAGAGGGGAAACTTCATAAGATAAAAATTTATATAACCATGCTTCCCTCTCTCATAATAACTTTCAGTAGAATCATAAGAAAACTCAATAACATAACCATCACATAAAGCATTTTTCTCATGATTCACATGCATAAAAGTATTATTATTACTCTCCACATAAGTAAAATCTTTCTCGTTAGTAATAGTAGGAGTAAAACTATCATAGCCATCATTGTAATCATCATAAATAGGAGGCATATCATAATCATAATAAACTTTTTCCTCAATAGTAGGTGGACTGAAAGTATCACATTCATCATAATAATCATCATATATAGGAGGCATAGTATCATCAAAGCAAATTTCCTCCTTCAAGCTTGGGGGACTAAAAAGATCATATTCATCAAAACCGGCATCCCCAAGCTTGCAATTTTCCATAGCATTAGCAACAATGGCATTCAAAGAAATCATACTAATAATATTGCTACTAGCATGATAGTTATGCAAATAAAGTTCCATAGGTTTTTTAATTTTCTCTTCAAAAGCATCATGACCAATTTCAAATTAAATTTTATAAAGCTCTCTCATTTTTTTTGTTGTTTTCCATCAAGCCTAACTAGTGAAATAAAAACAAAAAACAAAAAGATTTAATTGCAAGATCTAAAGAAGATACCTTCAAGCACACACCTTCTCAACAACGATGCTAAAAATTAGCTTTGTTGAAGGGAGAGTGAATACCGCTACCTTTCCTCCTCGGCAACGGCGCCAGAAATTAGCTTGATGTCTACTACACGCTTCTATTCTTGTAGACTTGTTGGGCCTCCAAGCGCAGAGGTTTGTAGGACAGCAGCAAATTTCCCAAGGTTTATCGATCTCAGGGAGGTGTAAGGTGAATGTATCCTCTCTCAAGCAACCCTGCAATTAAGATACAAGAAGTCTCTTGTGTACCCAACACACCTAATATAATTGTCAGTTGTATAGGTGCACTTGTTCGGTGAAGAGATAGTAAAATGCAAGTGATATGGATGGTAAAAGGTGATTTTGTAATTCTTTAATAAAAATGGCAGCAAGCAAACAAGTGACAAAAGTGAGTAAAAACGGTGTATCAATGCTTGAAAACAAGGCCTATGCTTCATACTTTCACTAGTGACTACTCTCAACATCATTAACATAATTAAACACATAATAGTTCCACAAAAACACATGCATGGTAGACGTTACTCGGAGGTCATTCTTTCGTGGATCAAATAGGATGAGAATTGCGTATACCAATGGCATAATAGTTCCACAAAAACACATGCCCCGGTGAGGGACTACTCCCTCGCCATCACGGGAAGCAGCGGTGTTGATGGTGATGGCTCCGATGGTCGATCCCCGTCCCGGTAGGGTGCCAGAACAGGACCTTCTGAACCCTCGAAACTTGTCGGCAATGGCGGCGGAGCTCTGTATTGTATTTGGGAAAATCCTTCGGGGGTTAGGTTTTTTTCGTCGGGGATGATTTTATAGGCGTCAGAGGCGACCGAGGGCTGCTCCACAGGGCAGGGGCGGGTCCCACCTACGGGTGGACCCTAGGCCGTGGCCACAGGTCGCCCCTGGCCTGTGGGCTGCCCCCTGGGTTGCCCTTTTGGCTCCGGTCTTCATTTGTCCAATAAAAAAATCAGCATAAATTTTCTTCCAATTCCGAGAATATTTCCAGAAGTAACTTTCTGCAACAGAAACATGACAAAAACAGGGAACTAGCTTTGGGCATCTTGTCAATAGGTTAGTTCAATAAAATGCCTCAAAATTATATAATAAAATAGTATAAACATGTGACAACATCACAAAACTAGCATGGATCAATCAAAAATTATAGATACGTTTGACACATATCACTTACTCAGGGCCCGGCCTAGACACATGATACCTAAAAATGAGCTCATGGATATCTTTTATAATGTACTAATAGATGATTCTAGAACATATCTGGATAGTTGTGCTAGTTGTGTTTTCAGGAAAAGGACTCCGGATGAAGCTGAGGAATTATTGGTCAAAATTAGCCGGAATCATGATGATTGGTCCACACCTGAGCCGCCACCAACACCTCAACCGAAGCTGACTCAGACATCAAAGTAAAGGGGAATTCATGTGCTAAATTCTAAAACTATGTTGGAAGCAAAGAAACCGCTTAAGGAAAGAGGTATTAAAGCTGAAGAAGTAAAAAATCTACCACCTATTGAAGCATTATGTGATCCTACCACTCATCCCCCTGTGGTAGAGGTACACTCTCTTCTTGATTTTAATGCTAGTGATATTCCTCATAGGAAGCCTCCTAATCAATGTTTAGATGAATTTGATAACTTTACTATTAAGCAAATTCATTTCAACATGAAAGTTCAAAATCAACTGCAAGCAAAAATTTATATAATTAAAATTTTGTATGATGCTTTAGAAAGAAGTGCTAATGATGTTAAAGGCCTCACCAAGCATTTTGTAATGGTTCAAACTCAACTTGAACAAATTACTAAAGTACAAAAAGATTTGCTTGCTGAAACCTTTAAAAAGGATGATAAACCAACTTGTGGTGTAATAACTAGAGGTGGTACTGCTACTCAGATCCCTTATATCCTGAGGGACATCCTAAAAGAATTGAACAAGAGTCTCAATTAGCTGAAAATAACATTGCTAGTCCTCCTAAAAAGAAAAAGAAAACGAAGAAGCATAAAGAAGTAAGGGAGACTAATGAGTTGGAAACAGATAAAGAACCTGTCTTAGAGAATCCTAATAATATTTCCATCTCTGATGCTGAAACTGAAAATGATAATGAACCTATTAATGATATTGATAAAGGAAATGATTCTGATAAAGAAGAAAGTGATGAAGAACCAGAAAACCTCCTAAAAATAGGAAGTAAAATAAGGAAGAACTTGTTGCTAGGAAGCATGGTAGTGAAAGGGAACCTTGGGTGTAACAGCTCATGCCTTTCCCTAACAAGAAATATAAATCAAAGGAAGAAGAGCATTATATTAAATTTTGTGAGTAGATGAAACCTCTCTTTTTGCAAATTCCTTTGACTGATGCTATTAAACTGCCTCCTTATTCCATATACATGAGGGATATTGTTTCTAACAAAAGGAAAATTCCTAATGAGGAAATTTCCACTATGCTTGCTAATTATTCTTGGGATTTCTATTTCTGTGCCCCCGATTCCTTAGTTCTACTCAGCCATGCCCACGCTCTTAACTTTTGCTCACTTTTACCCACCTCCTTGTCTGAAACTCTCACAAATAGACAAACTCGACGTTGCCGTCAAGTCAATGGTTTGACCGTTAACTACTGACGAGTGGGGCCACACATGTCATAGATTTAATATTTTCAGAAGTGAATTTCAGAGGAAAAAAAAGGAAAAGATGATATCACGCTGATGTCAGAATGCAGGTAGCTGCTCCTGTCGATCAAGAAATCGACGAAGGAGGCACGATGGCCAGCACGAGTATGTGCAAAAGATGGGCACGGTCGCGGGGAACCAAATGGAGGCGGCGCCGAGACCAAATGGTCGTCGGAGCATCGCCGGCCACGAGCTCCCGCGGCGGAGCACGGAGGCTCACGACGGCAAGGTGAACTAGCAAAAGAAGGAGAGGGAAGAGTGGTCCTCGAGGACCATTAGCTCACCAGGATACGGTAGGGATGGCCAGCGAGCTCAGGGAAGCTCGGACGGCGACGGATTCATTCACAGAGCACGACGACCGGAGCTGAAGGAGACAACTCGATTCCGACCTCCCCTACACGAACCACTGCCACTGAGAGCTCCGCCTAGTCCTCCTATTACTCCACGCTGAAGAACGCGAGACGGGATGGACCGAGACGTCGAGATCGACGCCATCTTCCTCGCCTCCGGCTGCCGGCCGCCATGCTCGATTCGCCTCCGTCCGAGCTCCCCAGACCTCTCCGTCCAATCTATCGTGATCCACATGATCCAAGGGTCCTAAAAGGCAAGGTGTGATGTGCGAGGGGAGGCTGCTCCGATGACCACGAGCGGACGACGCGGTCGGACTTCTGTGAAACACCATGAGGGCGCGCTCTGGACATGTCAATGTCGGCATCATCACGTTCCGGTTGATTCCCATTGAATTTGGAAGCCATCTTTATATGGTTGTGCACCTAATTCGATTTTCTACAGCTTTCTAGATGTAAGGTACTGCTAGTTTTGAACTTGCTCTATTGAGTTTTTATGAAAAACAGTTGTGGTCCAAATGGCATTGCCAAGTTGGAGTTAGTAACTGATTTTTTCAGAAGGTGAAACCTTGTCAAATAGGTAGAAGGATTCTAGAAGATGTTATTTATTATTTTTACTTATTTTTACCCACTAAAACAAATGGTTCACTATTTAGGTAGATAAAAAAGCTATTTTCGACACTAAAAAAATAAAAATGGGTTTTCCTTAAAACTAAAACCCTAAACCCCTAATTCAACAATATTCTACAAACATGGGTTATGGAAGTTTTTCTCAAAAATCCTTCTCAGAAATGAGCCACGAGGTACAAAGATGTAAGACTTTCGACTCAAATGAGCTAGGGTATGACCTTTAACATAGTAAAAATTGTCGGAATGAGGCCATATTTGACACACTAGTGTATATTGGTTGTATAATAGTGTTGAGTACGGGGTTTAGGGTTTTCATTGAATAAAAAACCCATTTTTTATTTTTTTAGTGTCAAAACAGGTGTTTTTTGTGAAGCAACTACCAAAACGGCTCACCAAAAGAGGAACATCCAAAGAGATAGAAAATAATATACCATCTTATAAGTACATATAACCCTGGGTTTGAATATAAAAACATACTTAGGTATTTCAAACATTTCAGACAAGTTTCTGCCGATTTCGCTGGAAGTGGGTCTGATTTGAACTACGAGTGCCGCATAGTTTGGTCATGATTTTTTGAAAAAATCACTTTTATATCCAAAATATGTACTTTCTTTAGAGATCTTTGGCGGTTTTTGCTGGATCAAAATTATGGTTAGGTTTGGGTTTAGGGTTAGGGTTTACCATTAGGGTTTCGGGTAGGGTTAGGCAGAACTAATTCAAAAAAAATCAAAAAAATGGGAAACCTTCACGAGGCGTCCTTTTATGTGACCTAAAACCTAGAAAAAATTATAAACATGGGTTATGGAAGTTTTTCTCAAAAACCCTTCTCAGAAATGAGCTACGAGGTACAAAGATGTATGACTTTCGACTCAAATGAGCTAGGGTATGACCTTTAATATAGTAAAAATTGTCGAAATGAGGCCATATTTGACACACTAGTGTATATTGGTTGTAGAATAGTGTTGAGTACGGGGTTTAGGGTTTTCATTGAATAAAGAACCCATTTTTTATTTTTTTAGTGTCAAAACAGGTGTTTTTTGTGAAGCAGCTACCAAAACGGCTTACCAAAAGAGGAACATCCAAAGAGATAGAAAATAATATACCATCTTATAAGTACATATAACCCTGGGTTTGAATATAAAAACATACTTTGGTATTTCAAACATTTCAGACAAGTTTCTGCCGATTTCGGTGGAAGTGGGTCTGATTTGAACTACGAGTGCCGCATAGTTTGGTCATGATTTTTTGAAAAAATCACTTTTATATCCACAATATGTACTTTCTTTAGAGATCTTTGGCGGTTTTTGCTGGATCAAAATTATGGTTAGGTTTGGGGGTTTAGGGTTAGGGTTTACCGTTAGGGTTTCGGGTAGGGTTAGGCAGAACTAATTCAAAAAAATCAAAAAAAATGGGAAACCTTCACGAGGCGTCCTTTTATGTGACCTAAAACCTAGAAAAAATTATAAACATGGGTTATGGAAGTTTTTCTCAAAAATCCTTCTCAGAAATGAGCTACGAGGTACAAAGATGTATGACTTTCGACTCAAATGAGCTAGGGTATGACCTTTAACATAGTAAAAATTGTCGGAATGAGGCCATATTTGACACACTAGTGTATATTGGTTTTAGAATAGTGTTGAGTACGGGGTTTAGGGTTTTCATTGAATAAAAAACCCATTTTTTATTTTTTTAGTGTCAAAACAGGTGTTTTTTGTGAAGCAGCTACCAAAACGGCTCACCAAAAGAGGAACATCCAAAGAGATAGAAAATAATATACCATCTTATAAGTACATATAACCCTGGGTTTGAATATAAAAACATACTTAGGTATTTCAAACATTTTAGACAAGTTTCTGCCGATTTCGTTGGAAGTGGGTCTGATTTGAACTACGAGTGCCGCATAGTTTGGTCTTGATTTTTTTTAAAAATCACTTTTATATCCACAATATGTACTTTCTTTAGAGATCTTTGGCGGTTTTTGCTGGATCAAAATTATGGTTAGGTTTGGGTTTAGGGTTAGGGTTTACCGTTAGGGTTTCGGGTAGGGTTAGGCAGAACTAATTGAAAAAAAATCAAAAAAATGGGAAACCTTCACGAGGCGTCCTTTTATGTGACCTAAAACCTAGAAAAAATTATAAACATGGGTTATGGAAGTTTTTCTCAAAAACCCTTCTCAGAAATGAGCTACGAGGTACAAAGATGTATGACTTTCGACTCAAATGAGCTAGGGTATGACCTTTAACATAGTAAAAATTGTCGAATGAGGCCATATTTGACACACTAGTGTATATTGGTTGTAGAATAGTGTTGAGTACGGGGTTTAGGGTTTTCATTGAATAAAAAACCCATTTTTATTTTTTTAGTGTCAAAACAGGTGTTTTTTGTGAAGCAGCTACCAAAACGGCTCACCAAAAGAGGAACATCCAAAGAGATAGAAAATAATATACCATCTTATAAGTACATATAACCCTGGGTTTGAATATAAAAACATACTTAGGTATTTCAAACATTTCAGACAAGTTTCTGCCGATTTCGCTGGAAGTGGGTCTGATTTGAACTATGAGTGCCGCATAGTTTGGTCATGATTTTTGAAAAAATCACTTTTATATCCACAATATGTACTTTCTTTAGAGATCTTTGGCGGTTTTTGCTGCATCGGAGTTATGGTTAGGATTAGGATTAGATTTAGGGTTTACCATTTCGGGTTCGCGATAGGGTTAGGCATAACTAATTCAAAAAAATCAAAAAAATAGGAAACCTTTTAGAAATGACATATTTTACAAGCCTCTAGATATTTGACAAGTTTTCACCTTCTGAAAAAGTAATTTACCAGCTCGGACTTCACTATGCCATTTGGACCAGACCTGTTTTTCACATAAACTCAATAGAGCATGTTCCAAACTAGTAAAAACATATAACTATAGAGTTGTAGAAAATCTAATTTGGCGCACAAATATATAAAATTTCTTTACTAACGCTTTCTAAATCGGCCGGAACGTGCGAATGCCGTTATAGGCGTGTCCAGAGCGCACCCCCAAGGTGTTCGACAAGTGTCCGATGGCGCCGCCCACTCGTGGCCGTCGGAGAATCCCTCCCTCGCGCGTCCCAAATTGACCATTAGGACCATAGACTCACGCTAAGCATGCTAGAGTGTCAGGAGAGGACGGGGGAGGTCGGACGGAGGCGAATCAGGCATGGCGGCCTTCGGCCGGAGGCGAGGAAGACAACCGCCGCCGTTCGCCGCAGTTCTAGGCCATGTGAAGCTTTACCGAGCATCCCTATAGCTACGCCGTGCCCTATTCTTCCTCTCCCCCGATCTGTGCTTGCTGGGAAGGCTTCAAGCATCCGCATCAATCTCGTCCTCGCCGCCGATGGTCGACCTTGATTTGCTCACCTTCGACCTCGCCTCGCTTCCCTGACCTCACCATCATGCTCCTGGTGATCTCACGGTTCTCCCGAACGTCTTATCTCCCTTCATCTCTCTTTCCTTCGTCGTCGCGCCATGTTTGGCCATTCGCCGCCGCGGAAGCCGTCGTCGTTGCTTCTCCGGTGACCAATAAGTAGCGGAGCCTCCAGCAAATGGTCATGTCCGTCCGCATCACGCTCGCCCCGCACGTCCCGCCTCTCCTCTCCTCTCGAATTTCTCAACAAGAGCACCGAGCTCCATTGATGACGTCGGCATAAGGTCCTCCTCTCCTTTTCTTTTTTTCTGAAATTCGTTTCTAAAAATATTAA
Source organism: Puccinellia tenuiflora (assembly GCA_012064385.1). Taxonomy (NCBI): domain Eukaryota; kingdom Viridiplantae; phylum Streptophyta; class Magnoliopsida; order Poales; family Poaceae; genus Puccinellia; species Puccinellia tenuiflora. The sequence goes on along the minus strand of QRDG01000533.1, from coordinate 1,370,602 downwards.
ATCCCTGACCTGTGGGTCCCCTGTCAGAAGTTTAAACATTTGCAAAATGTTTTATGAAATTATTAAATCTATGACATGTTGGGGACCACTCGTCAGCACTTAACGGTCAAACCATTGACCCGACGGCAACATCCAGTTTGTCTATTTGTGAGAATTTCAGACAAGGAAGTGGGTAAAAGTGAGGAAAAGTTAAGAGCGTGGGCATGGATGAGTAGAACTAAGGAACCAGGGGCACAGAAATAGAAATCCCATTATTCTTTTAATGGCAAAATTCTAAAGAAGCTTGAAGACCTAGGTATTCCAACTATTCCTTGCTCAATTAAGAATAATTATGTTAGAACAGCTTTATGTGATCTTGGTGCAGGAGTAAGTGCTATGCCCTTTTCTCTTTATAAGAGGCTCTACTTCGAAAAATTAATACGCGCCAATATTTCTTTACAAATGGCTGATAAATCAACTGATGTTCCTATTGGCATTTGTGAGACTGTTCCCGTTCAAGTGACTAATAATTGTCTTATCTTAACTGATTTTGTTGTGCTTGATATGCCTGAAGATGACAATATGTCTATTATTCTTGGGAGACCTTTCTTAAATACTGCAGGGACTGTTATTGACTGCAACAAAGGGAAGGTTACTTTTAATGTTAATGACAAAGAGCACACGGTTTATTTTCCAAAGAAGTTGACAAGGTTTATGGTCTAAATTCCATTACAAATGTCAAAACCAACAAGATTGGAGAAATTGATTGTCCCATATATGATCATCACAAAGAATATCAATTTATTATGATTGGGACAATAGCCATCAAGTTTGAGGTAACATAATTGTTTGGTGGAATTCAAAAAATTTGTGTTACATCGAATAAGCTTGAAGCAAGACTTGATCAACCTTGCTCTCAAATTTATTTTATATACATAAAACAATGATTTCCATGATATTTTTGTTGTGATGATTGTTTTTGCACTTCTGTGATTTTAGTATTTGGTTGGTTTTGCACCTTTTAAAAAAAATCTGAGATTGTGAGTCATTTTATAATCCAGAAAATGTCCATAAATTTATTTCGCCCAAAATTTCTGTAAAAATTACGAATTTTTTTATGCATAATATGGGGCCCTACAGAACCAGAGGCTGCCCAGGGGGATACACCATGTGGGCAGACGCCCCCTGGCCGCGGCCCAGCCTTGGTCGCGCCTGGGTGGCGCCTGGGGCCCACCTGGTCTCCTCCCCATTATTTCTCTCTCCCGACTTTTCACTTCACCATTGCCCAAACCCGTGTTCTTGCAGTTCTTGCTCGAGATTTTCGATCTACTTGCTGAGCCCATCTTTTCAGCTGAGATTTGGATCATTTGCTCTCCGGTATGTGACTCCTCTGTTTTTCCAATCAAAATTTTAAATGGTGTTGTATATCTTGAGTATTTTGCTGCTGTAGGTGACTTGTTTAGTGAGTCATGTTTGTTTATGAACTTGTTAATTAGTTTTGATGCATGGTTTGGCTCTCTTATAGTTCCTAGTGTTATCCATGAACTTTGTGCTCTAAAATTAAGTTTTATGAGGTTTGTTTAAAAAAAATTCAGAATAAGGGGATGGATTGGTATGGCTATGGAAACCCTCCATTTGTACCAACAAGCTTAGTGGAACCTCGGGTTATGGAGGTTGAACGTGAAGAACCTGTGTATCCTTCAATCTTTCCTTGCAAAGATTTTTTGAGAGCTGCAGGTATTCTAGAAGATTTCAATGAGCTAATCTCTAATGCAGGTTTGGAACACTTTGTAGCTAATGAGCTTCCACAATATGCAAAAATCACTATGTCATTTGTGCAAAGTTTTAAATTCCACAATTCAAGAGATAACCCCACTATGTCATTTAACATTTACCACAAAGCTGTGGATATGCGACTTTTTGAGTTTTGCAGGGAGATTAAGGTTCCAACTTGGGGAACCTCCCGGAGGATTAGGGAGGATTCTAGGGAGTTCAAGTCCCTCTTCCTAGGATTTTGCCAAGGGAAGAACTGCATCGTCGATAAGGGTAGGATTCGGAATATTTAATTTCTATCCATGAGGTATCTTGCTCACTATATCTCTAGAGGTATTTTAGCAAGAGGCAATGCGAGCAAAATTTCAACTCCTGAATTGGTCATTCTTGATGCCGCACTCACTGGTAATAGAACCTACAATATTGGTGCTTCGATTGCTCAGCGTCTTTCCACTAATAATGTGAAAGGACCATTTTATGGAGGCAACATTGCCTCGCGTCTGCTTTCATACTCTAGTTTAAGCCTTTATCCAACTGATATTAAGTTTCCAGATTCTAGACTTGATTTACATTCCATGAAATCTCATCATTTTGTCACCCGCTCTTCCACCTTCGATAACATGTTTTATGAATTGTTGTGTTGCCTCTAACTCTGAGCGACTAGTTCGTCTCCCAGCACCTCTTTTGTTTAATCATGATGCCAGGGGACGATGGGCATTTGAGGAAAAGGAGCTAGATGCCTATTTGGAGTCCCAAGGGAACCATGAGGGGCACACAACTGAACAAGAGCTTGCACCAGCTGAAGGGGAATACACCCCAAATTATTTTGGGGAAGGCTCATCGCATTACTACCAGGACGCAGGGACTTCCTCGTCACAGCCACAGAAGCCGACCTACCCCACCTACGATGCATTAGGGTGGAACCCATGGGGCAGCTACCACTGAGTCCCAACTTAGGCCAAAAGCCTAAGCTTGGGGGAGTACGTATTCTCACCGACACTTCACTCATTTCCATATTTTAGTCGGTTTATATGTCCTTGCTGTGTATATCCATTTTTCATCTTCTTGGTTTAGTTTCTTGCGGTAGTTTTTGTCTTTCAAAATTCGAAAACCCAAAAACATTTTCCTTTATTTAGTTTTCGGTTTGTTTTCAATTTTCTCTTTTCTCTTCTCTTTTCGGTTCCTCTTTTTGTTCTTTTCTTGCTATTCGAAAATCCAAAAAGATTTCATTTGTTTATTTGTTTTCTTTTCTTTGTCTTTAAAATTCGAAAAGCCAAAAATATTTTCCATTTTCTCTTTCATTTTTATAGTGGATGCAGGGTTCGACCAGTTCTCGCAGCACTGCTTGGGCTCGGACTTTATTTTTCATATCATTCGGTCATGCAAGTGAAAGAACAATAATGGCGACATTTGGCAAAGCTAACATGATAAATGGGTTGGTATGAACTCTATTTGTTTTCTCTTTTGTACATATACTGTCCGGATGATCATGCATTGGCTCGTCCTGTTACATAGCCATATTGGTAATGTACACATGGGAGTTCATATTTTATTATGATTAGTTTCAATCGTTTAGGAGTGAATAATTTGTCATGTAGAAATTAACATGTATTGCTTCATTCATAATTTAGTATGGTATTGTGGTATCCTCCTCCGAATAATTCATGTTGGATTGACTTGCCACATGTTTACACGTGATTGACTAAAAGAAAGTCTCATGCCTCGCTAAACTTTTTGCCTCAAAGTATTGATATCACTTTTATGCCTTGTTTAATATTGTTTTGCCGCAGAGCATGATTATGACAAGTATTGCTCTCCTAGTTGTCGCTCCCCAGTCTATTGCTAGCCTTCACTTGTACTGAGCAGGATGCATCCAAAATCCTTAAAACCAGTTTTTCCAAAGCGTCCATCGTACCTACCTACATGTGGTATTTCCTTGCCACTCCAAGTAAAATTTTTCATGTGCTATCTTTAAATGTTCAAAATTTTCCCTTTTGTGTCTCTGTTTTTAAGCTCATGAGGAAACAGTGAAAGACAAGCTATATATATTCTATGACAAGCAAGGCCATTTTCCTCCCCCTTTCACCCGGTGAGGATGGATTACGTGCTCACTTGAATTTGCCGAGAGCTGGCTTAAGAAAAATATAAATATAACCCACCATTCTCCTCCGCACAGTGCAAACCTGAGAAATTAGTCAAACATTGGTTAGTGGTGAAACAAAGGAGAACGAGGAGTGATCTCATTCATCTAATTACCAGCCGCTCTCAAAAGTCTAAAAGCCTTGCTAGTTACAGAGGACTATGTACCTTCTCTTCTGTGGATTCGTTAACGAAAGTATGCATATCTCAAAACTGTTTTACTTCTGTATCTAAAAAAATTCAAAAAGCTCTAGCACATGACTAATCCCTGCTTCCTCTGCGAAGGTCCTGTCTTTTATTTTTATGTTGAGTCACCATATCATTCTTTGAGCACTTTCTTGAGAGCATAGTTGTCATTCTTAGTGCAATGTGCTTTGTTGCAAAATACTATTAACTAAGTTATATCTGTGATGTTTCTGTCTTTGATATCTTTGTTCTAGTCTCCACTTAAACTTCAGAGGTGCTCTGCATTTATGTTTTGCAGTACGAAAGAGGGCTAGCGAGATACCATCGTACCATATGTTTTAATAGCTGTATGCCCTATTATTGATTCTTAGTATGTTGGAATCTTTTCATATGACTATATGGCTTCTAAGTTGCATTTCTATTATGACTTTTATCATGTACTTGCTAAATTTATGATCATAAGCACAAGTATGTTTACATCTTGAGAAGCAAATGTATTTGTAAAAGTTTCTTTTATCGCGTTAAGTTTACCAAGTGAATTGCTTGAGGACAAGCAATATGCTAAGCTTGGGGGAGTTTGATACGTCCAAAATGTATCTACTTTTCCAAACACTTTTGCTGATGTTTCTCCTCTAATTTGCTTGATTTGAATGGAACTAACGCGGACAAATGTTGTTTTCAGCAGAACTGCCTTGGTGTCTTATTTTTGTACAGAAATCAAAGTTCTCGCAAAATTCTAGAAAAATTTCAGAAATTCATATTTGGCAGAAGACCCACGGAGCCAGAAGGGGAGCTGCGGGAGGTGCCCACAGCTCCCAGGTGCCACCTGGCCGCGGTCCAGGCTGGGCCGCGTCTGGGGCCCACCTGGCCACCTGGTGGCTCGGTCGACGATGCTCCTTTCGCCTATTTACTTCCTTCGACCTAAAAACGCCAGAACCCCCGATCGTTTTTCCAGAAAAGATGCAGAGCGCCGCCGCCTCCTCAAAACCTAATTCAGGGAGCAGAAGTTATTGTTCCGGCACCCTGCCGGCACGAGGATTGAAGGGGAGATCGTCGCCATCGCCATAACCATCGTCTATCCATCGACCATCCATGTTTTCCCCATCCATGTGTGAGTAATTCCCCGCTGTAGGCTGAGGGGATGTTAGGGATTGGATCAGATTGTTCATGTAATAAGATTTCAGATTGTTAGGGCATGATGTCTAGTATCTATGAGAGTGCTTTTTTATCGTTGTTGCAACTTGGTGAGCTTAATGCTTGACACTTAGGGCCCGAGTGCCATGTTTTCAGATCTGAACATATTGTGATAATTATTGTTTTGGATCATATCTACAAGTTGTTTGCACCTGATGCTATCTGGAACCCGAGGCCCCAAAGTGACAGCTTTTGGGACAACCGGAGGGGATGGCTGTGACTTGAGGGTTACATGTATTCATTGAATGTTAATGCTTTGTTCCGGTACTTTGTAAAAGGAGTACCTTAATTACCTTTAGGCTTCTCATAAAGGCCCCGCTGAAACGGGATGGTTGGACAAAAGATGTCGTGCAAGTATCTTATTGCAAGCACGCACGACTACCTACAGAATGCATGCCTATGTTTATTAGCACCTCAATATTGTTTGTTTGTTTATCTACATATTGCCCTTCGTAATTATTTCATGAAATATCTCATCCATGCAGCGCCCATATTTACATCCCTATGCCTACAATCTCTTAATCCTGGTGTTACTAAGATTGCTACTATTGTTGTTGTTACAATACTACTGCTGTTACTTTATTACTGCTGCTATTATATTACTGTTGCTACTGATAAATTGCACCAAGCAAGTTACTTTTTAGTTGTGGCTGATCTGACAAATCAGCTGCTAAGGCTTATAAATATTCTTTACTTCCCTCAAAGACTGTTGCGATCCCCTATACTTGTTGGTCATCATTCATCAGGGAAACTATCATTTACAGGAGTAGGATCGTGAGGTATATTTTCCATTCTTGACAAATTATCAGCAATATGATTATCTACTCCTTTCATATCAACAATATGCAAATCGAATTCATGTAGCAAAAGCACCCATCTAATAAGCCTAGGCTTAGCATCTTTAATTCCATCAGGTACTTAATAGCAGCATGATCAGTATGAATGGTTACTTTAGAATCAACAATGTATTGTCTAAATTTATCACAAGCAAAAACAACAGCTAAACATTCCTTTTCAGTAGTGGCGTAATTCTTTTGCGCACTATCCAAAGCTTTACTAGTATAATGAATAACATTCAGTTTCTTGTCAATTCTTTGACCAAGAACAGCCCCAACAGCATAATCACTAGCATCACACATAATTTCAAAAGGCAAGTTCCAATCAGGTGGTTGAACGATAGGAGCAGAAATTAAAGCCTTCTTGAGAACCTCAAAAGTTTCCTTACAATCTTCAACAAAAACAAAAGAAACATCCTTTTGAAGAAGATTAGTAAGAGGTCTTGATGTCTTAGAGAAATCATTACCAAATCTCCTATAGAAACCAGCATGACCAAGAAAACTACGTATACCTTTAACGTCCCTTGGATAGGGCATTTTATCAATTGCTTCAATTTTAGCTCTATCAACTTCAATCCCTCTCTCAGAAATTTTATGCCCAAGCACAATGCCTTCATTTACCATAAAGTGGCATTTTTCCCAATTGAGAACAAGATTTTTCACTTCACATCTCTACAAAACTTTGTTAAGATTATGGAGGCAATTGTCAAAAGAAGTTCCATAGACGGAGAAAACATCCATGAATACTTCCACAATTTCCTCACAAAAGCCATGAAAAATAGCAGACATGCATCTTTGAAAAGTAGCGGGAGCATTACATAAACCAAAAGGCATACATCTATAAGCATAAGTTCCATAAGGACAAGTAAAAGTGGTTTTCTCTTGATCTTCATATTTAACAACAATTATAGAAAAACCAGAGTAACCGTGTAAGAAACAAAAAATGAGTATTCTTAGATAACCTTTCAAGAACTTGATCAATATAAGGCAAAGGATAATGATCTTTTCTAGTAGCCTTATTTAACTTCCTATAATCAATGCACATTCTATATCCTACAACAGTTCTTTGAGGAATGAGCTCATTATTATCATTAACAACGACAATCATACCTCCGTTTTTAGGAACACAATGCACAGGACTAACCCATCGACTATCAGAAATAGGATAGATTATACCTGCATCGAGAAGCTTTAAAATTTCATTTCTCACCACATCCTTCATTTTTGGATTTAATCTTCTTTGATGATCAACAACGGGCTTTGCATCCTGCTCAAGATTAATAGTGTGTTGGCACAGGGATGGTGAAATCCCATGAAGATCATCCAAAGTATAGCCAATTGCAGCTCGATATTTCATAAGAACTTCCAATAATCGCTCCTCTTCTCTCCCTGAAAGGTTAGAATTGATAATAACAGGATATATTTTCTTTTCATCTAGATATGCATATTTAAGAGTATCGGGAAGAACTTTAAGATCAAACACAGGGTCTCCCTTTGGAGGCGTGGGCGTCCCCAGTGACTCCACAAGCAGATTGTGCTTTAAAATAGCTGGTTGTCTAAAGAAGACTTCATCAATTTCTTCCCTTTCCTGCATAAACATGTCATTCTCGTGCTCCTCCATGAATTGTTGCAAAGGATCATTAGGTGGTAAAGCAATAGAAGCTATTCTTTTAATAATAAGATCCTCATTAGGTAACTCTTTCTCATATCGATGTCTAGTAAACATAGAAAAATTAAATTCATAAGGTTCTCCAGCGAATTGCACAGGCACTTTCTCTTTCTTAAAATCTATAACAACACTACAAGTATTTAAGAAAGGTCTACCGAATATAATAGGGCAAAATTTATCCTTAACCGATCCTAGAACAAGAAAATCAGTGGGATATTCTACCTTAACACATAAGACTTCAACGTCTCTTACAATTCCAACCGGATGGATGACATCTCTATTGGCCAATTTAATTTCCAAATCAATATCTTCAAGCTCACATGGCGCAATTTCGCACATTACTTCTTGATAAAGTGAATAAGGAATAGCACTTTGACTTGCACCCATATCGCACAGTCCATAATAGCAATGATCACCTATCTTAACAGAAACAACAGGAGTACCAACAATTTTTGCACTTTTATACTGCCTAACAATGTTAGTGGTAGCCTCACAGAAATAAATTGAACCTCCATCAACATTCTCAGTTACAAGATCTTTAACCAAAGCTACTGGAGAAGCAATTTCAGTTTGTTCATCGGGTTCTAAAGCTTTTCTTTCACTTTTATTAACCACACTAGCAACAGTAGAGTGTTCTTTAATTCTTATAGGGAATGGTGGATTTTCAAAGTGAACTACAGGTAGGACCGATTCAACAGTGTGAACTTGTATCTCATTATTAGCAAGCATGTCTTATTTACAAACATCCTTAAAAGGTTCATCATACTTGTTCCATTTTTCTTATTAATATGAGTTGCAAAGGACTTTCAAAAATCAACACCAATTTGAGGATCAAGCCAAAACTTAGCACTTAGAACATTAAAACTTTCAGTTTCCACAAAAAATTTAATGCAATCATACTCATAGTTTATACTTGTTTCTTTAACTTTGTCAATTTTCCAATCCTAGGCATTACGATAGATCCTTTCAATAAGATCCCATTTAGCATTCACCTTTTTTGCTTGTAAAAGACCCAAGAGAAGAGGCATCCAGCATATCCTTATCATGACGTGATAACCGTGCATAGAAATTATTAACAATCATATCATTTGAGAGCTCATGATTGGGGCATTTGAGCATTAATAATTTCAATCTCTCCCAAGCTTGAGCGATACTCTCTCCATCGCGTGGCCAAAAGTTATAGATATAATTCCGATCTTGATGAATTTCATGAAGAGGGTAAAATTTGGATTAAAAGAGAGACATAAGCTCTTTCCAATCCATCAAATGAGAATTGTCCAGAAGCATATACCAAGCCAATGCTTTCTCCTTCAGTGATAATGAAAATAATTTCCTCATGATTATATCCTTGGGTACGCCTGCAATCTTAAATAGCTCACACAATTCTTTAATATAAAGCAAGTGATAACCAGGATGGACAGTTCCATCTCCTGCATAACGATTATTCATAACGCGATCAACTATTCCCGTAGGAATTTTAAAAGGAATGATTTCAGTTGGGGGAGGACCCTTATCTACCATGGGGATGGTGGGAGAGTCACTCCCAAACAGCATATTGAGTGAAGAGCACTCCATAATGAAGCAAAGTAACAAACAAAAATAAAAACAGCACTTACAATAAAAGTTTTCCTTACCAATAGCGCTACGCTCCCCGGCAACGGTGCCAGAAAAGAGTCTTGATGACCCACAAGTATAGGGGATCTATCGTAGTCCTTTCGATAAGTAAGAGTGTCGAACCCAACGAGGAGCACAAGGTGTTGACAAGTGGATTTTAGCGAGGTTTCACTACAAGAACTAAAAGGAAAATATTTATGGGTTTTTATTATGGCAAGCAAATAAATAACGAGTAAATAAAAGATCGCAACTATTGTTGCAGCGGGTGGCCCAATCCTTTTTAGCACAAAGGACAAGCCGGTTGTATTACTTATGAATTTCTGCCTAGCCATTTTCATTGCACGCCGTTGATTAATATTCAACGTTTTGATGAGTGTTGTGTGGGTGAACCTATGCTAACACACCGCCCTTATTTGGACAAATGCATACTCGTGATTAAACCTCTCGCAAGCATCCGCAACTATGAGAAAGTAATTAAGATAACAACCTAACCACAGCTTTAAACTCCGGGATCCTACACTCCCTAGTGCACTAGTTTGCAAATTGGGGTTCAGGTGTCTGTCACTCCGGCAACCCTACCATAAGCAAACTAAATACACCATGCATTCCCCTAGGCCCTAAAAAGGTGAAGTATCTTGTAGTCGACGTTCACACGATACCACTAGAGGAATAACAACACAACATAAATCATCAAACAATTAAATATTACTCAACATTATGCAATTACTAGCAACTAGGCCTTCCCCATGTCCTCAAGAAGCAAATAAACTACTCACGAGACATCATATTGATCATGATCAGTGGTGGTATAAATATGGATAACAATCTGATCGCAACGGTAATTCACCGATAAAACTCACAAGCATCAAGTACAAAGGGTAATCAACACTCGGGAAGTGATCCCAATGAACTATCAAAGCCACAACTTCAAAAGCTACAACGAGATGAGATGGGGTGATGATGGTGATGAAGGTGCTGATGGTGGAGAGGATGTTGACGATGATCCCAATGATGCCCGGCGTGATGGCGATGACGATGGTGGCGTTTTCCCCCTCCGGGAGGGAATTTCCCCGACAGATTTCTCCCTGCCGGAGCTCTTCTTCTCTCTGTCTGGTTTCTGCCTCGCAGAGGCGGCGGAATATTTCTTCGTGGACACCCTCGACGTTTTTAGGTCAAAGGAAACTAATACACCGAAGGGGAGCCAGAGGGGGCCAAAGGGGCTAGGGGCGGGTCCCAGCCGCGGCCTCACCTAGACCAGCGGCCAGGGGGCGCCCCTGCCCCTTGTTGCTCGCCTCCGTGCGCCCTTTTGGCTCCGTGACTTATTTTCAAAAATAATATCAATTCCGGACTCCGGCAGATGAATCTCTCAAAAATGCAAAACATGCAAAATAAGGTAAAATAACATGAGTAATGTATCACAATAATAAATAGATGAGAGACAATTCTCTGTGCACGGTGGTAGCTATGCATGCCGTCCGCGTTGTCAGTGAACTGGCATGCAATCTCTCTGCTTGATGCGGGGCCTTTAATTAATTATTAGTGTCGTGAGTTGTTCTGCTTGGCTCGTGAACATGGTACTATGGGTGGCTGGTAGTGTGTTCACGCCACGGAAAGAGAAATGCCGCCCAAAAGAATTCATCTAGCAAGGAGACAAGCAGACCAGAAGCTTTGCAGCGATTCAGCTAGCTCAACTAGCTACTCCCTCCATTTCTAAATATAAGATGTTTTAGCATTTATCTTTCCATTTGTATCTAGACATGTTTTAGTGTAAGGTTCAAATGAATTTTACACTAAAACATGTCTAGATACGGATGAACAGAGAAAATGGTAAAACATCTTATATTGTGTAACGGAAAGAGTAGCTTTATAGAGTACGTACTGGTTAATTTAAAAGGTTCTCTATACTAGTTAGTCTGACACGTGCAGTTTTTACAGTTTTCTTTCTTTTTCTAAAATTATTAGTTTCGACGTTACAGATTGAAAAGCCCATGCTACAGTTGTGCGGGGCCCACTAATAGAAAACTATAGCGCTTTGCAAAGTATTTCCGTGAAACGTTTGTTTGTTGGAAAACGCTTACTATCATCCGACCGACCGCGTGAAAAAGATCGGTCGGTCTGCCGCCGCGGCCGCGCGTGCATGCGCAGGCAACTCCCGCACGCCACCACCACTTGCTGCATTTTTGCACGACCTGCTACTTCCTTTTACGATGTTGGGCCCCACAATATTTTTTTTCTACGGCTTCTGTGCATGAAAGCTAGCGCTATACCAAGACAAATGATGCAGCAGCCGTAGGCATGACCCATGCATGCATACGCAGGACTAGGCCAGCTACTCATTTTGCATGCCCACTTGCATGTTGATTTGTTTTGCTATATGCACACACATAGTTACTTCTAGAGTTGCTAGTTACTCCCTCCGTTCCACAATATAAGATGTTTTAGATGTTTCACAGGTTGTCTAGATTCGAACTAAAAGAATAGAAAGTAGATGTACACATACACTAAAACATGTCTAGATACATGTGATACAAATACGAATGTGGAAAAGGCCTAAAACATCTTATATTATGGAACGGAGGGAGTATTTTGGTGGGATTTTTAGCCTTGTATTCCCGTGGCCGCTATTTTTGCTATAAGCCAGTGGGTCACCTATTGCAATCTGGTGCCGCTGCTCATGCCCGAATGGTGCAAGTCGGTGCTGACACTTCAAAGGGTCTGCGGCGACGCTGCATAGCCCTAGGGTCACCGACAACGATCTTATGACGCCACCGACAAGGGACTGTGCAAGCAACGGCAAGGTGTGCGAGCGTCTATCAAATTTTATTTATCGATTTCAGGTATTTTTTCTATGTGATTTTTTCTGACATGCTGCAAAAATCTTGTGTGTTTTGTTGCAAACATCCGGAGCCCTGTTTGGGGTGTGTGCTACAAAAAAATAGTGTGCTCATGTTGTAATCGGTAGATTAAAGCGTTAAAAACTCAAACTCGTGGGTTTCTTCCTTCAGAAATTATTTAAATGTAGGTATGTGTTTCTGAGATTCCTGATGTTGGAAAGGTTGTTTCGAAATGCTACAAGTGACTAGCATTTTTGTTGTGTATGCATGAGCAAAATGTTGCAATTCTTTCTACGCATGTGCTATAGAGGGATATTCTCGATGTTGCAAAGGTTCTTTCAAAATGCTAGAAGTGCCTTAAAAATTTGTTGTGTATGAGTCGGCAAAATGTCGCAAGGCTGTATAGGCCTATGCTATAGGGATTTTCCCCGATGTTGCAAAGGTTAATTCCAAATGTTATAAGTGCTTAACATTTTTGTTATGTAGGCACGAGGAAAATGTTGCAATGCTTTCTTGGCATATACTAGAAAGATTTCCCCGACATGTTGTTTTGAAATGCTACAAGCGCCTAATATTTTTGTTGTGTAGGCACGAGCAAAATATTGCAATGCTTTCTTGACATGCTAGAGGGATTTCCCCGATGCTACCGACGTGTTTATGTGATGTTGTCTTTATTGCGCACATATGTTGTCCATGTTGGATTGTTTTGTTGCAAATGGCGACAGACATTTTTATTGGTTGTAGAAGAACAAAAATATGCTACAAACATAAATTTTCTTCGGTCATGTTCGGTATTTTTGTTGTGAGATTTTGACATAGATGTGTTTTGTATTTGCCGTATAAGTACAAAAATAATGTAACAAACATACAAGAATTTTGCTTCAGTCGTATTTGGTATTTTGCCGCAAATATTGCATTCCGGTTATAAGCGCTAATGTTACAATTTTATTGTATACTTTTTATTTTTATTGTTGCACTGGCCGACTTGAACTAACTTTTGAAATTTTATTTTGTTGCATTGGTGAGCCATCATAAGGTGATACGGCATCATTTTCTAGTGTACTGCTAGTGCACTTGCGTTCGGAGCTACTAGGATAGTACTAGTACATATGTAGGGCCCACACACGTGACCAAGCTGCAGTAGGCGAAGCAGCATGCGAGCTGCACCCGCCGAAGGCTCCTGACATCCTGACGCAACTAGCTGTGTAAAAGCGACTTGAGATATCGTTGAGCGCACGATGAATATCCAACGGCCCTCGAGGCGACCGATCCTGGCGAACGGATCAGTCGACCGACGCCTAGCACACACCTTGTTTGTTTGATTCGCGTGTCTACACAACAATGATTGCTAAGAGCAACTCCAGCCGTTGGCCCCCCAGGCCGAATTACCGGCGTTTTTTTGGCCCTGCTGTGGGGCGCCGGCGGAAAAAAACGGCCTGGAGGCGGGCCGATTCCCAGCCGTGTCGTCCCCCAACCCGGCGTTTTCCGGCGAAAATAATCATAAAACCCCATTTTACTATTAAATCCATTATTTTTAAAGCAAATTTATCATTTGTATCAAATAATTCGACAGAAAAATTATTACAAATTGTTTAACAAATCATAAAATTTAAAACAAGTTTTTAAAATCAAATTACGTAAAACCTAGACCTCGCCTTTGCGCCTCCACATGTGCTCCACCAGATCTTGCTGCAATTACTCATGAACTACTGGGTCTCGGATCTCCTGACGCGTTGCAAGTTAGGCAGTCCATGATTTCGGTACAGGCAGACGCTCACTCTCCTCTGGATCCTCGCCCACGAGAGGACCCTGTCTGAAGTATGGCACCTTCTTCTCCTTCTCATATACTGGATACTTCCGCTCGCTCTCAATGATCATGTTGTGAAAGATCACACAACAAGTCATCACCTCCCATATCGTCGGAGTCCATCGAGGCAAAGCGTCGAACACCTCGCGGGCAGGGTGGAGGCGGATGTGCGCGAAGCTTGACCGCGACGGCGATTCTCGGGTGGAGGCGGATAGGGCGGGGAGGGGGATACGGCAGAGGGTGTCGTCGCGGTGGTTGGCGGTGGTTTTGGTGGCGAGCTCGCGGCGGAAGGGAGGAGTCGGTGCCCGTGACGGGGACAAGGAGAGGAGGAAAGGACGAATCTGTTGGTGGAAAGGTGTGTTCTCTCGCCGACAGGGGGGCCTGCGCGGTTTTCCCCTTTCGCCAGCGCCCCCAGGCCGAACCCAGCGCGCTGGGTTCGGCCTGGGACGCCGGATAAAATTTGGCCCAAATCCGGCGAAAAACGAGGCCTTGGGGGGGTCCTGGGGGCGCGACTACGAGGATAATGGACCGCCGGCGTCGAAAAGTTGTCCTGGGGGGGCTTCTTGGGGGGACGGCTGGAGTTGCTCTAAGGGGAGTGTAAAGTTTAGGCAAGCAAAGTTCATGCACAGTAGAAGGGTCACGGGAAGAGTCGATGTGGGGTTTCATTTTTAAATTCTAAAAGACCTAAGCCTGGTAGCAAGCTTAACGTTCTGAATTAGCCGACGGGTGCAGATAAGCTGGTTTGACCGCAGGGACACATGGTAGTCAAAGGGATGGTGTGTAGCTACCACCGTGCACAGCGAGTCTTTTCCGATAATAAATATATTAATGAATAAAGATAAATTATGATATAAAATAGTGATGCAAAATGGACGTATCACCCGTCACAATGTTTTTGAATCCCACATCATTGTAGCTCCACGAACAGTTCCAACAAGTTTGCAACACTCCAAATGCTCTCTCCACATTCTTTTTAGCAGATTTCTTATATTGATGTAAAGTGATATCTTTTTTGCATTGGGGATCAAATATAGTCTTCGGAAACGGCCACCCACTGAGGATAGATATTTACAGATATTTAGTTCTCTAGAGTATATTTTTAATCTTCATCATCTTAAATCTACTTGCATCCGTTTTGATGTGGTCTCAATGGACGATATGAGCCAATTGCAACTCTGTTTGCATCTTTTATATTTTATTTCTCTTTTTTTCAATAATAATTCTCTTCTTTTGTTTCCCGGTCTACTTCATTACTTTTTCTATCATTCTATTTTCCCTCATGTGCTTCCTATAGCTTTTCTTGAGTCTTATCCGTTTCCTCCTAGCCTTGCTCATATAAATTTGTACCTTGTCTAATTCTCAGATTGTGTTCCCGACAACGCTGAGGAGCTAGAGGTACTTGTTTGTGTACCACACGACCATGGCGGTGGCTCATTGGCGAAGGCTAATGACTCCGTTGTCAACGAGGCATTCACATCAGTGATAGGTTTCGGGCAACGAACTATTTTCTGTTATTGAATGGTTTTTTGTTTGACCCGTATCCATAGAGTCGCTTTGTACTAGTATGCCACTTCTCTCTCGTCTACCACAATACTGTCGGAGAACTGTCCCAGGAACTGGGTGCGTCTCACTGAGTAAGGAATCGAGTAAGGGGCTGAACACGGAATCAAACAACCCTTAACGTGCCTCGGCGACGGAGCTCGTCGAGAATCGCTGCGGGACGGCACTGCAGAGATGAACACACGATGTTACCCAGGTTCAGGGCCCTCTTGGAGAGGTAAAACCCCTACGTCCTGCCTTGGTTGTATTGCACTGCTTGGAGAGGTTTTAGTACAAAGAGAGCTTGTCGAGCTTGAGGTGGCTAACAATGGCTAACCCTAGATCTCAGATTGCCAACTGAAGAAGAACCAACTTCCGAACCCCTTGCTCGAACGTGCTCCCTCTCCTTATATAGGTGTCTTGGACCTCTTCCCCCAAATATCTTGGCGGGAAGGGTTACCACATGGAGACGAAGGAGGAGGACAGGTGCACGATAAAGGTAGAGTCCACGGACGCGGTCCATGGCAGGGAGCAGCGTCACCAAAGCTGGAAAAAGCCACCGTCCAGCCAGGACGGTGGCTGGGGTTGTTGAGGTCGGGAGGCACCCCACGGTGACGTCGCCCTTGGAGCGTAGCGGCAGACGGTCCCCTTATCACCAAAACGGCAATTCTTGTAGCTCCTTTGCTTGGTGCAGCATTGTTGACTGCTTTATACACGAGAACGGCAACTGCGGTGCTGCCGTCACCGCGTGCTGGCGCGGTCGTCACCGCGTGCTGGCGCGCCCGTGACTCTGCGGAGGGCGCAGAGCCCATGTGCGCTCTGCCTCGGAGGCAGAGCTTGCTTCGTGGGGGAAGGAACCCCCGCGAGGCCGGAGGCCTCGCCGAGCCTTTCGTCTTGATCCTTGGAGATGCCCTCTCGAGGGGAGGTCCCTCGCGAGGAGCAAACCCTCGCGAGGCTCGCCAGGCTTGGAGAGCCTGGTCCTTAGTGAAATCTTCTGAAGAGTGTTGTAGGCCCTGGCAGGCCGGCCCGTGGTACCCAGATTTCCACTGTGCCGACAAATACTAGTATGCCACTTCTCTCTCGTCCACCACAATCATTATTTTGCAAAATTATGAAGTCATCATTTGTCACAATGTTTTTCGAATTCCACATCATTGTAGCTCCATGAATGTAACAGCCCCAGCTTGTTAATGAAAAATACGAAAAAAAATTCCACTTTTTGCATTCTTGTTTGCCTCATGGCATGCATATGAAATTGCTACTTCTAACAATTCACTTTGAAACCAATTAAAATGGGGAAGTAAACCTCCCAAACATCCCAACCAATGCAATTGCTTAACTTGGCAAACAAATCATTCTTGGACTTCCAAATTGTTTAGGAAGTTCGAAGTTTACATTTTATAACTAATTCTCAAATTTCAAATATTGCCAAATAAGAAATGAATTTGAGAATCCCAAATTGGTTCAATACAAACTCTATTTTTTAAACCAAGTTAAACTTTCCAAAAATTCAAACTAAAATCATGGGGAGCTTCCAATATTATTGTGAGAGCCTCCATGAATATTTTCATTAAATTTGGAAATGCTTAAGTGCTCCAAATAAATACATTTTGGAACTTGTCAAAAATGATCACATTAAAACCCTGTGAATAAATGGGAATCTAAACATTTTATTTGGAGCCCAAAATTTTTGTGGAGCTTCCTCAGGTTATGAGAAACATATTTGAATGTTTGTGGAATTTTAGAAAATGCTTAAGTGCCTCTTTTAAATCACCAAACTCGTTGCTGGACCTCTTTGCAATTAATAAAATTGAGGCAGGGGATTTTTTAGAAAAGGGTCGTCACTGTGGCGTCATGGCGTCCTGGCGCCATGCCGTCCTGCCGGCCGCGCCGCCCCATGCCGCTGTCGGGCCCTCCTCGCCATGCCCCCTGGTGGAGAAGGACGCCACGACGCCCTGGACGCTCACCTGCTCCCATTTCTCCCTTTGCTCTCCCGTTCCCCTCTCTTTCTCTCTCCCGCGGCCGAGTTTCCCCACTGCCGCCTCTACCGCCGCTCGCCACCGTCGCCTGGAGCTTTCCCGCGTGGATGGAAGGCGACCATCATCCTCGCCGCATCCTCCTCTTCCTCTACGCCCACTGAATCGAGTCGGGGTCGCCTGGAGCCTACGCGTTCGTCCTCGACCTCTCAACCGCGGCCGTCGCCCGCCGGCCTCGATTCCGACGTCCTCGACCACCCCGTCGTCGTCGAGCACCCACAAATCAACGGGGGTGAGCTCCTCCTTCTTTTTAGCTTCCTCCCGCGCCCCCTCTCCCTCTTCCACCGTCGGTCACCGCACTTCACCGCTGTTTTCCCATCGGCACCGTGCGCCCGGCCTAGACACCAGCCCGGCCGGCCGAAGGCCGGATGTCTTGGGCAGGTGCCCAGCCTGGACACACCGGTCTGGGCCGGCACAAGGCCGGAGGCCTCGGCCACCCTCCCGTCCTGCACGCCCAGCCTGGTCCGGCCAAAGGCCGGAGGCTTCGGGCCTCTGCCCGGCCTGGCCGACCCTAGGCCGGCCTGCCAGGGTTTGAATTTCCCTTTTTGTAAATAAAAATGAAATTAAAACAATTGTTATCCATTTGAATATTGCTTCAAAAATAGCAAATAAAATATCAAAATGTTCAGAAAAACAAACTCCACCTGTTAGTATAATTGTAATGGTCTTTTGGATCTATTAATTTTGATGTTTAGTAAAAACTCCTAAAATGGCATAAATAATACCTAAATTGGGAAAAATCATAACTCGAGAAATATTTAACCAAAAATGGTAAATAAAATACCAAAGTGATCAACATGTCAAATACTATCAAAGCATGCCATTATCAAATCATGATCACAAATTTCCCTATGATGTTATTCTTTAATTGATTAAAGGAATTAAATTCGAATAATTGTTAATTCGCTATTTATTCATCGGTACTTGAAAATTTACAAATAAGGTACCAAAATGATCAGAATAACAAAACCTAGTTAATCATGTCATGTTCATGCATATTTAATCCACTTCTTTTGTAATGTAATAAATTATAAATAATGTGGTCACTAAGATAAATATGGGGTTGTTTCCAAATAATTGCACTAATTATTTGGAACTCCATTTAATTTTGGTATTTAAATTATATAATGATATCTTTGCATAAACTTGTCATGTCATCATGTGATTGTGCATTGCACCTTGTCTTCGTGTTATTTATTTGTTTCCTTTGTGAATATTTTGGGTATCGATAGATTCCGGAGTTGAGGTTAACCCTCCCTACCCCGACGAGCCATACTACACGCCCCGACAGCAAGGCAAGAGATAACCTAACCTTCTTGGCATCTAGCATCCTATTGCTTTATAAACTTATTTTATCCACCATAATATTGCATTCGATCCTATGTCAACTTTTGGTTAATACTAGAGTATCCTATGTATGCATGTTTTTCCCCGAACCAATACATGTACCCCTACCTATGAACCCTAGGTTTGATGTGTTGGCCGGAGACAAGGATACAATTGTTGTTTCTATATGTTTAGCTATGCTTAGCATGCTTAGTCGGATGCTATTTATGTCCGTTGATTAAATTCCATAATTATGATGTTGATGGAATGATTTCGGACATGGTGGTTACTTGTGATGCTTAATTAAAATGCTAAGAAGGCTTGGATGAGTTGCCATCGGGGATGGTGTTTTGTCTCATTCTTGCCCCTAGGTGCGAGTTCTTTACCTCTTGAACCAAGACGAGCGTGCTTCCATTGGTGGGAGTATGGGCTCCATACTAACTGAATAACTTGTGCGGGCGTATCCAAGGGTCCTCTAGTTTGCTATTTCCATTTGCGTGTGGGTGTGTGAGTGGAAAGAGGAATGATGAGGATGATGGTGTTTAGGACGTGGCGATGGGGCAGGGGCTGAAATAGGCTGGGTAAACTTGTCCTGTCGCCACAGATGACTCTTGGATAGTCTCATGCGAGGTAAAGGTTTAACCGCGCCCACTCACCGGCCTTCCCCGGAAGAGGGCCAATCAGGTGAGCCAGACGATACCAATGGGTAAATTAGTGCACCCCTGGAGGGTTTAAATCTTTTCGAAAAGTCGTGTCCGCGGTTATGGACGACTTGGGAATAGACGATAAGATCATAGAGAACCTGAACACTTTAATTAATTTGGCAGCTAGAGGTTGCATAATCAACGTGTGGAAAAGGTTCATTTCCTCGAGGGTGATTCGAGGGGGTGCCTTGGTGGTGATGAGGGTTGAGAAATGGTTACAATGGGTTCGATGAGAACCAAAGAGCAAGTTTACTTCTTATCCCCTTTCGAAAACATTCTGAGTAGTCGATGCCTTTGGTCACTAATATCTTTTATAAAGGAAAATTAGCTTTATGCAAAATAAATACTATACAGCTTTAGAGCCTTCGTCATCATTGGGCCTATATCGCCCTACTAAACTTGCGAGTACGTCGTACTCAGTCTCTCTTTGCTGCTTTTATTAATTTGTTTCAGAGGAGGACGACACCGAGCAGACAGGTGGTTTCTTCTTGGACATCGACGAGTAGTTCGGGGTTCCCAGGTGGCAGCTTGGGACCGTGGAACAAGCTTGCTGGGGTTGTTTATGTGTAGGCCTCTTAGGGCATATATTTGGATCTTGTTGTACTAGACAACACTACTTCGCTTCCGCATGATGTACTGATGGGTCTGTGACACTTTTTGTGTGTAATATTTGTATCTTTCTCATATATGAGTTGCTATATGAATCTTTGTGTCGTAGAGTCTGTGATGTGCCAGTTGTTACACAAGTCTTGATCTCTTTATTATGCATGATAGCTATGTCTGAGCTTATGGCATGATCGAAGTGTTGCGTGCCGATGATCCATTCTGAGCATGCCTGCCAAAGGTTTTGGCCTGGGATTGGTAAACCCAGTAACCTTCGATTGTGTAGCATGACCGGTTGCACAAAGCTTCATTGCATAGTTCTGGGGTCGGGGCGCTACAAGTTGGTATCAGAGCAGGACTGCCTGTAGGAAACCCTTTCTATTGGTCGATGTCGAGTCTAGTTCAAAATTATTTATAACCTAAAAATAAGTTGTGAAAACCCTCTTAGGTTTCTTTTTATTCCTCATCCAACTCGCTCTACTCTGATCTCTTATCTCTATTTGTTTTAAGCTCGGTGTCGAAGTTTAGGTTCTCGGGGTTGGGTTCTACCGTCCGGTGTTTATCTCGAGTCAGTGATTTCCCGTTTGCTATCGCCGCGATGACGGCATGTCACCCGTGGTTGACTAAATCTGTTTTGTGCTTGTGCTATCTTAAATCTCTAAATCAATAAGGACTCTAATGATCTATCCTAACTGTTCGGATTTGGTTACTAACCATGTCTTGTTCCAAATCTTCAGAATGGATCCTACCTGCCGTGGGAACCCAGGCGATCCTGATCCACCGCCGCCACCCTCAATGGCGGAGGTTCTGATGGCCATCGAGGAGAACCGGCTACAAAATGAGCGTCTGCTCGAGCAGTTGGTTCAACAAGGGGCTAGGAGGAACAACGACTGCAACACTCTCACCGAGTTCTTGCGGTCCCAACCTCCCACCTTCTCTAAGGCTAAAGAGCCGCTTGATGCGGATGATTGGCTGAGAGCCCTCGAGCGCAAGTTTGCGGCCTTGCACGTTCCGGTGGCGGAACAAGTCAACTTTGCCACCTACCTGCTGAATGGAGCCGCCGGCTCCTGGTGGGCGAGCCATGTGTCGATTTTCGACGCTCGCCATGTCTTCACCTGGGCGGAGTTCCGCACCGCCTTCCGTGTGGCGTATATCCCAAGCCTGTCATGGACCTCAAGAGGAGGGAGTTCCTGGTCTTGACCCAGGGACGCATGGACGTCCAAGCCTATGGGCGAGAGTTCAACCACCTCTCCCGTTACGCCCCTCGGGACATGACCAATGATGAGGACAAGCAGTACCTCTTCCGCAAGGGGCTCGCACCTCGGCTCCGCTACGAGCTCCTACCCTTCAAGTTCCAGTCCTACCAGGAGCTCTACAACCAGACTCTCACTATGGAGCAGGGTAGGAAGGAGCTGGAGGCTTCCAAGAGGCCAGCTCCAGCTAACAACCAGGGCTCCTCTTCTTCTGAGGGCAAAAAGCGCAGGGTCTTTGTGCCCTTCAGCGCTGTGCCTCGTGCACCCTTCGCGCCAAGGCCTTCAGGGTTCATGCCACCTCCGCCACGCCCAGCTACCTCAACCTTGGGTGCGGCTGGAATTGGCTTCCGCCCTCAGCTGTCTCCACCACCGCCGAGGCACACTCGCTTCAGCTGTGGCCAGCCGGGGCACTACTCCAGGGAGTGTCCCCAGAAGGCACCGGCTACCGCAGCACCTGCACCGGCTCCCTCTACACTAGCCGCCAAGGCCATGACCGTCAGCCGTGGCTGCCTGAACCACGTCTCGGCTTAAGGAGTCGAAGAGGACCCCGGAGTTCTCATGGGTACGCTTCGAATCAATGATTACCCAGCTTCAGTCTTGTTTGATTCTGGAGCATCGCATTCATTCATATCCATAGCTTTTGCACACAACCATCAAATACCATTTGTGAACATGGACTCCCCTCTAGTGGTCAAAACCCCAGGCTCTAATTGGCACACTAAATGGATTGCTCCGGAAGTCCAGATTACCATAGGCTATTGGTCCTTTTCGTTCCAGCTGATAGCACTGAAGTCAGATGGGCTAGATGTAATTCTGGGTATGGATTGGCTCGTCAAATATCAGGCCAACCTGGACTGTGCTGCCAAGTCTGTCACCGTGATCCACCCAACCGTCGGGCTGGTGAGTTATTGGTCACCTTCGTCCGCAACTCCATATGCTGCCACTCCTCTCTCGCCGGAGATCAACCTATGCTTCCTGGAAGGAACCACCCCGCCTGAAATGCATGAAGTTGTTGTGGTGTGTGATTTCCCCGATGTTTTTCCGGAGGAATTGCCTGGCATGCCACCTGATCGCAGCGTGGAGTTTGTGATTGAGTTGGTTCCGGGAACCGCCCCAATTTCCAAAAGGCCCTACCGCATGCCAGCGGAAGAGCTAACTGAACTAAAGAAGCAACTTGATGAGCTACTAGAAAAGGAATTCATCCGGCCGAGTAGCTCACCTTGGGGCTGCCCGGTCATCTTTGTCAAGAAGAGGGATTCAAATGTTCCTCGGCTGGTTGTTGATTACCGCCCTTTGAATGCGGTGACCATCAAGAACAAGTATCCCATTCCTCGAATAACTGACTTGTTCGATCAGCTAGCTGGTGCTATGGTATTCTCCAAGATGGATCTGAGGTCAGGCTACCACCAGATCAAAATCAGAAAGGAGGATATTCCGAAGACGGCTTTCACTACCCGTTATGGGTTATATGAGTACACCGTCATGTCCTTCGGCCTCACAAATGCTCCAGCTACATTCATGAGGCTGATGAATTCCAATTTCCATGAGTACCTCGACAAATTTGTCATAATCTACATCGACGACATCCTTGTCTACTCCAAAACCGAAGAAGAACATGCTGAGCATCTTCGGCTAGTTCTGACAAAGCTTCGAGATCACCGACTTTATGCCAAGTTCTCCAAGTGTGAGTTTTGGCCGAAGGAGCTCATTTTCCTAGGTCGTGTGGTGTCAGCTGCTGGAGTAGCGGTGATACCTGACAAAATTCAGGCAATCCTGGATTGGCCAACTCCCAAGTCCGTCAAAGATATCCGGAGCTTCCTTGGGTTGGCGGGTTATTACCGCCGATTCATCGAGGGCTTTTCCAAGATAGCCAAGGCACTGACTGACCTCCTCAAGAAAAACAAACAATTTGTGTGGTCAGACAAAGCTGAAGAGAGTTTCCAAACTCTCAAAGTCAAACTCACTACCACTCCGGTGCTTGTCCTTCCTGACACCGACAAAGACTTTGTCGTCTATTGTGATGCATCACTCCAAGGTTTGGGCTGTGTTTTGATGCAAGAAGGCCATGTTAAAGCCTATGCTTCCCGTCAACTCAAACCACATGAGCAAAACTATCCGACTCATGATCTAGAGCTTGCTGCCGTGGTTCATGCTCTGAAACAATGGAGGCCCTACCTGTTGGGCAACCGTTGCGAGATCTATTCTGATCATCAAAGTCTGAAGTATCTCTTCACCCAGCCGGATCTGAATCCGAGACAGAGAAGATGGCTGGAATTAATCAAAGACTATGATGTGACCCTCAACTATCAGCCCGGCAAGGACAATGTCGTGGCCGATGCTCTAAGTCGCAAGGCCTATTGCAAAACCTTGATGGTTGAAAGGGCCCAACCTACTCTCCATGAGGAGTTTGCCCGGTTGAATTTGGAGATTGTTCCCTCCGGATATGCAGCTAACATTGAGATCAAGTCCACTCTTGAGGATGAGATCAAGGCAGACCAGCAGCATGATGCTGAAATCATCGAGATCAAAGAGAAAATAGCAAATGGGAAGGTCAACTGTTTTTCTGTTGATGACAATGGTGTTGTTTACTTCGGTGACCGTCTAGTGGTGCCCAAGAGTGGAAACACAAAAGAGTTGATACTCTCAGAAGCTCATGAGTCACCCATCTCTATTCATTCGGGTAGCACCAAAATGTACCAAGATCTTCGCCATCAATTCTGATGGTCTTGCATGAAGTGCGAGATCGCCGAGTATGTTGCTGAATGCGACGTCTGTCGCCATGTGAAAGCTGAACATCAAAGGCCAGCGGGTGCTCTTCGCCCCATAGCCATTCCCGAGTGGAAATGGGATGAAGTTGGCATGGATTTCATCACCGGCTTTCCCAAGTCCCAAAAAGGAAATAATGCCATTTGGGTAATCATCGACCATTTGTCCAAGGTCGCCCACTTCCTTCCGGTCCATGACGATATTCGAGCCAGCCAACTTGCTGATTTGTACATGGCCCGGATTGTTCCTTTGCATGGGGTTCCTTTGCGGATCATCTCAGACCGTGGTAGTCTGTTTGTGTCCAAATTCTGGCAAAGCTTCCAAAAGGCTCTTGGAACCCGCCTCAACTCCAGCACCGCCTATCATCCTCAAACCGATGGTCAAACTGAAAGGGTGAACCAAGTTCTTGAGGACATGCTTCGGGCATGCATCATTTCCTTCGGCAAGGGTTGGGAAAAGTACCTCCCTCTCGCCGAGTTCTCCTACAACAACAGCTATCAGGCTAGCCTCCAAATGGCTCCGTTTGAGGTTCTATATGGGAGAAAATGTCGAACTCCTCTAAATTGGTCTGAAACCGGAGAGAGGTCACTCTTCGGTCCCGATGTGATCAATGAGGCGGAAGAGAAAGTCCGTATCATTCGGGAAAATCTCAAGATTGCTCAATCCAGGCAGAAGAGCTATTATGATAAGCATCATTAGGAGGTCCACTATGAAATTGGTGACAAGGCCTATCTTCGAGTCTCTCCCCTCCGAGGCGTACGTCGCTTCGGGATCAAGGGAAAATTGGCACCTCGGTATGTTGGTCCTTTCACCGTCCTAGCCAAGCGAGGAGATCTCTCCTATCAACTCGAGCTACCCTCAAACTTCCCGGATGTGCACGATGTGTTCCATGTCTCTCAACTCCGTCGTTGCTTCAAAGATCCCATTCGTGGGGTTGATCATGAGGTGTTAGACATCCAAGAGGATTTGACTTACCGCGAGCATCCTATCCGCATCTTGGATGAAGCGGAAAGGAAAACCCGCAACAAGACTATCAAGTTCCTCAAAATCCAATGGTCTAACCATTCCGAAGAAGAAGCGACTTGGGAGCGAGAAACTAGCATTCGTCAGGAATATCCCACCTTCTTCACTCAAGCCTAGAATCTCGGGACGAGATTCCTGTAAGGGGGGTAGAATTGTAACAGCCCCAGCTTGTTAATGAAAAATACGAAAAAAAATCCACTTTTTGCATTCTTGTTTGCCTCATGGCATGCATATGAAATTGCTACTTCTAACAATTCACTTTGAAACCAATTAAAATGGGGAAGCAAACCTCCCAAACATCCCAACCAATGCAATTGCTTAACTTGGCAAACAAATCATTCTTGGACTTCCAAATTGTTTAGGAAGTTCCAAGTTTACATTTTATAACCAATTCTCAAATTTCAAATATTGCCAAATAAGAAATGAATTTGAGAATCCCAAATTGGTTCAATACAAACTCTATTTTTGAAACCAAGTTAAACTTTCCAAAAATTCAAACTAAAATCATGGGGAGCTTCAATATTATTGTGAGAGCCTCCATGAATATTTTCATTAAATTTGGAAATGATTAAGTGCTCCAAATAAATACATTTTGGAAATTGTCAAAAATGATCACATTAAAACCCTGTGAATAAATGGGAATCTAAACATTTTATTTGGAGCCCAAATTTTTTGTGGAGCTTCCTCAGGTTATGAGAAACATATTTGAATGTTTTTGGAATTTTATAAAATGCTTAAGTGCCTCTTTTAAATCGCCAAACTCGCCGCTGGACCTCTTTGCAATTAATAAAATTGAGGCAGGGGGTTTTTCAGAAAAGGGTTGTCACTGTGGCGTCATGGCGTCCTGGCGCCATGCCGTCCTGCCGGCCGGGCCACCCCTATGCCGCTGTTGGGCCCTCCTCGCCGTGCCCCCTGGTGGAGAAGGACGCCATGACGCCCTGGACGCCCACCTGCTCCCATTTCTCCCTTTGCTCTCCCGTTCCCCTCTCTTTCTCTCTCCCGCGGCCGAGTTTCCCCACTGCCGCCTCTGCCGCCGCTCGCCGCCGTCGCCTGGAGCTTTCCCGCGTAGATCGAAGGCGACCATCATCCTCGCCGCATCCTCCTCTTCCTCTACGCCCACTGAATCGAGCCGGGGTCGCCTGGAGCCTACGCGTTCGTCCTCGGCCTCTCAACCGCGGCCGTCGCCCGCCGGCCTCGATTCCAACGTCCTCGACCACCCTGCCGTCGTCGAGCACCCACAAATCAACGGGGGTGAGCTCCTCCTTCTTTTTAGATTCCTCCCGCGCCGCCTCTCCCTCTTCCACCGCCGGTCACCGCACCTCACCGCCGTTTTCCCGCCGGCACCGTGCGCCCGGCCTAGACACCAGCCCGGCCGGCCGAAGGCCGGATGTCTCGGGCAGGTGCCCGGCCTGGACACACCGGTCTGGGCCGGCACAAGGCCGGAGGCCTCGGCCACCCTCCCGGCCAGCACGCCCAGCATGGGCCGGCCAAAGGCCGGAGGCTTCGGGCCTCTGTCCAGCCTGTGGCCCGGCCTGGCCGACCCTAGGCCGGCCTGCCAGGGTTTGAATTTTCCCTTTTTGTAAATAAAAATGAAATTAAAACAATTGCCATTTTCATATTGCCATTTCTGCTGTTTTCTGTGGGGCAGAAATTCCGGCCCCCGGAAGTTCCGGCCGTTGCACCAGAATATCCGGCCCATATTTTCATCTGAGCTTTTTTGGCTAAGTCTTTTTGGCTTTTCTCTCTGGAGGGGGTCCGGAATTTTGCCTCGGAAGTTTCCTCGGAAATTTCCGGGGGTCCGGAATTTCCGGTCTTTGGTCCGGAATATCCGGCCCAAGGAAATTTTGGCTAAGTCATTTTCACGTTTTCTCTCGGGTGGGGGTCCGGAACTTTGCACCGGAGGTTTGCTCCAGAAATTTCCGGGGCACCGGAAATTCCGGTGTAAGCCCCGGAATATCCGGCCCCCGGCCGGAAGTTCCGGCCCTTTAACCCGGAATTTCCGGCCCCTCGTTTTTCCAACGGCTAGTTTTTTGGGGGAGGCTATAAATAGCCTCCTTCTTCCCCCAAGTGCTGGTTGCTCACCTTGCTCACTTGTTTTCCTCTCTCCTCCATTGTTGCTAACCTTGTGAGCTTGATTCCTCTCAATCCCTCCAATGATTCTTGCCCAAACTTAGGGATTCAAGAGAGGAGATCTAGATCTACCATTCCACCAATCAAATTCTCCTCTAAGTGAGGGGAACCTAGTGGATCTAGATTTGGGGTTGTTTTGTGTTCATCCCCTTTGTTCTTCCTCTCTTATTCCCCCCAAAGCATTTGTTGCTTGGTTGGAATTTGAGAGTGAAGGACTTGAACACTTCGTGTGTTCTTGCCTTTTGCATTTGTTGCATCGGGTTGCTCTCTCCACGGTGATACGTGAAGTTGAAGGCTGAGAAGCTTGTTACTCTTGGGTGCATTGTGTTCCCAAGAGCTTGTTGCCTCTTGGGTGCATCGTGTACCCTAGACGGTTGGAGGTGCCACGAAGTCTTCGGTTGTGAAGCTTCGGCACATTTTGGGAGCCCCCAATTGATTTGTGGGTGTGTGCCCCAAGCAAGTTGTAAAAGGGATCCGGAATCCGCCTCGAAGGATTCCGATAGTGGAAGGTGAACCAATCCCTTGGGTGAGGTTCATCGGAGAATAGGGTGAGGCCTTTGTGGCATCTTGAGTAGGCCTCTTGTGGCGAGCTCACACCCCTCCAACGAGACGTACTCCCTTAAAAAGGAGAAACTCGGGAATATATCCTCATCTCCGCGTGCCTCGGTTATTTCTATACCCGAGCTTTTACTTATGAAATTTACATTGTGATAGCCTTCGTGCTTGAAGTTTATATCTTGCTATCACCTTGTTGCTTATATTGCTTAGCATAAGTTGTTGGTGCACATAGGTGAGCCTAGTAATTAGGTTGTTGGCTTGTTAATTTAAACACATAGTTTTATTCCGCAATTATCAAGCCCTAATTAGAAAAAGTGTTAATCGCCTATTCACCCCCCCTCTAGGCGACATCTCGGGCATAGTTTGTTTTTTCAATTGGTATCAGAGCCTCGTGTCTCTTGTTTGGCTTTACCGCCTAGAGAGTAAAGATGTCGTCTAGGGATTTAGTGCACAATTCCTTGTTTAGATTTAATGGCACAAATTTTAATGTTTGGAAAACTCATATGCTTAGTCACTTACGGGTCTTGGACCCCGATATTGAGCGGATCTTAGATATAGGTTTTTCTCCTCCAAAGGACTACGAAAGTACGACTTTAGAGGATGAGAAAAACTTATATCTAGATACTCTAGCATCTAATGAGTTTTGCAAATTTATGAGTGTTGTAGTTTTTGAGTCAATCATGCCTCTCCGGGATGCTCATGAGCTTTGGACCAAGCTACAAGACAAATATGGTTTCTCCAACTCTATTGAGGATGATTGCTCTCCCTCCACCTCCGGCCATGACGAGTTCTCGTCTTCGTCTACTTCACCAAAATGTGGTAAGCCACAATCCAATGTGATGTTGAGTAGTGATGGTTTTTGCAATTTGGATAGTGAGCTCATTATTGATGATTCTCCACCTCTATCTACTCGCAATGATTCATCTTTGGACTTAAACACACATAGCACTATAAATGATTCACATGCTAGTGTTGATAGTCCTTGCATATCATCTAAAAGTTGCTTGGACAAATCTCTCTATGATATGCTTGCTTTATCTTGTTCCAATGATAAAAATGCTTGTGTTCCCTCTAACTCTTGCATGAATGTCAATGTAGAGGAAACCCAATTAATTGTGGAACAAGATGTGAACTTAAGTAGCTCAAAAAATAATTGCTCATCTTCATCCACCTCTCATTGCCTTATGGCTAAATCTTCTTCTAGCAATGATAATAATAATGAGGATAATAATGATGATAAAAATGATGAAGAAGATGATGTGGAAAAGGTTAATGCTAGGCTTCAAAATAACGGTCTTATGATTCTTAAAGCCCTTCCTAAAAATAAAAATGCTCAAGCTATGCTCTTTGAAATTATGAAAACGCTTATTGAGTGCGGGGAAACTATTGAGGCTTTGGAAGCAAGCCTTGATGAAAAGGGTAAGATCGAAAGAGATGATGCTATGGAGAAGGCATCGTTAGAAGATGCTCTTGAGGAAGAGCAAGAGACTCGGGCTTCTCTTGAGGAGAAATTAGAAAATATCGAGGAGTCTCATAATGAAATAATTGCTAAAATCATTCAAGAACGTGACCATGCCATTGCTAAATATAAGGTCACGAAAATTGAAAATGCTAGATTAATTGAAGAGCATGCTAAGATTTCTTCTTCCATCCCTAATGTCAATGATGCTTGTGCTACTAACTCAATTTCTTGTGAAGCATCTATGTCAAAGGAGAATGTTGAGCTAAGGGCTCAACTTGAGTTGCTAACTAGCAAGTATGAGAAGTTGGAAGCAATTCATGAAAAGCTATCTAGCTCTAATGATAATCTTCTAGCATCCTATGGGAAGTTGGAAGAAAATCATGAAAAGCTATCTAGCTCTAATGATGAACTTCTAGCATCCCATACTTGTCTTAAGTTAGCTCATGAGGCTATCACTACCAAGGTAACATCTCGTGAGCCTCATGTGGATAATAGCACAACCATAACTAAAAATGCTATATTGCCATGTGCTAGTCCTAGTAGTTCATCCACTAAAAATGTTGGTACATCACGTGATGAATTACTTGCTTTGCCTTGTTGATCTAACATTGATGCATCTACCTCCTCTAGTACTTGTGTTGTCACTAACCATGTAGAGAAAAGAGGAGAGCTCAAGGCCCAAGCCACTTCTATGAAGAAAGGCTTGGAAAAGTGTCATGAATGGAAGCGTGCACTTGACAACATGTTGAGTGTGCAACAATCCCCCAATGACAAGAGTGGACTTGGATTCAACTCAAACAACAAGAACAAGTCCAAGGTTGAGAAGAAGAATAAGGGCCAAGTTCAAGTCAAGAATCCGGCCAAGATCACTTGCTTCAAGTGCAAGGTTGAAGGGCACCACGTTCGGGATTGCCCAATGAAGAAGAAGAAGTCTCTTAGTGAGAAGCAACTAGGGAAGCGGCCTCTTGTTCAATCTCGTTCTCAACCACGGGTTGAACAAAGGCCACCTCCCAAGAGGACTCAAGCCAATGCTCCTCAAGTTGAGGAGCCCATTAAGAAGAAGAACAGTCGGTGTTGCTACCTTTGCCGCGGCAAAGGTCATCTTGCTTCTTCATGCACTAACGGTACCTCTTCCTCTCCTATCATAATTGATGATGTATATTCTCTTAGGAAGGATAGAGTTGGCAATGTGTTTGCCAAGTATGTGGGAGCTCAAAGTGGTGGCAAGAAAAGCACCATTTGGGTTCCCAAACCTATTGTGACTAACCTCTTAGGACCCAACTTGGTTGGGGACCAACAAACTTCAACTTGATCAATAGGTGATTGTGGAGGACATTGGTGACTTGGCTATTTTTGAAGAATTAAGGGATCTTCATGGTTTTATTTCTCAAGCCAAATCAATTGGATTATCACATATCTATCTCATATCCAATGCTTCCCCCTTGCGGTAACTTGTATTTAATTCATATATACATTGAAAGTTGCTTGCTCCCTTGCATGTGTTAGTTTTGTTCCTAGCATGTGCTTGTATATGATATGCTACTTTCCTACTTGTCTTGTTATTCAAGGTTGTGTATGATAGTTGGATATCATGTATGTGTAATTTGTGTGTTGAGCTTTATTGAATCTTGTGTGGATTTCATTTGACTCTTTTAGATATTAATGAACTATCCCATTTTGGGGGAGTGATATGCTTTGTGCAATTCACAAACCTAAAAATGCGTGTACATGAGGCACACCACCTAGTATTGATATTTCAATTTTATCTAGTCACTATGTGGTATGTCATATTCATGAGAAATTCAAATTCTACAATGTCCATTAATTTCTCTAGTTGGTTTTATTTGCCTCTTGTTTAAAAATAAAAAGAATTATCACATTATGGGGGAGTAATAAGCTTTGTGCATATTACAATCCCATAAAAATGTGAACATGTGAGGTTTGCCACCTATATTTGATATTGTAAATTATCTTATTCATATGTGGCATGTTGGCTCAAACAAGTTCCAATCTCCTGTGTGGTTATCTTTTGGCTCTTGTTTGTGTGTGTTTGCTTGGTGTGGTTTTTCTCTAATGTGCATTTCCATATATTATGTGAGAAACTATTTGTTCCATATTATTCTAACCATGGCTTTGCCGGTTGGTTCGAATAGTTGAAACTACCAACAAACCATTTTCAAAATATGGTGTTTTAATTCTTATCCCTTGCCATATGTTTTATCTTGTGAGGATGACCTTGGATATCTCTACTCACCGGGAAAATATGTCCTTATACTCATTGTCCTTGGACAATTGATAGTCACGTTTGTGGTAGAATATTTTTGTTCATCCTCATATTGGCTCTTCCGTTGAAATGTCCTATTTATTGCCTTCCTTGCCTTTTGAATGGATCATATTTTTCAATTGGTAGTGTTTAGTGTTGTAAATAAAATATGGAGAGTAATGATCCCTTGTGCATGTATTTTGTATTCAAATGCAAATATCAAAGATAATGCATGAATATTGGGGGAGAATTCCTTTTTATTTAGAACACTAACCTATCTATCAATTTTTTATCCTTTCAATTGGCATTTGATTCTTTATCTTATGTTTGGTACCTTCAATCGGTATTAATTGGAATTTAATATCTCCACCATAGATATTTGTTCCAATTGATATTTATTGTGGGAGTCTTGATATCTTTTTGCTTTATCTTACTTTACTTGATTTCGGTCAAGTATCACCCTCTTCTTGGTATCTTTTCTCCTAGTTGATTTTGTTTTGTTTTAATTGGTATCTTATTTTCAATTGGTGTCTTATCGATCATTTGTTGTGTTGATTTGATTCCTTTTGATATCACACTTCATGTGTTGATGTGTTTTGGAATCAATCATTTGTTGATTTGTTTTTTCCTCAATCATGTGTTGATTTGGAGTTTGATATAATTTGGACAACCT
The DNA here is from genome assembly GCA_012064385.1 of Puccinellia tenuiflora. Taxonomy (NCBI): domain Eukaryota; kingdom Viridiplantae; phylum Streptophyta; class Magnoliopsida; order Poales; family Poaceae; genus Puccinellia; species Puccinellia tenuiflora. The sequence continues at coordinate 1,338,235 of QRDG01000533.1, read as the reverse complement.
TTAGTGTCACACTCTTGTGTGCTCTCTTCTTGGTTTACTTGGTGTTTTTTGTCCAAATTGTATCTCGTTTGGATCTTGAAAGGCTTTGTATGTATATCCTTTAACATTTATATTATATGGCATGCTAGTCCTTTTAGTTCCAATATATAGGGGATACTCCACCGAATCCTAAATCGGCTAAGATGTGCATGAAATTCAATTTCATATCTATATGCACATATTTATGTGGAGTGTTCCTATATATTGTAGTTAATCTAACTACTATGGGACCCAATGAGTTTGGGAACCATTTTGTACTCCAATTGTGTTTTAGGTACAATGGAGATGCATTAGATGCTTGTCTCATTCATAAGGAAGGTGTTCTCACCATGTGATTGTCGGAGTAAAGCTTTGATGACAAACCAACCCTCACCATCTTCATCGTCAATGCATCTCGGTAACAAGTATCCATCTCATGCATACCTTTCTAGTTTTCAACCTTGTGTAGGTTGCCTCTTGGCATGAAATCTCTTATATGCAATTGTTGTGGTTTTGGCCTTCTTTCTTCACTTAATATATCTTTGTGATATGTGTGTTGAATTTGCCAAAACCTTTTCTTCAATTGATATTATTTCCTTGTGATACTTGTTTCCTAACTCAAAGCATCTCCACTATCTCTTGTTCCCTTAGTGATATGTGTGATGCATTTGATATATTTGAAGTTCATTCATATACGATGAGATAAATTTGAGCTATGTGCTATGCTTTTATGCAATAAGCTCGTTTGTATATTTATGACTTCCCTTTGGATACCTTGTTCTCTTTTTCCCGAACCATTTCGTATGTATATGTTTCTTTGCGGATGTATAACTTCATGGTTTGTCTAATTAGAAACCTATACATATAGAGGTCACCTTTTAGTCGGTATCCTAATTCTTTTGAGCTACCTTGCTTTTATCTATAAATCTTTGGTGGCTCCAAATTTGCCTCATGAGTGCTTGTCTTATTGTTTATTGGTATCTTTACACACTCATGTATTTCTTGAAGATCTTTGACCTCATGCCTACCATGGTGAGCATGTTGATTTTCATTTGACTAAATGCTCTCACTAGCTTTTGGCATTTTCAATTGGTTTTAGTTTCCAATTGGTATCCCTAAGCTTGTGAACATATTCTTTAAAAGATCTCTTTTCTCGGTTGGGTCTATCTTATAATGAATTTTTTAAAATTGATATCTTCTTATGGCTCAACCACATCTTTTGGTGCAAGTGATATGATTTGCTTTTGCATTATGCACTCTTGCACTTGTTACATGTTCTAGATAATTTTGGGGAGCGAGGATGCCATTTTTGTGCACTCCTCAATTGTGCATGAAAATTGGGGAGCTTCTCCGTTTTTATTTAGAACTCTCACTTTGGATCTTTTTGATTGCTTTTCTCCTTTGTGGAGATGTTTAAAATGGTTTCATCCTTTTTGCAATCTTTTGATCCTCAATATAGTTTGATTTCCTCTAATTTTTCGTTAAAAGGGATTGTCATCACCTTTATGGAGGAACTCATATTATATTGGCTCTCTAAATTTTTCTTCCCATTTCGGCAATCGATGCCAATGGGGGAGAAGTTTAGAGGGTTTAAGGGAATTTGGGTCTTATGCTTTTGTTGCATTTGCCTTACGCTTTGCATCCTTGCTTGTTTGTCATGCAAGGTTGTTTTATTCATTATATAAACCCTCTTATAAGAGATTGTCATCAATTACCAAAATGGGGGAGATTGAAAGTGCATGGTTTCCCCCATGCATGGTTTTGGTAATTAATGACAATCTCTATGGACTAATACTTGCATTGAGCTATATTTATAGGTTGTCCATTTGTTTGCTTGTTCTCCATTTGTTGGAGTCAAGGCTAAGGGAAGAAGAACAGTTTGTGTTGATCAAGGCTTTGTGCGGGTTGATCATCACTCAAGGCCAAGTGAAGATATGCCGAAGAGAGCGTCTCCCATCTTGGTGTATGGGGGAGCATCATGTGGATCTTCACCAAGCGAAGCACAATGAAGAAAGGTGGTGCGTCTTGAGGAGTTGAAGATCGTCTTCATCGATCTCAAGTGGATTAATGCGCAAGGCAAAGGTACGATCTTGATAGGGTTTCTATTTTACCGGTCTCATGATGTTTAGTGAGAGACCGGGTTATAGGATAGATAGCCGTACTATCAAGAGGGGCTCTCGACCGTATATCGTGATCGTATCGTCGTAGAGAGCACAAACCTTTGCATCCATGCAATCATCTTTATTGGTTCTTATTTGGCTTTTATCCATGTGAGAATTTAGAGTTTGTGTTCATCTCCATACCAAGCTCTAGTTCATCAAAAACGGATTTCATGAATACCTTCTTGCGTTTTTGATTTTGGAGGTTTTTCCGGTTTGTCTCTTCTAAGAGAGGTCAAACTCTCTCCTTGTGATTTCCTCCTCACATGATGGACAATGATGTTTCTCTGCATGATCTTCTAGAGCTTTTCGTTGCGAGTCTAACGAGCCCAAGATCATCGAAAACGGAGTCCGGATGCAAAAGATATGCCCATTTTCATATTGCCATTTCTGCTGTTTTCTGTGGGGCGGAAATTCCGGCCCTGAGGCCGGAAATTCCGGCCCCCGGAAGTTCCGGCCGTTGCACCGGAATATCCGGCCCATATTTTCATCTGAGCTTTTATGGCTAAGTCTTTTTGGCTTTTCTCTCTGGAGGGGGTCCGGAATTTTGCCTCGGAAGTTTCCTCGGAAATTTCCGGGGGTCCGGAATTTCCGGTCTTTGGTCCAGAATATCCGGCCCAAGGAAATTTTGGCTAAGTCATTTTCACGTTTTCTCTCGGGTGGGGGTCCGGAACTTTGCATCGGAGGTTTGCTTCGGAAATTTCCGGGGCACCGGAAATTCCGGTGTAAGCCCCGGAATATCCGGCCCTCGGCCGGAAGTTCCGGCCCTTTAACCCGGAATTTCCGGCCACTCGTTTTTCCAATGGCTAGTTTTTTGGGGGAGGCTATAAATAGCCTCCTTCTTCCCCCAAGTGCTGGTTGCTCACCTTGCTCACTTGTTTTCCTCTCTCCTCCATTGTTGCTAACCTTGTGAGCTTGATTCCTCTCAATCCCTCCAATGATTCTTGCCCAAACTTAGGGATTCAAGAGAGGAGATCTAGATCTACCATTCCACCAATCAAATTCTCCTCTAAGTGAGGGGAACCTAGTGGATCTAGATTTGGGGTTGTTTTGTGTTCATCCCCTTTGTTCTTCCTCTCTTATTCCCCCCAAAGCATTTGTTGCTTGGTTGGAATTTGAGAGTGAAGGACTTGAACACTTCGTGTGTTCTTGCCTTTTGCATTTGTTGCATCGGGTTGCTCTCTCCACGGTGATACGTGAAGTTGAAGGTTGAGAAGCTTGTTACTCTTGGGTGCATTGTGTTCCCAAGAGCTTGTTGCCTCTTGGGTGCATCGTGTACCCTAGACGGTTGGAGGTGCCACGAAGTCTTCGGTTGTGAAGCTTCGGCACATTTTGGGAGCCCCCGATTGATTTGTGGGTGTGTGCCCCAAGCAAGTTGTAAAAGGGATCCGGAATCCGCCTCGAAGGATTCCGATAGTGGAAGGTGAACCAATCCCTTGGGTGAGGTTCATCGGAGAATAGGGTGAGGCCTTTGTGGCATCTTGAGTAGGCCTCTTGTGGCGAGCTCACACCCCTCCAACGAGACGTACTCCCTTAACAAGGAGGAACTCGGGAATATATCCTCGTCTCTGCGTGCCTCGGTTATTTCTATACCCGAGCTTTTACTTATGCAATTTACATTGTGATAGCCTTTGTGCTTGAAGTTTATATCTTGCTATCACCTTGTTGCTTATATTGCTTAGCATAAGTTGTTGGTGCACATAGGTGAGTCTAGTAATTAGGTTGTTGGCTTGTTAATTTAAACACATAGTTTTATTCCGCAATTATCAAGCCCTAATTAGAAAAAGTGTTAATCGCCTATTCACCCCCCCCCCCCTCTAGGCGTCATCTCGGGCATAGTTTGTTCTTTCACCTTACCCGGAAGAGGGCCAATCAGGTGAGCCGGACGGTACCAATGGGGAAATTAGTGCACCCCTGCAGGGTTTAAATGTTTTCGAAAAGTCGTGTCCGCAGTTATGGACGACTTGGGAATAGACGATAAGATCATAGAGAACCTGAACACTTTAATTAATTTGGGAGCTAGAGGTTGCATAATCAACGTGTGGAAAAGGTTCATTTCCTCGAGGGTGATTCGAGGGGGTGCCTTGTTGGTGATGAGGGTTGAGAAATGGTTACAATGGGTTCGATGAGAACCAAAGAGCAAGTTTACTTCTTATCCCCTTTCGAAAACATTCTGAGTAGTCGATGCCTTTGGTCACTAATATCTTTTATAAAGGAAAATTAGCTTTATGCAAAATAAATACTATACAGCTTTAGAGCCTCCGTCATCATTGGGCCTATATCGCCCTACTAAACTTGCGAGTACATCGTATTCAGTCTCTCTTTGCTGCTTTTATTAATTTGTTTCAGAGGAGGACGACACCGAGCACACAGGTGGTTTCTTCTTGGACATCGACGAGTAGTTCGGGGTTCCCAGGTGGCAGCTTGGGACCGTGGAACTAGCTGGCTGGAGTTGTTTGTGTGTAGGCCTCTTAGGGCATATATTTGGATCTTGTTGTACTAGACAACACTACTTCGCTTCCGCGTGATGTACTGATGGGTATGTGACCCCTTTTGTGTGTAATATTTGTATCTTTTTCATATATGAGTTGCTATATGAATCTTTGTGTCGTAGGGTCTGTGATGTGCCAGTTGTTTCACAAGTCTTGATCTCTTTATTATGCATGATCGGAAAAGACTTGCTACCCCATGGGTAGCTACACACCCTAAGTTTGACCGAAACATATATGCAACGGTAAAATGAGATTACTCAAGTAGACAAGGGGGATGTCACTATTAGAGTTGATAGAATTATTAAAAAGTATTTTGAAATTTTTTCGAATTTTTTTCCATCCGCTATGATTTTTTTAGTAAAGTTTGACCCAAAAGTCAACAGAAAAGTCAACTATGAAAAAAAGCTAAAAATGACGACCAAAAAATATTTTTTTGAAAATTCCGAAACCAGTTTTGTACACAAAATATCCATGTTTTACTAGGAAAACAAGCTAAAACGGATACATACGGCTTGCATATCCGTATAACGCATGGTTGTGTAGCTACCCATGCGGGTAGCAAATTGTCTCTCTATGCATGATAGCTATGTCTGAGCTTATGCCATGATTGAAGTGTTGCGTGTCGATGATCCATTCCGAGCACGTCTGCTAAAGGTTTTCGCCTGGGATTGGTAAACCCAGTAACCTTCGATTGTGTAGCATGACCGGTTGCACAAAGCTTTATTGAATAGTTCTGTGGTCGGGGCGCTACAATGAACAGTACCCAACAAGTTTGCAACACTCCAAATGCCCTCTCCACATCCTTTTTAGCAGATTTTTTATATAGTTGCAAAGTGATATGTTTTTTACATTGGGGAACATGTATAGTCTTCACGAATGGCTGATAGATATCATTGACAAGGTAGTACCCCATATTTTATTAATGTCCGTTGACTGTGTACTTGCACGCGCGGGAGCCTACCCATTACAAAGTCTTTTAAATAGCGGAGAACGCTGGTACACATTTTATGTAATTGTGAAAAACCGACGTGCTAAATAAATCAACTCAAATTCGCAAGTCGTTTTATGTCACAGTTTGAATTATAAATGGGGTCTCTTTGGTGAGAGTAGTGTTTCGGAGCACGGGCTCCTGGAGGCTGTTTAAAAAAAAATCAAAAACCACCTTTTTGAAGTTTTTAAAATTTCTGAAAAAGTTTATAGAGGTAGACAATGATTATTTCTACTACTGTGCAAAATATCAATCCGAAATATTCTGTATTTTGGGCTGTGTAAAAATGATAAATTTCTGGATCTGAGTTGTTGTTGCAAGATTCGAAATTTTACAGATTTGTCAGAATTTATCATTTTTGCGTAGACCGAAATACAAACTATTTTGGGTTGAAAATTTGCAGAAATACGTCATTGCGAACATATAAGATTTTTCCGGATATTTTTAAAACTTTAAAATGTGAATTTAAAAAAAGTTCAAAGAAGAGAGCTACATGTAGCCCGAGCTCCGAAGTGACTTTTCGGTGATCTTGGTACTATCCATTCAAATCTATTATACATATATTCCATTTCAAGCACAACAAGAAGATAAGTCGCGTGGACCCGTAAAGATTAGGGGTCTAGATATATGTGATTTTTCATATTCATTATCGCTGAAATGAATATATCTAGACACATTTCTATACTAGATACATTCGTTTCTGCGAGAATTAATGTGAAACAATTTTTTATACTAAAGGGGACTCGAATTTTAGTTTCCTCCTGCGTCCCTGAAATCTACAGGGCCTGTCCACGCCGACCTGCACACGGATGAAGAAAAACCGCACAGATCCGAGCAAGCTGTCGTAGCATACTTTAACGGAAATGTGAATTGATAACGGGTTCCATAAAATCCCCAACATTCGTCCTAGCTCTGATTGACCATTTGACCTCCCTATTTGACTTATGTGGCCCTTCCGTGGAGCACACGCCGCTCTACGGCTCACCAGAGCCTCAAGCGTCCGTCTACGAACCACACGAAGTTCGAGCCATGGCCAGCCCACGAAATAGGCTTTCGTCTAGCTTTATAAATAAAGCAACAACCACGAAACAACCAACGATACAAACGCAACACCACACAAGCTGGGGCATCAGCCACACACACTCAAAGAAACGAAAAAGAAGAAACAAAATGTAGACATAGGCGGATCAACTAAACTACGGTGATCCGTGACCGTTGCGCCCTCCGAAGAAGTTGTGGGGACCCCGGACTAGCCGTCCGAAATACCTTTGTGCCTACATCAGCGATCTCATGATCAGTGTGTCGCTGAGCACAATCAAACTGGTAATCAAGGAACATCCATAAATACCGAAGGAATTTACTTACTTGATGAAAGTCATAATCTTCAATAGGTACTTGCAGCGGAAATCACCAAACAACGTGGAGCCCAAGTCATTCGCCTTAACCCTACAGGCAACTGACTGGGAAGCACCCTAGTTCGCATTGACGTCATTTCCGTCTCCTTCTTCAAGCTGCTCCTCTTTAAAATCTGGCTAAGACAATAGTCAGGGACGAAACCAATATGAGTACATTTGATTGTACTCACAAACTACTCCCCCCGAATGAGCATGCACTACACTTTTGATAGTTTGAGTAAAACTTTGTTTGCTTTGAAAACTCTATCCTTATTGAAAAGAGAAGGATAGACTTTTGTTTAATAAAACTTTGTCTGAAAACTCTATAACTTTTTTTGAAGTAAAATAAGAGAAATTTTATAACTTTTCATAACCCTTGTATAGTTTTCCAAAACATCTAAAGCCTTTGTTAAAAGAAAAGAAGGCTTTTCGATCTTTTTCCCATAAATCGGTTTTTTGTAAGAACCTATTTTTAAAATATTTTTCCCGAAATTAGATGTTTGTTGAAAAAGGTAAGAAGTCCCTTTTTAAAAATGTTTTTCCCAGAAAATCACCATTTTGTTTAGTTCCCCAAAACTCCTCCTTTTTCGACCATAGCCCTTCATGGTCATTCAATCCCAACAACCTCATGCCTGCCCATTGGCATAGTTGCATAAAACATCATCCACTTCATTTTCTCTTTCAAATCTCAAATCTTTTCCAAAACTTTGCACATAGGCCTAGGACAGCCTCCCAACTGTCCATATCCGAGGACTCGGCTATTCGAATAGTTTTTACCCTCTGCAGAGGTAGCACACTTTTCCCACATCCATCTGGTAACTCATCGTGTCTGCCACGTCCCGCCATACAAGGTGTATGCGAAGTTGAGTCACCGACCATAGCCTGTCCTTTGCTCATGCTAGTATAGGACCCTACCACTATGAAATCACCATTCCCTCGACACCTAGTACAGGATCCCCCGTCGAGGAACCTAGATGTGAGGACTCGTAGTTCTGCCCGGCGACCCAAATATGGATCTTCAATCCTCCATCCTTCAGATTGCTAGGACCCAGGTCAGGGGGTAGGTCGCCATGACCATCCCCTCATGGAACGAGGTCATCCTCGTTGTTGAGGCATCCCATACTAATACGAGCAAATTATATGACTACGCCCTTTCCCATATGTGGGTAAATGTGGTCGCACAGGTTATTGGCTGGTTGTCATAGTACTAGGACACAATGTGCATTTTTCACAAACATCATCATTCTCCACTTCTCCATTTTTAGACCAACATCGTGGCATTCCATAACCACAAAAGTATTTTCAAAGGAGTTTTGAGTAAACAATTTTTTTTCCCATCCTATAGTTTGAAAAAGAATTTTTCCACCCAATACCTCCATATAGGGTGTCAAAATAATATACTTGTATTTTGGAAAAGGGTTTTCAAAATCATAGCTTTAGTGGCAAAATCCACTTAAGTCATTTATGCCCTTTATAGGTAAAACATGTAAATCAAAATAGACGTATATAAATGCAAGCTCAGAGAAGTAGCTTGCCTGTTTTCAGCATAATGTCCCTGGACTTCTCCTCACTGATCAAAGAAATAAACTCTGATTCTTCTCCAATAAATCCTTTCCAATATCACCCAGGTAGCGTTTATATCTAGCGTCGCAAAAAGGAAAGAACACAATCAACACACAGTAGGACACTCCAACAACAAACATCAAGCAACACTAACAAACAACAATCATGAGAGAAGATTATTATTTAACAAACAAGTTTGGCAATCACCAACACTACTCATGTTTAAAAATTATGATTAAAGTTGTGATTAAGCATCTTTATTTAAACAGGAAATACTTCAGAAAAAAGTTAAGTTACCAACTCTTTTCTGTAATTCAAAATATTTTACCAAGCTAAAGTAGAGACATTACTAGATACTCAACTTAAAGACCACCAAGTTTAACAGGCAAGGTAGTCATATTAATTACACAAAAATGATCTAACATAAGAATAAACAAGCAATACATATCATTACCAAACTACTCAATCAAGCATCACAACCACTCTCAAACATCACACATAGCTATTGCACTCACGAAGCAACACAATTTGATTTCAATTTAATTTAATTAACTATTATTTAATTAGGTCTTAAATATGGCAGAAACTAGTGGTGCATGTTTAATTACATAACATAAGGTCTGTTGATCACAAAAATATGAACTAAAATTCTACTGATAGCTACTAATGTGTAGAAGACAACCCAATTCGATTCAATTCAATTGAGGTTATTAAACTCCCTATATAAATGTTTTTATCCAGAAGGTTAGTTTTCTTGTTTTTGCTACAACTCAAGTTAATATTACTCAAAAGTTAAATCCTCTTAGGGATAACTAGTATTGCTTAAATGTGAGCTGACAAAATTGGTTTGACCTCATTTGGATTAATAGAGTATCAGAAACAAACAAGTTTAGGTTTTATACCTTCTATGGCATTTTGAATATCATTATTTATTTATTAGTCTAAATGGGGTGAAACCACTTTAGTGAGTTAGATAATGTCATAAGCTTTCTAGAACATTCTAATTTGCTATTTTTAGATTCCTAGATCTCGAGATATTAATTTTCAAAGTCTGGATAAATTTTCTGGCAGAGAAATTCCCTTTTTAAGTTTAACAGCTTAACTGATTTGATAATTTTCTACTGACTTAACCACAACATCAAATGGAATCAGACCAGTGGCATTGGGTAGATTAGTTGATTTACTTTTTATACCATTTTAGATTGGTATTTTTGGATAAACCAAGTACTAGGAAGCATCTTCCAAAGATGGTACCAAAATAACCTTTCAGAGTTTTCAGTTAAAACTAACACATTTGTCATTTTGATTTTGAACTGGAGAGATTTCCAAAATGAACGTGGTCTGCATCTATGTGAAGATGGCTTGTTATACTAGCTAGATCATTTTAGTTTGCTATTTTTAGGCCCCTGGTTAAATAGGAATTTGCATGGGGAGTTGGCTATATCTGTTATTTCTTGTGGTGGAAATTATTGCTTAGCCATTTTGCTTAGATTATCTCTTTTTGTATAAAATTTAATTTGGGGTCCTACCACTTGATAATTTCATTACTATAACCATACTAACACATTATACAAAGTTTAGTTTCTAACTAAATCTAGGTCACTCACAAAATCCAGTTGAAACCAGCATGTTTTTAACAGCTTCAGACAAAACAGAAAAACTGCACTGGATAGCAACTTTATCCAGACAAATTACTAACTTGGACTAGTCATAACAAAAATCTATTTGCTGGTTATGAAATTAGATATTCTCTTCTTTCCAACAAGCCCAAATTTACCACTTTTGGTAAAGTGGATCATCGGGAAAAAGGTTTCTAAAGTTGGCACAAATTACTGCAGTTTCTGACAGAAGATTTCACAGTATTTCAAAACGGGCAGGAAACAACCTCGGCCGTTGATCGCGAGATCGACGGCTGCTGTGCCTCTCCTAGCTCAGGACGTCCAGAACACGTAAACAAGCATGGATTCGACGGGGAGGAGCAGGCCCTCACCATGGGGGCTACGGGAGGCGATGCGGAGGGTGCATAGGAGTTGAGCGTGCTTGGGGACGATGGGGATGGCAGTGGTGCTTGATGGGGAGCTTCCAAATGACGGCGAGGTCGAGGACGTCCGCGACGGGCACGCCACGGCCTCCGAAGCTCCGGTGTCCCTGGTAATAAACAGAGGCGTCCATGAGATAGACCTCGAGGAGGGAAAGACGAAGGTGCAGAGAGGGAGAGGAGAGATGGACGGAGTCGACGGCAATCTTTCGCGCAGGCTCGCGGAACCGAGATGGACATCTCGCGTTCCTCGCTGACAGAGGACGAGGGAGAGGTGGATCTTGCTGGAGGTGGGAGAGAGGTGGTGTGGGGGTGCAAATGACATGGAGAGGGTGCAGGAGAGGGGCCGTGGCCTCTTATAGGTGAGGGGTGGCTCGGGGCAGCGGCCGGCAGTGTGCAGCGTGCTTGGGTCGCGACGTGCAGGGGCTGGGGAGGCACGGGCGCGGTGGCAGCGGGTCGAGGGTGGCGTGGCGAGCGTCGTGGTGGTCGGGGACGGCTTGGGTGGGCGCTGGTCGGGCCGGGGCGGCCAGCTTTAATGGTGCACGCCAGGTGCTCGACATTCTGTCGGCCGGCAGGGCACCGGCGATTGCGGGCAGGGGGAGGGGCCAGGAGCTACGGGGTCGAGTTGGGGAGCATCTAGGGAGCAAGGGCAAGCTCCAGGACGTGGTGGTGCAGTGGCTTGCTGCTGGTTGGTCAAATGCCCATGGTGGTGGCCATGTCCATGGCATGGCTGCTTAGGGCTAGGGTTTAGGGCATGGGATGGCTAGGGTGTTGTCCAGAACGTGCAGGGGGGGTGCTGGGAGGTGCTGGACATGTTGGGTGAGCAAGTGGGGAAGTAAATGGAGTGGCATTTGAATAGATGGGTGATGGTACTATGTTGCACTATTTGCCACTATTAGGCACTATTAGGGTTTAATTGCTAAAAGCAAAAAAGGTGGGGTGCAAGTGCGCAAATGTTGTGGGAAAAGTATAGGTGTTGGTGTTTAACCTTTTAAAGTTGCTACCCAAAAATGGAGATTCCATTTTAGGTAAAAAAAGAATTTGTGGGAATGAAATAATATTTATTATTTCGTGTGACCTTCTTATTATAGGTCTTATTATTTCATGTGACACTTAATTGTCTTCTTATTTTTTTTATTTAGCAAGCAAACACACAACGATGAATAAAACACAAGCAATATTCACATCACACCCATGACCACACAATTCAAACCACAAGAATTAATCACACCACCATTTTCATGATTAACAATATTATCTTGTAAAAATGATCATACTCAATTATGACAAGATGATGTTTTAAATAAATGTCTCAACTCATAACTTAATTGTTTTCAGAAAGGTTTGATAAAGGAAATAGGTGGGGTAATATATTTCTCACTAGTGTTGTTTTAAAACGGAGTGGAAATCAAAGTTTGTAAAAATGGGAGTTGCCTATACATGCAAAATATCATGGTTGGCAATAGATAGGAGATAACATATAGATCTCAATATTTTTGGGAACACATAATTTTGGAAATACTTTTACTTTCTCAACTAAAGGGTATTTTATTTGTTGCTGAAATCAAACATCCTAGAAATAGACTTTGGCCAAAATAAGATTGGAAAAGATATATGGAATCTACTCTTGTCATAACATGAACACCAAGTTTAATATATTTTACTTGGGTTGGGTTCTTGGATTAATATTTACTAGTAAAACAACATAAACATCAAGTCACACAAGGCCAAACAAAACAATATAGAGGAAAACACCATCAGTCGTGAAGTAATTTCAAAAAGTTTTTGTTGGTTCTGAATTTTGGGTCTTGTTAATTCTTATTATAAATTTGGGATGTTACAGAAGTACCACCTCCTTCCTAGCTACGGACCGTCGAGTGCCAAGCAGCACCTTGAAGAAGGAGAGCCTGCTGCCCGGACCAGCACACTGGCCCTAGGGTTTCCCCCGACACACAGGGAAGCAGACGGAGGGTAGCCACGATGCCCTTCAGGAAGGGAAGATGCCGCCCACAGGCGGCACCGCGTCGGTGCCGGCCGAGCCGACAAGGATTTCTCCCGAAAAAACCCTGTTTACAACCCGGACGATTCGAAGCACAGGAGCCCGCGAGAACGAGGCCTCGCCTCCACCACACACACCGTCCGCCAGCATGCGCCACCCCGGATACGAAGCCACCATCGTTGTCTCACCGAAGCAAGCTTCACGAGGTCTGCAAGATGGAGGCGAGGAGTAACTTGAGTCGGGGCCAGCAGTACCGCAGCCGCGCGGGAGGGAACTACCTCCACCGCCGGGGCGGTAGTCGACCGGACGCAGCCGCAGAGCACACCAATCCCCTTCAAGTCCGGTCACACTACCGGTCCTGATGGGGTCCGACCGGTCCCAACCGGGCCCGTAAAGCCCGCCGCCGCGCTGCAACAGGCCGGCCGCCGTGGCTGTCGAACCCCTACTCGATCTACCCTCCTACCATCGGCAGAACGCGCTGCTCGTCAGGCCAGCCCGTCCAGACCCAGATGGGCCACGGAGGGCCCAGATCTGGGCCACAGGGCCAGCCCGCGCTGCCGCCCGCCGCTGCCACGCCGCTGCTCCGCCCCGCAGCCACACGCACGCGTCGTCGCTCCGCTGCCTCCCGGCCTCGCCGGACCGCCGCCTACCTGGACGCACCGCCGCTAGAAAAGCCGCCCCGCGCGACCGCCTCCGGGAACGGGTAAGGAACGGCCGCCGCCGCCGGCACCGCCCAAGCCTTGCTTGGGGGCCCACGCCGACGGCGGCGGGAGGGGAGAGGGAGAGGGAGGGAACCGGGGTGAGGAGACGGGGAGCCCGCGCCCTTTCTCGACACCTCTCCACCTCTCTCGTTGCCCGCGGCCCCAAGTAAGGGTTGCGTACGAGAGGGAAATCTTCCCCGCTGCACGCCGTCGTGCTGCGGGAATTCCGCCAGAAGATCTACTTCCGCAACCTCGGCTGAATCGGAGGGACCGGGATTCGTCGTCAAGCACCTTATGTGTGTGAGTACTCGGGGGTGCTACTACTTGCGGCACCAGTCATCACGCCAGATCTTCATGACCCTGCGGTCGGCTATAGTTCGATTACATCGTCCACATTCCTCTCGGACGTTAAACGCTTTTGGTCTACAAGAGGTATGTCGCCGAAATCGTCTTGTTACCGCATTACTAATAGATAGATCCTGGATATTTGGTGTTGCATTAGAAAGATTTTTTTTGTTTTCTGCTACCGAACACCTTCAGTGGTATCAGAGCCGATCTATGCGTAGTATTGCTGGTATGGTTAGAACACATAGAAATATATGGGCGTCGATTCTATATTTGTTACCCTCTCACGTGCACTTGGCATACTGTTGGATTGTTTGATGAAGCGGCCCGGACCGACCTTACGCGTACTCTTACGGGAGACTGGTTCCGCAATTGACATATGGCTTGTACCATATATGCAGCTGGCGGGTGTCTGTCTCTCTAGCAATGGCGGTATGGAATTTTTAACGGAGGGCCCCGAAAGGGGTGTGATAGAGACAAATATCTAATCGGCGTTGTGGTTGAAAGTTCATAGGTAGAAGAACGACTCTCTTACGTAAGCCCATGCAACCACGTAAAACTTGCAAATAGATGAAATAGAGGCGTCTAACTTTATTTTGCAGGGGTGAGTGATATGATATGGTACAGTAAGTGTTTTGTGAAATATTATCAGTTGTGAAGGAGGCCCCGTAGACCCGGCGCCGGAGCAAGATGGGGATCATGCCGGAGCGCCCGATGGAGATCAAGGCGCGAGCACCATATCATATCGCATTACATTTGATGGTAATTGGGTGCTACTTATATTGTTTGTATTAGATATACGGCAGTAGCAATATAAGTTAAATCCCTTAATTTAATACCAAATAAAAGTGTTCTCCCTTAGTATGCACCACCAAGAAAGTTCTTCGTTATGAGGCACGCCGTGACGATCGGGTGTCAGACATATTTGCGTTCACATACGGTGGGTGCAAGCCATGTATGCACAGCATGAATACTAAGGTTAAATTGGCGAATCTAGCATGTACAGACATGGCCTCGGAGCACAAGGATCGAAAGATCAATCATGAGTCGCATGAGTGTTGCAATCGACATTTCGATGTCCACCTTTGCAGCCATGCCACCGGCCGTGACGAACGGGGGTTGTATGGTGAATGAGGATCGTGTAATCATTAAGACCGTTTTGAGGGATGATAGTCTTAGTGGAGTTATTTTATAATGCGATTATAATTGAACTCATATTTTAAACTTTATTTTAAAATCGTCTTTGCAAAAAATCCTTGTAGACAATGGTTTTCGAGTTTCACGCGTTTTTCCATGGTGAGGATCTTCGCCTCGATGGGTCCAACTTCGCCGAATGGTACCTACGTCTAAGAGACACCCTACAAACCAACAATTTGCTCTACGTGATAGACGAACAGTTAGGAGATCAACCCGATGATGGAAGAAAAGACATGTTTAGATCAGCACTTGGTGAGGATGCATGAGATTCATTGACGCCTCACGTATGTTTGGGACTACTGGATGGCTGATGAGCTGGCAATGGATGTGGTGTTGTGCTCACTTCCCCTCAGCTATAAAAGCTACGTCAGAGATTTTGTGATGAAAGGAGAACAGTTCACGTTCTTTACATTACTAGCTCGGTTGAGAACCGCGAAAGTAGAACCAATAGAAGCAGAAATCATCGACCCAGAAGGTATATTTGATATACAGATTATAAATGTTTTCCCATTCGCACTTGTTGCAGTATTGTGAAGTGTTTGATGCTTATTCTTGTTTTATGAAAGCAGGACCAACTGTGAATGTGGCTTGGACTGGACGAGGCGCCAATGCATGATTGGGAGCTATCAAGGAGTTGATGCTAACAATGCTCTTCCACTACACTTATCGTTGTGATTAGTAGATTTGAATAAATTTTGTAATCGATTAGAGTGTGGAATAAATTAGTGTGTCTTGCATCTCGCGAGACGGTTATTCCTGTAAAAGACAAGGAGTTGTTGTATCTTATGAATAAATATCTTTTGTGGTCACATTTCGATTATGAGTATGTTATTCTTATCTCAACGATGATAAATAAGAACATTTATAAATCATGCTAAGTAAAATCCAAAACCAAATAATGAATTCATGATGCTATTTTAGTCTTGATGGTAATGTGTAAAACATTTAGATGATTAACACATACGCCCTTTGCCTCGGTAGGCAATATGACTGAAAACGCCACACCCGGTGTGCCTTAAAATTGCTAAAAGTCGCATATGATATATTCACATTTTAGCAAATAAATGTGAATCATTATTTTGAGGACTCCATCATAAACCTAAGTAAAATAGATGGGTTTAATTAAATTATGACTTAGGAAATATTTGATATGATCAAGGAAGTTTCGGAGTAAAAGTGGATATTAATTTTAACAAGAAAATTGAGTCTCTGTGATTGGATCAAAGTGACAAGATATTTGAGTTATAATTTTAGCACGCGGGTTTATGAAAAGTGTTTCATAAAATACAACTTTTCGGAATTTTTCAATATGATTGATGTGTTCTAAAATATTGTAATCACACTTTATTGAAATATCGTGTGATCTTAAAACGATCTCTTATCAGGGTTAGTAATATCATTTAGAATTATCAATTAGAATAGCAAAACACTCCTCTAAGGGGCTATGTGTGATTCGCAAAAACGACTTCATATGAGTCATGAAAAGTCGTAGTTTCGAGGTTACGCGATAAGTCGAAGCTATAGCGAATAAACAATTTTGTAGAATATTCACATATGGATGTGAATGCGCCTTCCACCAAAACCGAGAAGGGTAAATATAGTATTTACTAAAAGATGGTATTTTGTCATGAAAGAAGTTTTATGATAAAAGGTTGCTGCAATTAAATATAGTAAAAGTTAAAATGAGGTTATTGACCTCAACCTCGAAGTGTCGAGTGGTGCAACAGAATGTGTTCCGGTAAGATGTGTACATTACACATAAAGAAGAAATTAATGATAATGATCATAATATTTCGATTAAAGCTTTACTAAAAAGGCAGTAGGATTCAAGAATATATTTGCCATGGTGCAAATTGAATATTCATGATTCACTTGTTTTGTTCGAGGAACATGACATACCTACGAACTACAAAAGAAGGAATAGTCACCCTGAAATACGATAATGACTAGGAGTCACTGAAAATCAAATATTAAGTAAAGGATCACAAAGTAATATTTGTTTGATCTTTTTAAGTGATTTTTACACTTGATATCTTTTAAGGAGTTAAAAGAAAGGAATAATACTTAAAAGGACCGAGCTCTAAACTCAAGCACTCATGAACTCTCCCAGATCAGCGTGCTCCTCCGCGAAGCTAGGAGTTTTTGCATTGGAAACGTTGATGGTTTTGAATTTACCTACTGTTCACGGGCCTGTAATTGTGTTGCTCATTCTCTGGCTCGCTATGGTTCTCTATCTGAGACCGAATGTACTCGGTGGGCGAACGTTGCTCCACCGTTTGTATCTGACTTGGTTGCCAGTGATATTGTTGCGCACATTGGTTAATGGAATCCCATTTTCCCCTAAAAAAAGTCACGTGGTCCCACACGAGACTCGTCCTTTGAGCCTAACCGTGACGCGCGGTCGACCGGCAGGAAAGCATTCTTCGGACTGGAACTAGGAGAACAGCAAGTTTAAGACGCACTTTTTTTCCTTACGAGGGTACCTAGGGGTACTGAAAGATTTTAATGAGGTGGCTTGCTAGCTTAATAAAAATTATTAAGATCATATCGAACTTTGTCTAAGAAGGAATCTTAGCTTTATTCATAGTTGCCTCTTAAAAAACCTTCTTACTCTAATAAGGAAAATGATTATAGGGTTGGCCCGATCTTCACGGATTTATGCGGCATGTAAGGGGAAAACAGGATGAACACCATGAACTCGATGAACACGGCGAAGAACACACGCAAAAGGGGGGATAAATCGCGAAGCCTACAGGGGAGAATTACCCGGCAACAAACCCCCAACGGAGTAGCCTCCGGATCCCAAAACCCAAGTCAACAACACGCTCAATGGAACCGATTTCTCTTACCGGCCGGTCCACCGATCCAATGGAATCCCAAGGGAAAGATTGGCTTGTTCTACTTGAATCACCTCAGTGAGAGAGTAGCTACAATAAGAGATACACCATCCTCCTCGGAGGAGCCCTTCACGGGAGAGAGCAACGCTCAAGTTCTAGTTCATTCTTGTCTTACCCTATATCTAAAGAGGTAGAGGGTATTTATAGGCTAGGTCCCCAGAGGGGTAGGTGGGAGAGGATACATGGGCCAAAGGCCCTTTTCCTGCACGCAGGCCGGTCGTCGGACGGTCCGGTATTTCTAGCGTCGGACGGTCCGGCGCAGCCTGTCTCGAGATAGCCGTGGTCGCCGGATGGTCTGGCGTCTCACACCGGACGTGAAGGGTTCGTTGCATAGAAAACAAAAAAAATTCTTACGTAACAAGCGGAAGAAACCCAACGGATCTAGATCTATTAGATGAAGGTAGCAAGAAGGAGATCCAATCTCTTACCTAAGAACGAGCAAACGTGTTTTGTCTATGCAAGGGTTGGTTAGTCGATCCCCGCAACTAGACTTATCTAGTCGCGAGGAGATGTATAAAAATATCCTTCGAGATCTAATCCGATGAAGCGCCGCACGAGCAGCACCTCCGCGGTATCCACACATACAGCTTGATGAATACTTCTTCTCCTTGATCCCGCAAGCGAGGAAGAAGTGGCTTGTGAGATTCCAACAACACGACGGCATGGTGGTGGAGATGGTGGGGGTTCTCCGCGGAGAGGGCTTCGCCAAGCCGTGCACATGAGAGAGAGAGAGAGAGGGGAGGGAGGGGAGGGGTGGTGCGGCTAGGGTTATGGGCTGCTATGCCCCATCCCTCTCCTCCTCTTTATATAGGCGTGGGGGCAGCCTTTGCCCCTCCCCCAAGCCCTAGGGCCGGCCGGCCAAGGGGAAACTTACCCCCCAATGCAGCCCCTAGGGTTTTGGGTTGCTCCCACCTCCTTTGGCTGCATGGGCCTTGGGACTTGGTGCGGCTGGCCCATATGGGCTGCTGCACCATCCCTCGGTCCATGTGGGCCTTTCCAGGTTTGTGGCCTCCAATGTGGGGCCCTCCGGAACCTTCTAGAACATTTCGATACTCTGCCGGAAAATCCCGAACTTTTCCGGAAACCTGAAAAACCACTTTCCTAATATGAAACTTTATCTCCGGACTCTTCCGGAGCTCCTCATGATGTCTAGGATCTCATAGGAGACTCCGAATCAACATTCATTCATACCATCTAATATCTCAACGCAAGCCCTAGCTACATCGAAGTGTTAAGTGTGTGACCCTATGGGTTCGAGAATGTGTAGACATGATCTGATCAATAACCAGCAGCGGGACCAGGGATGTCCATATTGGTTCCTACATATTCAATGAAGACCTTTATCGGTTGAACCACGATGCCGGAGATTCAATTAATCTCGTATACAATTCCCTTTGTCTCATGACATATCACTTGCCCGAGATTCGATCATCGATATCACCATACCTTAGTTCAATCTCGTTACCTGGCAAGTCCTCTTTACTTGTTCCATAATATAGGATCCTCGTGACTACTTACTTAGTCACATGTTTGAAAACTTTAGGATGCTATACTACTGTGAGGGCCCAGAGATATCTTCTCCGTCACGTGGAGGGACAAATCCTAGTCTTGATTCATGTCACCCAACAAATACCATCGGAGATACCTGAAAGCCATCTTTATAATCACCCAGTTGACGTGGATCGCACGTTCGATGGGGAACCCCAAAAGGAAGGTATGATGCAGCAAAGCAGCAGTTTCCCTTGATTACAAAACCAAGATTATCGAACCAGTAGGACTTGGAGAAGGCTTGCTAGGTATCAACGGTGCCAGAAAAAGATTGTGGCGTGTTGACATGGACCTGCACACAATCACAAACAAACTACTTTGCCCCAACGAAAGAGAGAGGTTGTCAATCTCTCCGGCTTGCCAAACACAAAGAATCAAATGTGCAGATGTAAAATATGATGAGAGTAAAATATGACCAGTGAGCAAACGATGATGGAAATCTATTAAAACGGTTGTAAATAGTGTAGAAAAATAGGACCGCAGTCCACAGATCACTAGTGGTGTCTCTCAGAAAAGATACACATGATGGGTAAACAAATCACAGCATGGCAATTGACAAAATTGTGGGCGCATAACAATTCTATCATAAAACAATATAGTTCACCGCTTCATCTAATATGGGCATTAGATCAAAATACATAGACCATTATCCAACTGAATCTATGACTAATAATCAACCCTAGGATCACTATTCAGCATGTCACCCAGAAGTATTAAATTGCAAGCAACAGATCATTGCAATACGCAAAGTGCATGATGTAAGCAATGTAAATAACACAAGGAAATAACACCGCTGTTTTCTCCCTAGTGACAACAACACATTCATGAGCATAAGCGTTTCTGTAAATCACACTGAGCACACAAAGGCATGAACCCACTATCTAGCATAAATACCCTCTCTGAAGATACTAACAATTACTTGGCCAAAGCATCCACTAGCATCGGATAGCATGCAAGATCATAGATAAAACATAACACATAGATGAACAAGAGTAATGATTTCCACAATTCATCGGATCCATGCAAACACATCATGTAGCAGTTACAAATACGATCTTGATCATGATAGGCAGCTCAAAAGATCTAAGCAATGGAGTACAAGGAGAAGAGACAACCACCTAGCTACTGCTATGGACACGTAGTCCCATGGTGGACTACTCACGCATCACTCCGGAGGCAGGCATGGTGATGTAGATGCCTCCGGTGATGATTTCCCACCTTCGGAGGGTGCCGGGAAGAGCTTCAGAACCCTCCCGATCTAGGGTTGACGACGGCGGCGGACTCAGATGTTTTCTGGAGAATATGATCGGGTATCGAGGGTTTCTGCGTCAAAGTCAATTTATAGGTGAAAGGGCAACTCGAGAAGACGTCGGAGGGCGCCAGGTGGGCCCCAGGAACGGCCAAGGTGTGAATCGCGCTTAGGTGGCGTCTGGGGGCTATGGGCCCCCCTGCAGCTCCCCTCCTGGCTCCGTCTTTATTCCTTTGTGAAAATAATTCACGTAAATTTTCAGCTGATTCCGAGAAACTTCCCCGAACAAATTTTCTCAAACAAAAAGACAGCAGAAAACAGGAACTGGCACTGGGCATCTTGTTAATAGGTTAGTTCCATAAATCATGCCAAAATAACATAAAAACATTATAAAAACATGTGGCAGTGATATATAATCAAGCATGGAACATAAAAAATTATAGATACATCTGGGACATATCAGCATCCCCAAGATTAATTCCTGCTCGTCCTCGAGTAGGTAAATGATAACTGAATAATTTTTGAAGTGACATGCTACCAACACAATCTTGATCAAGTAATCATGTAAAGCATATGAACTGAATGCAATGATCCTAACAAAGGTTTATTGAATGAAAAAACAATGATAAACCAGGTGCAACATCTAAGCAAGAATTTATTAGAAAGAGTACTTTGAAGATCTAAAGTATAGCACCTGACAATGATTGATATCTCACATAGCAATATTCTTTAAACAAAGGGGTTTGGACAACACAAAGGAAGATTTAAGTTTTCAACATAAAGTTTCAACTTGCAACATATTTATCTCAAGATAAGTTCAACACAAAGTTTTCATGGTTAGACACAAAGATAACATGAAGTAAAACTTGAACCAAAGTTGACACCAAGTGATTATTTGAGAGGTAAAGAAGGAAGAGAAAAACTGACTCAACATAAAAGTAAAAGAAAGGCAATTCGCAGAGGGAAGCAGGGATTAGTCATGTGCTAGAGCTATTTGAATTTTTTTAGATACAGGAATAAAACAGTTTTGAGATATGCAAGCTTTCATCAATGAATCCACAGAAGAGAAGGTAGATAGTCCTCGGTAACAAGCAACGCTTTTAGACTTTTGAGAGCGGCTGGTAATTAGAGGAATGAGATCACTCCTCGTTCTCCTTTGTTTCACCACTAACCAATGTTTGACTGATTTCTCAGGTTTGCACTGTGCGGAGGAGAATGGTGGGTTATATTTATATTTTGCTTAAGCTAGCTCTCGGCAAATTCAAGTGAGCACGTAATCCATCCTCACCGGGTGAAAGTGGGAGGAAAATGGCCTTGCTTGTCATAGAATATATCTAGCTTGTCTTTCATTGTTTCCTCGTGAGCTTAAAATAGATACACAAAACGGAAAATTTTGAAAAATTAAAGATAGCACATGAAACATTTACTTGGAGTGGAAAGGAAATACCACATGTAGGTAGCTATGGTGGACACAAATGGCAAAGATATTTGGCTCAGGGATTTGGATGCACGAGAAATATTCCGTCTCAGTACGGAATTTTTGGGCTTAGCAATATATCAAGCAAACACACAACATCAACTTGGCCAAGGATGACTACATGATATACATTAAGCAAAACCACTAGACTTCACACCGTCTACCGTGTTAGCCAAACCAACTCTTTGCAAAAAGAATATCTAGACTTTGAGAGCTACCAAGCAGGACAAACATCATAATTTTAAAGCTTCGAGGCAGTTCTTTACTAATCTATTCTTACTAGATGTTCCACAAGTTTAAGCATTAAATCTATTTCATATCTCTAAATAATTGACAAGGATCAAATATTCAAAGACAATGATCTACAAGATTATGCAAGCACTTTTCTCACTTCCTACATGAAAATTTCCATTCAACCAAACACCAATCCACTTATTTGAAACAAAAGTAAAAAAGTGAAACCACAAGGGAAAACTTCCTAACTACAAAAGTTAACAGCTCTGAATAAGAGATGCATGAAAAACAAGAGCTAGAAGCAACAATAATAAAAGCTAAACACTCAACACATATAAGTGAAGAACAGGAGTGTGTAATGAAGAAGCGGAGCGTGTCTCCCGTGGTGGACTACTCACGCATCACTCCGGAGGCAGGCATGGTGATGTAGATGCCTCCGGTGATGATTCCCCCCTCCGACAGGGTGTCAGTAAGAGCTTCAGAACCCTCCCGATCTAGGGTTGACGACGGCGGCGGCCTCGGATGTTTTCTGGAGAATATGATCGGGTATCAAGGGTTTCCGCATCGAAGTCAATTTATAGGTGAAAGGGCAACTCGAGAAGACGTTGGAGGGTGCCAGGTGGGCCGCGCCTAGGTGGTGTCTGGGGTCTGTGGGCCCCCTGCAGCTCCCCTCTTGGCTCCGTCTTTATTCCTTTGTGAAAATAATTCACATAAATTTTCAACTGATTCCGAGAAACTTCCCTGAACAACTTTTCGAAACAAAACGACAGCAGAAAACAGGAACTGGCACTGGGCATCTTGTTAATAGGTTAGTTATATAAATCATGCCAAAATTATATCAAAACATTATAAAAACATATGGCACTGATATATAATAAAGCATGGAACATCAAAAATTATAGATACGTCTGGGACGTATTACGCTCCAGCTTCAGGCCCCGGATCGTCTGGCTCCAGGCGCCGGTCGTCCGACGAGTAACCGAGAGCGGCCAGACTCATGCCGGAGTGTTACGGTGCCCGTCTAGCGACACCGGATCATCCGGTGGATTGGGCCGGATGGTCCCGCGGCTCCTGCTGTCGTCTCCTCGTCTCGTCGCTTCTTCCTCCTCGCCCACGCGTAAGCCTTGGATAAAATCTACTCTTGGGGTTCCTCGGCATCTCCCTTGACGTCCGTACTTGGCATGTTCACCCTAACAATGCACAAGGGCCGATGCTCACATAGTATACTATCCAAAGGCGATATATCGAGGTTCGTATAGAGTAAGGAGTTCACCTTAGAGGTCCATGGTGACTTGGTGCTTGTCATGGGTCCGCCAACATCATCTCCCCCTCCTTCGAAAAGCGTCGTCCTCAATGCTAGCACGCCCTCGTCATGTGAAGGAGATAGATGGCTTGACGTTGAAGTGGAAGTCACCATGCCACCATTTTTACCTACATGCACAAAAGACCAAGCAAAACATGTGTGTGCATGATGGAGGAGCATATAAATGATGACATGTCCAATCTTGCTCATAGCACCATTACCACAGCACAAGGATATGGAATATAATGCAAAAGCAAGGTCAATATGCAAGCAAATCTTTGAGACATCCTCAACATGGGGGAACACAAAATCTCCAAGAAAGGTTGAGAAGGGCATGATACCTATCCCATTGTGAGCCATATGAAGTCCATTGCGTTCAAAACATCAGAAAGGAAAGTTTGTGAACCACACAATATGAGGGATGCTCTTATCATCACCATCATGGGTGCAAACAAAACAAACTGAAGAGCTAGTTTTCAACAATTTTGTTGCAACACCAAAAGGACAAAATTCAAAGAACTCATGACAAGACATGTTCGAAATATCATTATGGTTGCAACCAAGCCATTTAAAAGACCAATTGTTTATCACATTTCTTTCAACACATAAATCATCTACATAAAAGATCAAGTGAAAAAGCATGTCACAATGGGAACCAACATCATTCACATGTTTGCAAACAAAACAAAGGAAAGAGCAATTGTTCAATTTGTTTGATGCAAAACATGGAAAAGATAGTAGAGCCAAATTCGATCCGCAACTCTCATGGAAAATGCTCGCAAGAGCTCTTTTTGTCAACTCATGTTCAATGTAGGTTGACATTATCAAGCGGAAACCAATACACATGAAATTCCACAAAAAGAAAGTGTGTGCATGGTGCATGAACACATCATCCATCATGACATGTCTCCATTTGCACATCACCAAACACACCAAAATCAAAATGAGAGTATGAAATATGTGGGTGGTGAGTATGCAACATGAAGGATGGTAAATTCTCAACATTGCAAAAGGAATAATCTCCAAAATTTGAGAAAGCTATGGGGGCAATCTCATGAGACATGATATCAATAGTATTCCAAACCAAGCATTTGAAAGAACAACTGTTCAACATTTTGGATGCAACAATGGGCGAAAAGTGTAAACATCTAGGACAAAGAATGTTCATGGTGACATTATCGCAAATAGGTAATTCCACATGATCAATGTATGGAAAAACATCACATGTGGATGACAAAATAGCAAGCGACATGTCAATATGATCATCTATATCACGCAAGCAATCACAATTCATCATGTCCACTAGTGGGTTCATGTCATCATCAACACCCGTATGCATACCTTTGTAGTCCCTCTCATGTGAGGTAGGTGTTGTGGTAGTAGGGGGCTCCATTTGGTCGACTTGTCCATCATGATGTAGACATGGGGTGGCATCGCCTTCAACCTCCATGTACATCTTCTCCAATGGAGGCACCAACATGTCGAGGCTTGGCGTCTCATCATCCATGGAACCTAGCACAACATGAGAGAATACACTAGATGTCGTGTCTTGGATCACGAATTCCAGGAGTAAAGGATACCCCCTTTTTAGGTTAGGCACGGGCCGCGAAGGAGACTGGGAGACGCCTACTTCCGGGAGAACCTCGTCGAGATCTCCGATCTACGTACTAGCAAGCAACACATGGACACAAGGAGTTTACCCAGGTTCATGCCGCCCGGAGGCTAAAAGCCCTACTCCTTCATGTCTGGATTGAGTGGTTCATCATGGTGTGGCTTACAGAGGTGGTTGCGGGTGAGAACCCGGGAGGTGTTGGCTAGAGGTTGAAGATGAGCAGATCCAGTCCCGGAGGAGATCACCTCTCGCCTACGCTGCTCTCGTCTGGTGTTCTACCTAGCCTATCCTCCGACTCTCTGGAATTCCGTCCCCTCCCTCTAGTGCCTTGGTCCTCTTTTTATAGGCTAAGGGGATCCCACAAGGGCACCTTTGGGGGCAGAGGGGTTTTAGGTGGGAAAACCCCTCCAGGTTCTCCTTCTGGGGCGACATGGCCTCTTCTCGTCCAACTATTCTTCTGAGGGGGGTTAGGTGCGGTCGCCTACCTTTTGCAGGGCGGACGGACAAAGGCTGACACCTTTACCGACCGTGTCCCCGCGCGGCGCCTCCATCTTCTTCGCGCCCAAGTCTTCTAGGAGCTTCCAGCAGGAGCTGGCAAGCTTATCCTCTTCGCCCGTGCGGAGGTTGGAGCCCGGGGGTGAGCCTGGCCTCCTGTCGGGCGTCCGGGGTCCTGGGACCTCCGCATCCTCTGCCGGGTTGAGGGTAACCCCGGAAGGTCACCCGGTCCTTAGTCGTGGTTGTCGATGTCGTCCTTGTCTGGTTGCCGTGGGGCAGATGGGGGGCCCATCTGCCTGTGTTGAACCCTTGCCTTGTTCGCCTCCTTGGTGGGCCCACTGGTGGCGGACCCACTTTGACCGCATCAGTGGAACCCTGTGTTCCACTGTTGCGATAGTAGCCCCTGGGCATAGTCCAGGCAGGCACGTCCTTCTGCTGCCAGGGCTATGACCAAAAAAGTCAAAGTAGGTCCCCGGCCTCTTGTCTTGATTGTCCCGTCCCATCTGTCAGGGAGTGGGTGCTTGGAGTTATCCGCTTGCGGGAGTAACTGCGCCTACCTCCTCGATTCTCGGAAACGGAGAAGGCAAGGCGACTGTCGTCGAAGGCACTGCCGAGCCTTCTTAAAGGTGGGGGTGCCCTTCCCGAATCTTCAATCGTCTTCCTTCTTCTTCCAGCTCCACACTCCAGCAGAGCCGAGCGCGTCGATGGCGAGAGCCAGGAGAGGAGCTGGACGCACCCGTTCTTCCTCAGCGGTGGGGGAGGTGGCCACCAGCAGCCAGGGCTACTTCCCGAGGTCGAGCGGGGCGTGGTCGCGGCGCCGGCCACGGTCGTGGAAGCCGTGGTCGCGGAGGTCGTGGGGCTGGAGGCTTTCTAGACCTTCCTCCTCGAAGTACGACCCACTCCGGCTTCGCTCTGTTCGAGTTCGTCATAGATCTGGATAGCAGGCTATGCAGCCGGCTCCATCTGCCGAACTCCTTCGCGGCGGCGGTGGACTCGGACTACGGCCAGCCCACCGGCTTCTGGTTGCAGGTGGACGGCTGCCCCAACGGCCCCTCCTAGGTCGAAGTGGAGTACACCGTCGACGACTTCATGCTCGTGGGCCGTGGATGGAAGGCGTTCGCGCGCTCCCGTCACCTAACCCGGGGGCAGTACTTGGCGTTCGATTACGAGGGAGACGCGACGCTCTCCGTGAAGATCTTCCGCGCCGAGGGAGAAAGCATGGACTGCTGCGCGGAGAGCGACAGCAGCAGCCCTAGCAGCGGCTTCGGCGACGAGGACGAGGATGAAGATGAAGAAAACTCCGTCTGTGTCAAGGTCGAGGGGAGCTCGCCTTCCTGAGGACATGTGGGGCGGCTCCGAGGCAGCAGCCCCGAAGATGTCCTTGACCTCCTTCTTGGCGGCCTCGTCGACGTACTTCTGGAAGTAGCGCCTTCCGTCATGCGGCGGTGCTCCCTGCTCGCGTAGGATTCAACCTTTTATGTAAAAAGTAGGTCCCTTTGTAGCTCTTGAAATGACGGAGAACTTGTATCCTTGATGTCGCTTGGCCTTCCGGATGGCAATGGGGCCCCGAAACCCGCAAACCCGACGGGTACCCGCCTTAAATGGGGAGGGTTTGGTGAAAAGTTAGGCCCGCCGGGTCTAATGGGGCGGGTTTGGGGGTGGCAAACCCGTACCCACAGACCCGCAGACCCGCTCTAAGCCCTAATCCTATCCCTAATAATCCTATGCCTAACCACACGTCCACGAGATGTGGACCACACCACCCATAAATCACATGCACGTGATGGAATCTGGAGTCCTGGAGACAACACACGCAAACACGCGTCCATTCCCACCAACCCCAGCCCAATATTCCATCGTATTCTTCCCCGCATGTGCCATCGTCGCTCCCGTGGTGGGTACCCGTCGGGGACCCGAACCCATCCGGGTCGCGGGTTTGGTAAAAGATGAGACCCGACAAATTAAATGGGGAGGGTATGGGGGGTGCGGACCCGGCCCCGAACCCGGCGGGTGCCACCCCTACTTGGCCTTCGGGTTGAATTGGTGTGAATGAGAACGGGTTTTTTGCAAAATCCGCCCCGATTGCTGCACCAGTCGTACCGTCGAGGAGTAGGTGGGGAGTGAAAGGCCTATAAATGGCTCTCCAGCCCCCAAGCTCCTTAGCATCTCCTAACTCTTTTCGCTTTCTTGCTTCTCGCTCTCTCTGCCCCTCCATAGATCGCAGAGCCATGTCTGAGGAGGCAGATATGTCCTTTTCTGGGACGTCGACGGCGGCGTCCGTGTGTCTGGGCGTGGCGAAGGCACCCAGGGAAGCTGGGGCCCGTGCCGCTAGAGAGGAAGAACAGGTGGCGTCGCGCTCCGCCCTCGCCAAGGGCATTTCGCGCCTGGCGGCCATCTCTGGCCCCGCGGCTCAGGAGGAGGCCCGGGTGCGCGCCCTTCGGAGGGCTCAGCTTCTGGCGGCCTTGAGGGAGAAGACCGCGGGGATCCAGGGGTGTCCGCGCTCTGGACCGAGCTCGAAGCCATCGCTCAGGTAAGTGCCGTGGATCCTTTGACCTCTTGCACCCTTGGGGACCGGTCTAGATCTTGATCAAGTTTGTTCCTTGTTGCAGGCGGACGACGACGCCATGAGCGAGGTGGCAGTGGAGATGCTTTCCCTATTTCGCTGCTTGGCGCCAGGGCGCGTAGGGATGCCATGAGGCACCTGAAAGTCCTTCCGGGTTCCCTCTCTTTCCCCAGGCATCCCCGAGAATCGAGAGTTCTCTCGTCAGGCATGAAGAAAACAAGGATGCGCAGCTAGGAGATCTAGCTCCGAGCTGGCCTTAGCAGCATAGGCTTAAGTAGTTGCAGAACCGAATGTAAATTCGGATGAATGCAACCCTAGCCTCAACTCCCGGGGTCATTTCCCAAATCTTCCTTTGCACTAACGTGCCGTCGAGTTTTCAGAGGAGGCCTCTTAGGTAGCCAATCACTCTACCTGCACGCATCCCAAATGTGTTGCTAAGATGCTAACGTGGCAGACGTACCCCTAAGGAGGACTATACCTTCCGGGAGTCCTTCTCCACTGTCCTCGGGTACTAGGCCAGAGGGAAACGGACCGTTCGCCGGGGTGGACGCATACCCCCGCAAAGGCTTTCATCAACTGTCAAGCATGCGCAGGTCGATAGTATATTGACTCCGAGTGAGATATTATGCCTAAGTGCAGGATGCAGATGCAAGGACTTAGCTAATTTGCTGCCGCGTCCTCGATCCACCCTGTCCTTCCCGGGTACCCAACTCCTTAGCCGTGTTCCGCCGCCTGATCCTGTCCCGGGAAGGAGCTGCACACAGCAAACTTTCAGTAGGAAAAGAATGGACCCTCTCTTCTACCATGTTAGCGTGTTATCCGAAGCAATCCGCAAGCACAGTTGATAGTGCATTTCTGTGATGAAGTTCGTCTCACCACAGCACTGCCCGATTCCTCCTTTCCGCGGCAGTACGACATGATCGGGTGGCAGTGCCTATCCGCGAGGCCACTCACGGTGCTTCAACCCATCAGCCACCAGCACATATCAGCCCCCTGCTTACGGGTTTCTAAGGATAACACGCTTGCATGCAAGAATTGAGGCTCGCAGAATTGAAATCACTTATCTTTTATTCCCTTGGCGACGATTCTTACACTCTATTACAGAACACTAGCCCCCAGGGCGTGCTTTAACGAATTCGACATTGGGCGATTCATGTTTGTAATTAGGGGTAGGATTTGCGAAGATTCTTGATGTTCCAGGCGTTGCCCTCCGGCCTGCCTTTCTCGTCCTCCAGGTATACCGCTCCGGGTTTCAGGGTATGAGTGACCCGGTAGGGTCCTTCCCACTTGGATGACATCTTGTTCATGCCTTCTATTTTTTGCTTTTCGCGGAGTACCAGGTCTCTGGTTTGCAGCTCCCGCGAGCGAACATGACGACTGTGGTATCGACGGAGTCCTTGCTAGTATCGAGCTGGCCGTAAGGAAGCCCGGCACCTACTCTCTTCTAGCAAGTTTATGTCATCGATCATACGCTCTTATTGTGTGTTTTCATCATAGGCGAGCACCCGGGGGATCCATGCTTTAGCTCCGTTGGCAGGACAGCTTCAGCTCCATAGACGAGGAAGAAAAGTGTTTCTCCTGTGGCTCTGCTTGGTGTTGTTCTGAGGGACCACAGTACGCTTGGCAGGTGATCAATCCATTTTTTACCTGTATCATCCAGCTTGTTAAAGGCTTTGGTCATCAACCCCTTGAGTACTTCTGCGTTGGCTCACTCCACTTGTCCGTTTCTTCTTGGATAGGACACCGAGGCGAAACACACCTTGATGCCCATTTCTTCGCAGAAGTTGAGGAAGGCTCGACTGGTGAACTGAGTGTCGTTGTCGGTGATGATTCTGTTTGGAACTCCAAAGCGGTAGACGATCCCTTCGATGAACTTTATGGCGGCCTAACCCATCTGGCGTGGTACTGGCATCACTTCTACCCGTTTTGTGAACTTGTTGATGGCCACGAACTGGTAATCATGTCCTCCGACAGACTTTGGCACCTTGCCGACGATGTCCAGCCCCTAGACCGTGAACGGCCAGGAGATTGGAATTGGCTACAGCGCTTGAGCCGGCTGGTGCGTGTTCTTCACGTAGTACTGGCAGGCTTCGCAGGTCTTGACTAGCTGCTCCACGTCGTGAAGTACTGTTGGCCAGTAGAACCCTTGGCGGAAGACCTTCCCCACCAGTGATCTTGATGCCACGTGACTCGAGCATGTGCCTTCGTGTATGTCTTTCAGCAGTTCTTGACCTTCTTCTTGTGGTATGCATCGCAGCTTGACTCCGTTGTCGCGTCACCAGTAGAGCTCACCGTCAACTAAGACGTAGAGCTTAGCCTGGTGAGCCACCCGCTTGGCCTCATGGTCGTCTTCCGGGAGGACGTGCTCCACCATGTACTTGACGGTGCCTTGGGCCCAGGGTGGGTGGGTTCGTTTCCACCAGCAGTACCACTTGGGCAGGAGGAAGCAAAGCTTCTTCTGCCACGGGCACTGTCGGGTCTTGAGCTTTCGGGCTGGCTACCCATGTTGTCGGTGTAGAAGGGTTGCCAGCCCCCAGCATCGATGCAGACCTTGACTTGAGCCTCTCGGGAAAGATTGAAGGCTGCCGGAGCACCTCGATGTAGATCCCGGGAGGTACTGGCTCCCGCTTGGACGCCAGTTGCGACAGCTCATCCGCGGACGTGTTGTCCTCCCGCGGGACATAAACAGCTCTGAAGCTGCTGAAGTACTGCTGGGGTTTCCACACTTCCTCGACTTATGTCGCCATCTGAGGGCAAGCGTAGTCCTTGTTGACTTGCTTGATGACTAGCTGAAAGTCACCCTTGACGATGAACTTGCCGATGCCGAGACCAATGGCGGCACGAAGTCCCGCGAGCAGGCCTTCGTACTCCGTCATGTTGTTTGAGATGTTTCCTTGGTAATGCATCTTGACGACGTACTTCAGGAAGTCGCCGGTTGGCGAGGTTAGGACAACTCCAGCGCCTCCTTGCCCCTTGGTGTAGGAGCCGTCGAAGTGCATGGTCCGGGCGTTGGGATCCTCCTTCCCGGGGAGGCTTGTTTCCTCTTCTGGGTCGTCGAATGCCGTCTCGGTCCACTCGGCTGTGAAGTGAGCCAGTGCTTGGCTCTTGATGTTGTCCGTGTGCTCGAATTTG
The DNA here is from genome assembly GCA_012064385.1 of Puccinellia tenuiflora. NCBI lineage: Eukaryota > Viridiplantae > Streptophyta > Magnoliopsida > Poales > Poaceae > Puccinellia > Puccinellia tenuiflora. The sequence continues at coordinate 1,306,831 of QRDG01000533.1, read as the reverse complement.
AGACCGAAGCCTTGAAGTTCCATGGCGCATGCTGAGATGCGTCCAGTGGCCAGCGGGTTCTCCAGGGGGCTTCTCAATTTGTACGTGGACACCACTATGATCGGGTGCCCCTCGAAGTACGGCCTCATCTTGTGGGAAGCGATGAGGATTGCTAGCAAAAGCTTCTGCATCATGGGATATCGCTCACAGGCGTCGCGCAGCACTGAGCTGATGAAGTAGACCGGATGCTGCACCTTGCGGGTCGCTGAGTCCTTGGCGGGCTCGGCGTCCTCCACGTCCTCGGCGCCCCGAGGTGTGATACGTCCATTTTGCATCACTGTTTTACATCATAATTTACCTTTATTCATTGATATATTTCATATTATGATGCAATACTTATGTTATTTTAACTTATTTGGCATGTTTTGCCATTATTGGGGATGCATCTGCCGGAGCCCGGAATCAGCTGGAAAAGTACCTGTCAAGATACCTAACATCGGAAGCTCCAAAAATTCCAGAAAAATTTCGGAGATAAATATTTTGGGAAATAAGTCAAGGAGCCAAAAGGGCGCACAGAGGCGAGCTCCAGGGAGCAGGGGAGGCCCCCTGTCGCGGGTCCACCCTAGGCCGCGGGTGGGACCTGCCCCTGGCCCCTGTGGCCCCCCTCCGGCTCCCCTTCGACGTATTACTTCCCTTTGACCTAAAACCATCGGGGGTATCGATGGAAATTTTTCCGCCGCCTCCACGAGGCGGAAACCAGACAGAGAGAAGAAGAGCTCCGGCAGGGAGAGAACTGCCGGGGAATTTCCCTCCCGGAGGGGGGGAATCGCCGCCATCGTCATCGCCATCACGCCAAGCATCATCGGGATCATCATCAACATCATCTCCACCATCAGCACCATCATCACCACCGTCATCCCATCTCATCTCGCTGTAACAATTATCATTGTGTTGCTATTAGTTCATCGGAATCGTATCCCGGGCGTTGATTACCACTTGTAGTTGATGTTTGAGAGTTTTATCGGTGAATTATCATTACAATCAGATTGTTGCCCATATTCATACCACCTCTGATCATGATCTATATGATGTCTTGTGAGTAGTTCGTTTGGTTCTTGAAGACATGGGGAAAGCCTAGTTGCTAGTAATTGCATAATGTTGAGTAATATTTAATGGTTTGATTTGTGTTGTGGTGTTATTCCTCTAGTGGTATCGTGTAAACGTCGACTACATGATACTTCACCTTTCAAAGGGCCTAGGGGAATGCATCGTGTATTTAGTTTGCCTATGGTAGGGTTGCAGGAGTGACAGAAACCTAAACCCCAATTCGCGAACTAGTGCACTAGGGAGTGTAGGATCTCAGAGTTTAAGGTTGTGGTTAGATTTTTATCTTAATTACTTTCTTGTAGTTGCGGATTCTTGCAAGGGGTTTAATCACAAGTATGTATTTGTCCAAGTAAGGGCGGTGCATTATCATAGGTCCACCCACACAGCACTTTATCAAAACGTTGAAGATTAATCACTAGCGTGCAATGAAAATGACTAGGCAGAAGTTCCCATGTGTCCTCGAGAATGTTTTAATCATTATAAGTAACACAACCAGCCTGTCCTTCGAGCCTAAAAGGATTGGGCTATTTGCTGCAACTATTATAGCACTCTTTTATTTAATTGTTATTTATTTGTTCTTTATATCAAAACTCGAAAAATATTTCTCTTTTAGTGCTTGTAGTGAAACCTTGCTGAAATCTACTTGTCAACACCTTCTGCTCCTCGTTGGGTTCGACACTCTTACTTATCGAAAGGACTACGATAGATCCCCTATACTTGTGGGTCATCAGGGTGTTGTTGAAGTTGTCCCCGGCAGGACTGCCTCGGAGTGGAAGTTCTCGCCGATGTCGGCGATGTCGAAGACGATCTCCTCGGTGCGGAAGTTCTCGGGGTCATCGAAAGTGACCAGAAGAGTGATCTTCCCCAGAGGCCGTGTGATGTTCCCGTTTACACCTTGGAACACGCCAGTGTCTTGCAAGTGGGAAAGCAGGATTTGCAGGGTGGCTAAGACCTTTGCCGTCAGCAGGTTGAGGCTAGAGCCTCCGTCGACCAGCATCTTGGTGACCTTGTAATTGTGGATGATGGGCGACACGATCAGGGGCAGGGTCCCTGCCCTGGCGACGTTGTCGGGATGATCTTTCGGGTCGAAGGTGATGACCTGATTAGACCATTCCAGAGGCTTTGGCAGTGTCGAGGCGACCGCGTTCAGCTCCCGGACAAGTCTCTTGCTCGCGCTATTGGAAGGTGGCAGGGAGGCTCCTCCGTGGATGCACCCGACAACTCCGTTGATCTCTTGGAATTGTCCATTGCCGCCGCCCTGAGGAGCCGGAGCATCCCCATAGTTGGCAAACTCGAGGTTGTTTGATCCGCGTCTGCCTTGGCCTTCGCGCCCTCCTCCGTGGCCTCTGCGACCTCCGCCACGTCCCCACCCCCGGCCTCCACCGCCTTGGCGACCCGTGGGGAAGTCTCGAGAGTAGTGCCCGGTGAGTCCGCAGCTGTAGCAAGCGCCTAGGCCGACCCCGTCATCCTGATGTTTTGCGCACACGGCAAGGCCCTTCACTTGGCGGCAATCCTTGAGCAGATGGTTGCCATCGGGGTGGACGTGGCACCATGAATCTTCCTCCCCCTCGGAGCTTGAGGCCGGCTTGGCCTTCTTGGGGAGAGGCTCGGTGACGAAGACGTGCTTGTCGGGTCCAGGGTCCCGTTTCTTGTTCTTGGCAGGGGTGACTATTGTGGGGTTACTCTTCGACTACCCCACGGTGGTGATACCTGGGTCACGCCAAGAACATCTGCCTTATGACGAGGGCCCAACGAAGGCCCAAGGAGGACGACGTGCGGCCCAAGATAGTCGACGTTAGGTCATCAGCCTCGATCGTCTTGTAAGTGCCATCGGCACCGTTCACCCGAGACCTAGCCTACCATATAAAGGCTAGGAGGGTCCCTCGTCTAGGGTAACGCGTACGCTCACGCTCATAGCCGCCATCTCAAACCCTAGCGAGATTGCCATCTCGCCATTGTAGCCACACTCAACATCAATACCAGACAAGCAGGAAGTAGGGTTTTATCCTCCGGGAACCTGAACCTGGGTAAACGCCTCGCCTGTTAGCCGTCGTGATCACCAGCGCTCATCTCTCTCCCTCTCAATCAACCCGGGGTACTCGACCCAGGGATTTGCCGAGTCTCAGCCTCGTCAGTGACCTTGTCCTTGGGTTCATCCTCCCCGGGGACCCTGACCCCTTCCACTGCGCGGGCTCAGCGGTTCGCAAGCTCCCAGAGCTCACGAGTGGTCTCGATGCGATGTGTGCTCAACTTCTCGCGCATCCGGGTGTGCCGAACGTTGGCATGGAAGGATTGGATCACCAGCTCCTCTTTGATGCAGGGGATGGTGTTCATCTTCTGGGTCAAACGTTGGATGAACTTGCGGAGAGTCTCACCCGGAAGCTGCTTGAAGTTGTGGAGGTCACTGGGAACTCCCGGGCGCTGGTACCCGCCCTGGAAAGCCCCCAGAAACTGCTCCTTTAGTGCCCGCCAGGACCAGATGGAGCAATTGGGGAGGTTGAGAAGCCACGACTGGGCGTCTCCCTTCAGGGCCAACGGGAACCAGTTGGCCATCATGATCTCGTCGGCCCCGGCGACCACCGCAGCGAGCGAGTAGAGCTGCAGGAAGTCCCGAAGGTTGGTGGTGCCATCATAGCGGAGGACGTCAATCTTGAACTTCTTTGGCCAGGTGGTCTGGCGAAACTCGGGAGAGAGGGCGAGGCAGCCCTCGGTGTCGGGGATGTGAACCCCGGATACCCCTAAGAGGACCGTTTCTTCAAGAACTACATGGGCCGGCTACATCGTGCCGCCTGGAGCCAGCCGGATGAAGCAAGTCGCTTCGCCTACCCGGAGGCGGACGGCCGACTAGAGCAGCCGGCCTCTACCAACCGACCGGTCCGTACTAGTAGGCCCGGATCGTCCAGCCCCTGTCGGGCGTTACAGCTACAGTGTAATGATGAGATAGTACCAGCCGGCTCCAGAGTAGTGATGTCATAGGGGCAATCGTGTAATCTCCTTGTAACCCAAAACCCTAGCCGCTGCCTATATAAGGCGTGCGAACAAGCGATAGGCAGGCAGACATACGTAGATCATCATCGTTTACCTCCAGCCGGCTTGACCTCTCAAGCCGGCGCCACCGCCATACAGCTCCAGGAGCAAGCTTTGTAGCCCGATTTGTGATCAATCAATAAGAACAAGAAGAGCAGGACGTAGGGGTGTTACCTCCACAAGGAGGGCCCCGAACCTGGGTAACGGACGTGTGTTTGCATGTTTGTTGCCCAATCCCGCGCGAGCATCCGATCGTCGCCTGCCCCATACTCTTTTCCGTCTTTGATGGATATGCCGTGCTACCCACCACGACATTTGGCGCCCACCGTGGGGCTCGCGGCGAACGGAGTCACGTTCTGCGCGGGATCCCGGACTATGGATGGTCGGCGGATCGTCTCCGGCCTCGTGCTCTCCATCGGCTCCGTCGGCTGCGTCCTCGACAACACCAACAGCTTCGCCGACGTGGACGTCGTCAGCGGAGGAACGGTCGTCATCCTTGGCGATTTCCACGTCTACGTCGCCGTCGCCGCTCAGGAGTACCCGGAGGTGGTCTACTCGAGCTTGGCTCCTTCGATCTTCGACGCCAGCACCTGCAACGACGACTCCGCCTTCGGCTACCTCAACTCCGGCGACGCGGACCGCGACGTCGCCAAGCTCAACGTCTACGCCGAGGTGCACATGGTCGAGCACGCGGCGGCAGGAGGCCCCGTCACCACCACCGTTCATGAAGCTGGCGAACCTTCACGCTACCAGCGCAACCTGGAGGCCGACTTCGAGCTGCTAAGCACCCCCATCGCGCCGAGTGCTGATCCAGTCAAGGCGGCGGCTGAACTCGAGAGGATGCGGCAGCAGATCTACGACAAGGCGCTAAACCTCGCGTCGACACAGCGCCGGCTCAGCGCCACAATTCGTGAGTACAATTCTGCACACGGCATCGAGCAGGCAGACCGCAACGCGGAGAAGCTGAACGAAGTCAGGCGCAAAGGAGGAGATCTTGGTGGCGCCATGAACCGTGCCGGCCAGGCGCATGAGCTCACCGACCTCAGCTTCCCCGAGTACAGCTGTCCTACGCAAAACATGAGGGCGGCGGAAGCAGCGGCCGCTGAGCTACCCTATCTCCAAGGCGAAGAACTACATCAACAAATGCGCCGAGTTCGACAACTCATCAACACGGCCAACCGGCAGCAGCGGGAAACGGAGGCAACGGCGAGCAAGGGGCATCATGAGCCGCCTCCAGGCTACGATGCAGCCGGCAAGTCCAAGCAAGGCGCAGAGGCGTCATCCACGAGCCGCGGAAGGGCGAAGGACAAGCAGCCACGAGTTCATCGCGAGGGGAGCGCGAGCTCGCATCCTCGTGATCACGGCCGTGATCCGGCTGGACGACGTGAAGACGGCAACCGGAGCGAGCCTCGAGCCGGACGGAACGTCAAGGAGCGAGTCGGCCACAAGGTCACCATCGACGAACGCCTGGGGCCGCTAGGACCCGAAACCAGCGACGACGCACGCCACCGCATCGACGTGCTCAAGCTGTCAAGCATCATCGAGGAGGAGGACATCGCTGCTCATCGCTGTTTCGGACCCCGCATCCGGAGCGAGCGATTCCCGAAGGGATTCACTCTCCCCAGGGACACACCCAAGTACAACGGCACCGCGAAACCGGAAGACTGGCTCGCCGACTACGTCACAGCGGTCAACATCGCAGGCGGCAACAAGCGGGTGGCCGTGCGCTACGTGCCACTCATGCTCCAGGGATCGCCGAATCGCTCAACCGGCTTCACCCCCTTCTTCCTCGTCCATGGGGCGGAAGCCGTCATGCCAACAGACATCGAGCACGACGCACCCCGGATCGTGCTGTACACGGAAGCGCAAGCTAAGCAAGCCTATGAAGATGGAATGGACTTGCTCGAGGAAGCACGCCAACTTGCCGAATCAAGATCGGCGATGTACCAGCAACAGCTGCGCAACTACCACAGCCGGCGCATCAAGAACGTCCACTTTCGAGAAGGCGACCTCGTGCTCCGGTTGATCCAGGACACCAAAAACATGCATAAGTTGTCATCGCCGTGGGAAGGACCATTCATCGTCAGCAAAGCGCTCATCAACGATGCCTACTACCTCATCGACGCCCGCGAGCACAAGAAGGACACGATGGACAAGGAAGGCGATGAAACGGAAAGGCCATGGAACGCGGCACTCTTGCGTCGATTCTACACTTGAGAAAGTACAATGTATGTATCACCTATGCTATCAATAAAAGAAACGAGAATGATGAACACATGAGCAGTTTTTCGCAACTTTTTCTGCGTTTTCTAACCGGCTCAACCGGCAGCCGGCAAGCTTGCCTTTAGCGGCCGTGTAGCGTGACTAACCCCTAAACGGCTAACTCTTCGAATCCGGTTAAGGCCGGCAAGAGAACAAGCTGGAGGGGGCCAACAACGTGAAAAACGCATAAAGGGAAGTCCTGCCGGCTGAAATAATGTTCTTCTGCAAACTCGGCCAAGCCGGCAGTCGGCAACCGCTTCTCCGAATACGGACGATTAACTACACAATGCTAAACGGCTAACTCTTCGAATCCGGTTAAGGCCGGCAAGAGAATAAGCTGGAGGCGGAGTGTATGCGAAAGACGTAAGAAATAGAAGTCGTTACCGGCTGAGAAAACTCTGGCCTAACAAACCGGACCCTAGCGTTGTAGTAGTGTGCATGATCCCGCTAGACGGTGAAGTGCACACGAACGGCGACGGGAAAGGCTACAGGCGAGTGTGAAATTGAGATAAGCACAGTAAAAGTATACTCCATGATCATAACAGCAAACTAATCTCTTCGACATTTTCATTTCACGCGCGAAAACGCCGCCAACCGGCTTCGAGAGCCCAACCCGGACACAGGCACGACAAGCAGGAAATGAAAATTGCGCACAAGTAAACAAACACAGGAACAAAAGCATTGGAATTAAACAAGGCCTTACAGATGGAAGCTGGATAACAAAACAAAAGAGGGAGGTCCACAGGCGGACCTTCCCCGCGCAACTACAAGGTGGAGCCGGCAGAGCTCCCTAAGCGGCAACCGTCGCCTTCCCGGATCCACCTATCCTCTTGCCGGCCCAGTGCTTGATGCAGAGGGTGCCGTCGAACACCTTCACGAAGAAGACGCCCTTGTCACGTCGGAGGCGGAAGCAGAGGATGAAGCCGGCTTCGAGCTCGTAGAAGTCGGCGAACTCGTCCCAGCCCCTGACGAACTCCACCCGGTTGACGACAGCATTGCCCACCACCTGGGAGGTGAACCGGACGGTTGCATCCCAGGGACCCTGGGAGGCACCCTCACGGAAGAGCTTGAACTTGAAGTGGCCAACGCCTGGCAGCGCGTCGGCGAGGGCGTCGGGAAGCCTCTGCACCAGCCCAGTAACTGGCGAGTGCAGGATCAGGAGGAACTCCCCGATGGGGAACACACCCCAGGCCGGACGCCGCGGATTCTCCAGGGAGTCGGAAGAGGCGGAGGACAGCTCCGCACTCTCTTCCTCGCCGTCGGCGACGGCAGATGGAGCAAATTTAGGAATCGGGTCAAAGCCCGGAGGTGGAAGAACAGGGGTGGCTTCCCCCTCGCTCGATGTGTCGTGAAGAACGAGGAGTTGCTTGCCACGACCAGCGCCGATGCTGATGCCGCCACCAGCGGCACCCACACTCCTCAAGCCAGCGCGGCCGCCGCCCTTGACGCGGCCAGCAATGCTACCGGCGGCAGCGGAGGCGACCGCTTTCCCCCGCCCTCGGCCGCCGCTCTTGGGGGGACGACCGCGAGGACGTTTCGCTGGAGGAGCAGCGATGGTCTCCTCAGCGGCAGCGTCCATGGGCTCAGACTTCACCATGACGGAGAAGCAAGGAAACAAGAAGAGGAATGCGAAAAGGGAGCAAAGAGGCGCGAGTGAAGGGGGAGAAAGAAAACGGTCAAGATTTATAGCACAAACAAGGGACAACGTGGGAGACCCAACCGTCGCCCACGATCCCACGATCCACACGTGGCAACGAAACCCAGTTGACGGGACCCGTCAGTAACTGCAGCTGGGTCCACGCACAGAAGCCAAGGAGGCAAGGCCAAGCCGGCAAAAAATTCCCGGGGCTGCGCATCCGCCAAGGCGGCTGCCCAGACCCGGACGAATATAAAAATCACCCCGAGTCACGGACTCGGGGGCTGCGAAGCCGCCAGCCGGCAAAAGATACCCGGGGGCTGCGCACCCGCCAAGGCGGCTGCCCAGACCCGGACGAATATAAAAATCACCCCGAGTCACGGACTCGGGGGCTGCGAAGCCGTCAGCCGGCAAAAGATTCCCGGGGGCTGTGCACCCGCCAAGGCGGCTGCCCAGACCCGGACGAATATAAAAATCACCCCGAGTCACGGACTCGGGGGCTGCGAAGCCGTCAGCCGGCAAAAGATACCCGGGGGCTGCGCACCCGCCAAGGCGGCTGCCCAGACCCGGACGAATATAAAAATCACCCCGAGTCACGGACTCGGGGGCTGCGAAGCCGTCAGCCGGCAAAAGATTCCCGGGGGCTGCGCACCCGCCAAGGCGGCTGCCCAGACCCGGACGAATATAAAAATCACCCCGAGTCACGGACTCGGGGGCTGCGAAGCCGTCAGCCGGCAAAAGATACCCGGGGGCTGCGCACCCGCCAAGGCGGCTGCCCAGACCCGGACGAATATAAAAATCACCCCGAGTCACGGACTCGGGGGCTGCGAAGCCGTCAGCCGGCAAAAGATTCCCGGGGGCTGCGCACCCGCCAAGGCGGCTGCCCAGACCCGGACGAATATAAAAATCACCCCGAGTCACGGACTCGGGGGCTGCGAAGCCGTCAGCCGGCAAAAGATTCCCGGGGGCTGCGCAGCCGGCAAGCCGGCTCCGCAGACCCGGACGTATATCTAAATCACCCCAAGTCACGGACTCGGGGGCTGCGAAGCCGTCAGCCGGCAAAAGATACCCGGGGGCTGCGCACCCGCCAAGGCGGCTGCCCAGACCCGGACGAATATAAAAATCACCCCGAGTCACGGACTCGGGGGCTGCGAAGCCGTCAGCCGGCAAAAGATTCCCGGGGGCTGCGCAGCCGGCAAGCCGGCTCCGCAGACCCGGACGTATATCTAAATCACCCCAAGTCACGGACTCGGGGGCTGCGAAGCCGTCAGCCGGCAAAAGATACCCGGGGGCTGCGCAGCCGGCAAGCCGGCTCCGCAGACCCGGACGTATATCTAAATCACCCCAAGTCATGGACTCGGGGGCTGCACGATATAACGACGACAGAAGATAAGCGATAAGCAGGAAACGTGAAATTTCGACCCGGATTGATGCTCAAACCGGCCCAAAATTCGGGGGCTAGGGATGGTGATAATCACCACCAAAAACAAGCACGAATTATAGCACAAAGGCCCAGCAGTCACAGAGAAAACGACACTCACGATAACAGACCATGGCAGGAAGCAGAATAGCAAATTTTTGCATGACGACCTTCAAAGGTGTCCAAGATAACATAGCGGTTAATGTGGCAGGACAGTTGACGGCACAGAATAACAGTTACACCCGGCATTCCGGGGAGACAAGCGAATCAGATGGTAGCAGCGTCAGTAGCGGCAGCAGCGTCGCCGGCTCCAGCATCTTCAGTTGGCTTCGGCATCGATGACGGCTCGGCAGGCACCAGCGTCGTCAGGTCAACCGCCTCGGCGATCCGCTTGGAGGCCTCGGCAATTTCTGGACGCAAGTCCACGAAGGATGTACCGACGCGGAAGCCGTCCATCAGCCTGCTCGTCAGCACGCCAGGGTACCATGACTTCACCACGGCCAGGGCCATGTCGGTGCCTCCGCGCGCCGCCATCTCCACTTGATCGTTGATGCCGGCAGGCGCTCCTTCGAGCCGGGCGCATAAGTCGTGGAGAGTAGCCGGCAAGGGAGTGTCCGGCCACAGGTTCTCAAGCACGCCCTCAGCCGCCTCCTTCAGCCGCTTAAATTCCTGGCCGAATCGCAGAAGGCGGGAAGCGGTAGTCGGAGCAGACCCGGCAGCGGCACCAGAAGACTCCGGTCGAGAGTGAGCCGAGGCAGCATCTTGTTGGAGTTGCGCATCCACCTCGGGATAGAGGCCTGCATTTCAAACCAGTAAGGCCGGGTAGAAGACCTAAAGCAAGAAACCAAGGAGAAAGGAGACCTCACTTACCGAGGATCAGCTCGTTTACGCCCTCAACCTCCTTGACCAAGCCGCTCACCAGCTGTTCATGCTCAAGCTCGCGCGCCTTGGCCTCCTGGACGATTTTGTCGCTGTTCTCGACGGAATCCTTCAGCAGATCCTTCAGCTCGGTCGCTTCCCCGCGGAGAGACTCAACCTCGCTCTGTTTCCGACGCTCGGACTCCCGCAGTTTCGCCACCTCCTCACCCAGCCGGACGACCTCGAGGCGGCGCTCTTCTGATGCCTTCTCCGCCGCTTGGAGATCGGCCTTGGTTGAGATCAAGGCGGCATCCTTCTCCTTCAGTTGCTTCTCCAAGCCGGCGCGGGAGGTGGTGTCACCTGTGGAGATCAAGTCACCGTCAAGCCAAGATATGCAAGAGAAAAAAAGCAGAACGTCAAGGGAGCCAAACCTTTGGCCGCCTCAAGCTCCCGCTTGAGCAATGTCGTCTCCCTAGCCGCCGCGGCAAGGCCTTGCTCCATGGAGGAGCGGAGCAATGTCACGTTGGCCAAGTTCTCCCTGGCCACCCGCTCCGCCAGTTCGGCGAGGGGAAATTTTCCCGACGCATCGGGCCGAGCCGGCACCGGTCCGGAGTACGACGGAGAAGACACCAAGGTCGATTGGCGAGGGCCGGGGAGTGAAGCCGTCGCTTCCGCGATGGCCTTATCCTTGGCCGTCTCGGATACGATCAAAGAAGAGGTGGGGAAGGCGGTATACCCAGCCCCGGCGCCGGGTTGGGGAACCACCTGGAAAGCGCCCACTGGCGTCTCGGCATCGCCACCTGAAGCCGGAGGGTTGAAGTCGACCACAAGGGGAGCCCCCCTCCACCAGCACTCGGCCGTCCGCCTCCGTCGTCTTCGCCTCCGAAGGCGGATCAGCCGCCTGTGCCACGGGGACCTCGGTGACAGGCGCCGGTGCCGACTCCTTTACCGCGATGACTGCCGATTCCACTATAGGGAGCGGTGCCCTACGAAACAAGGAAGGCGTCACCATCGAGGGCAAGTTGTGGAGATTCCTACCACAAGACAAGGACTTACCCGACGCACGAGCCCAGCGCCTTGACCGTCCTCCTCTTCAAACGCTTTGGAGGGGGAGGGGGCACGGCGTCGGACGGGCGCTTCACGCCTCCGGAAGACACATCGCCGCCTTTCGCCGGAACGACAGGGTCTTCGACCGGCCGCTCCGTGCGAGCCGGCACCACCTCGGCCCCAACAGAGGCTTTTGCGGTATCGCCGGCCTCCGCGCCCGCTGCCGCCTTCTCCTCGGCCGCCTTGGCAGCCGCTGGCTGCCTTGCAGCCGCCGGCTGCCTTGCAGCCGCCTGGGCATCCATCGACGCCCGGATCGAGTCCGCCTGCGCCAGCTCCGCGTAAACAGCTTTCTCCATATCCTCCATACCCGAGTCATAACCAAGAACAATAGGAGGAAAAAGATTAACCACCTGGGCGCGGGTCTTGCCGGCGGCGGGCTCCGTCCTCTCCACGTCCGCCGCCTTCGTCCTCTCCTCGTCCTCCCTCGAGGCCAGCAGCTGCTCCACAGTAAAATCAGCATCAGATGCTCCTAAGGCTAAGACTGCCTGCGCCGTCTGAGCATAAAACTCCTTCTCCAAGTCATCCGGATTCGAATCGTAAATGAAATCACCACCTAAAGCAGGACCAATCACCTCGTTTTTGGCCCCACCAGTCTGGGCCTCCTCCTCCGTCATTTTGGCGTCGACCTCAGCCCGGACCTCGGCCATGATCTCGTCCGCCCTGGCCTCGGTCTCGGATGTCTCCGCCCTCGGCCTTCCGGCTGGCGACAGGCCGCCCGTGGTAGGCCGGGAAGACGTCGAAGCCCGCTTCTTGGCGGGAAGCATGCCTCGCTTCTCAAATGCGCCCTTCCGCTTGGGCGGCGCAGTATTTGCATCGACATCGGCGGCCGACTTCGACCGCCTTTCCTTCACGGTCCGCCGAGGAAGGACCACCTTCTTCCGCGCCGCCGCCTCCAACTCCTTGGTCCGACGGGTGGATATCGCCGGCTTGGAGGCTGGCACGGAGGAAGAACCCTCTGAGTCCGGTTCAGAGCTGGTGGAGAGATCTACTACCACACGCACAACATTGCCAGCCTGCCCGGCGACCCCGGGCCCAGAAGACTTACCACGGGGCGACGAAACCAGGGGCGGATCGTCGCGCTCGAGATCCTCGTCCCGGTAGGCGGCCGAGTCGGAGTCGGCGCCAGCGGCAGAGACCGGGCTCGTTGCAGTCCGGCAGCGTCATCATCGCCCCCATCATCACCGCCGGCATCGGCACCTCCTCCAGACGACTCGGTGGTGTCGCCGCGAGTTCCTGCGACGACACGGGCATCGCCGCCGGATTCGCCTCCAGTGGCAGTGTCCGCACCTCCACCTGCCGCCTGCTCCTCGGCGGCGCTCTCCTCCTCCAGCATGGCCGTCTGCGCCGCGGAAAGGGGACCCTGGACATCAGGCTCGAAGACTACTTCAAAATCTTCAACCATCTGGACCTCACAAAGCTACCCGGCAAGCCGGCTAGATCAGGCGGCAGCCGGAAAGGAAAACGGAAACAAAATGAGAAGGGAAGAAGCTAACCTCAGGAGCGCGATCCGAGCGGTCGAAGGGATCGAGCCCGAAGACCCAATCATCCTCAAGCTTGTCGGTGATGAGACGGGAAACCCACTCGCTCAATCCCTCTTGCGTTGGGATATTCATGGAAGCTCGAGTGGGATCCCGGACGCCGGAGTAGAAGCACATCTTGTGCGAGCGCTCCTGCAGCGGGAACATCCGCCTTGTCGTCCAGGCCATGGTCAGATCCCTAGACGTCAAGCCGTCCGCCACCAGCTTCTCCAGGCGGGCGAACAGGGTGCCTTGCAGATTCTCATCGACTGCCGGCTTCCGGCTCCAGGATCTGTCCGCCGGACGCGTATTGGCGAAGGCGGGGAGGTTGATCCGGTCAACCTCAGTAGCGTTCTTGACATAGAAGTATGTATTCTGCCACTTCTTGATGGATTCGGGCAGATGGATCTTGGGAAATGGCGTGCCCTTCGCGCTGATGGAGACGCCGCCACAGTCCCGTTGCAGCCCAGCGGTCACCTGGGACCGCAGGAAGAAAAACATGCCGAATAGCTCCATACTGGGCCAAACGCCCAAATAAGGTTCGCACAGCGTGACGAAGCAGGACAACTGCGTGATGCAGTTTGCCCCTAGATGGTGAGGCTGCAGCCCATAAAAATGCAGAAACTCGTTGAAGAACGAGCTGACGGGGAGCCCCAACCCTCGCTCCACATGCGTGTACAACATGACAAATTCGTCCGGTTTGGGCCTTGGCGAGATCTCTCCAGGGGGAGGGGCGCGAGCCTCCACATCGCCGCTCTTCCCCATGGACCCATTCCGGTGAAGCGTTAGAAGGAACGCATCATCGATGATGGAGCCCATCCAAGCGCCCGTGCCCGCCATTGAAGATCTGTTGCCCGTGGTGGAGGAGGCGGAAGCAGAAGTGGCGAGACGGAGAAATCGGCAAGAAGCAAGAGGAGCAAGAACTGGCGAAGAAGACGAAGCGGGAGAGAGGAGCGAAAGTTCTGAACCTTCCCCCTCTTTTCCCCCTTTAAAAGCGGGGCAGGTGGAACCGCACCGCTCCACGCGCCACGTGGGGCGCGGGCAGGCCGTGCCGTCCGCAGACGATCCCACTAGCAGGCAGTTGCCACAGACGATCCAGTCCGTCGAAGACCGAAGCGACGTGCCCCTGACATCGGGCAGAGCGCAACCATCACGACCAAGCGGCGAAACGTGGCTGACGCGTGCCACGACCCACGACTCCCAAGACATCCAGACTACCGGAGACCGGCTACCCCAAGCCGGACGAACCGCCTCCGGCCACCGTCACCTTATCCGGCAAACTTCAAGCCGGACGACTTCAACTACAGCAACAAACAAAACATTGAAGCTCGAGAAGTCTACCCGGCAAGCCGGCAAGACTCCACGATCTCGGGGGCTAGTGTCGGGGATATGAACCCCGGATACCCCTAAGAGGACCGTTTCTTCAAGAACTACATGGGCCGGCTACAGCGTGCCGCCTGGAGCCCGCCGGATGAAGCAGGCCGCTTCGCCTACCCGGAGGCGGACGGCCGGCTAGAGCAGCCGGCCTCTACCAACCGACCGGTCCGTACTAGTAGGCCCGGATCGTCCAGCCCCTGTCGGGCGTTACAGCTACAGTGTAATGATGAGATAGTACCAGCCGGCTCCAGAGTAGTGATGTCATAGGGGCAATCGTGTAATCTCCTTGTAACCCAAAACCCTAGCCGCTGCCTATATAAGGCGTGCATGGGCCTCCTGCGCGAGGCAGGCGAACAAGCGATAGGCAGACATACGTAGATCATCATCGTCTACCTCCAGCCGGCTTGACCTCTCAAGCCGGCGCCACCGCCATACAGCTCCAGGAGCAAGCTTTGTAGCCCGATTTGTGATCAATCAATAAGAACAAGAAGAGCAGGACGTAGGGGTGTTACCTCCACAAGGAGGGCCCCGAACCTGGGTAACGGACGTGTGTTTGCATGTTTGTTGCCCAATCCCGCGCGAGCATCCGATCGTCGCCTGCCCCATACTCTTTTCCGTCTTTGATGGATATGCCGTGCTACCCACCACGACACTCGGCGATGTCATCGTCCTGATCCTCCCGACGATGGCGTTCTCGGCGGCGCTCGATGCGGGTGCACATGTCCTCGTGCTAGCGGTTCTTGAGGTCATTGCGCAGATCTCGGTTGCATGTGGAAGATGATCCGACGGAGATGACCGGATCACAGTCATGGTTCGCACGACTGGCCGCAGGAGGGTTTTCTCGTGGAGGTACAGCCTCGCCTTGGCGCTTGCCCCGGGGATGATTCCGGGGTTCACACGTCTCAGCCCCCTCGGCTCCTGGACTGTCGACGGTGGGAGCGTGAGCGGGCTCGCACCTGGGACCACCGTCGGCATAGTGGAGGAGCCCCTCCACACGGATCTGCCACTCCTGGTAGACCTTGGGGTTGTCGGTGCTCGGAGTTAACTGCATCAGGGCCTTGGCAGTGACGGCGTCGTGACGAGCTTGCGTGTCTGCGGAGAGGAGCGTGCAGGACTTGCTTCTGGCACCTTGCTGACCCTTGCCAGTGCGGACGCCATCGCTCTTCTCCCCGGCAGTGGGATCCCTACCGGCATTACCGTCGACGCTCTTCTCCCCTCCCGAGCGCGAGAGGTGAGGCCTGGTAAAGTTCCCTTGTGCAGCCGCGTCCTCACCGCTCCGGATGTTGCCGCCCGCTCCATCCGGCACCACCTTCTCCGGAGGCGGTGGAGGAGGAGCGTTCTGGGTCGCCGCAGCAGCGCGGTGCTCACCGGAAGCCTGAGTGCGCGTGGGGGAGGCCGGCTTGGACGCTGCGACGTCGGGCTTCTTCTTCGGCGGCATGGTCGGCGAAGAACTTGAGGTAGATCTCGGTGAATATCACGAAGTCGATGAAGACGAATCCGGCGCTTGTGCCCCCTACCTGGTGCGCCAGATGTCGTATCTTGGATCACGGACACCGGGAGTAAAGGCTACCCCCTTTTTAGGTTCGGCACGGGGCGCGAAGGAGGCTGGGAGACGCCTAATTCCCGGAGAACCTTGTCGAGACCTTCGATCTACGTACTAGCAAGCAACACAGGGACACAAGGAGTTTACCTAGATTTAGGCCGCCCGGAGGCTAAAAGCCCTACTCCTGCATGTCTGGATTGAGTGGTTCATCATTGTGTGGCTTACGGAGGTGGTTGCGGGTGAGAACCCGGGAGGTGTTGAGAGGTTGAAGACGAGAAGATCCTGTCCCGGAGGAGATCACCTCTCGCCTATACTACTCTCATCTGGTGCGCTACCTAGCCTAGCCTCCGACTCTCTGGAATTCCGTCCCCTCCCTCCGGTGCCTTGGTCCTCCTTTTATAGGCTAAGGGGATCCCACAAGGGCACCTTTGGAGGCAGAGGGGTTTTAGGCGGGAAAACCCCTCCGGGTTCTTCTTATGGGGCGACATGGCCTCTTCTCGTCCAAGTATTCTTCTGAGGGGGGTTAGGTGCGGTCGCCCACCTTTTGCAGGGCGGACGGACAAAGGCTAACACCTTTACCGACCGTGTCCCCGCACGACGCCTCCATCTTCTTGGCACCCAAGTCTTCTAGGAGCTTCCAGCAGGAGCTGGCAAGCTTATCCTCTTCGCCCGTGTGGAGGTTGGAGCCCGGGGGTGAGCCTGGCCTCCTGCGGGGCGTCCGGGTCCCCGGGACCTCCGCGTCGTCTGCCGGGTTGAGTGTGAACCCGGAAGGTCACCCGGTCCTTAGTCGTGGTTGTCGATGCCGTCCTTGTCTGGTTGTCGTGGAGCAGATGGGGGGCCCATCTGCCTGTGTTGAACCCTTGCCTTGTTCGCCTCCTTGGTGGCCCCACTGGTGGCGGACCCACTTTGACCGCATCAGGGGAACCCCATGTTCCACTATTGCGACACTAGAGGTAGAGAGTAGGTTGTTAGAATGGAAAATCTCCTCACTTGACCTATCAACTACCTTTCTCAACTCATTTGGTGTAACACTCATTCCCTCAAGGTGGAAGCACTCAACCTCACGTATGGTGGAGGCACTCAACTCATTATCACTCTCGCTCAAGTGGGCTAAGTGGCTCTCATACTTGATACGTCCCAGACGTATCTATAATTTTTTATGTTCCATGCTTGATTATATATCAGTGCCACATGTTTTTATATCATTTTGGCATGATTTATGGAACTAACCTATTAACAAGATGCCCAGTGCCAGTTCCTGTTTTTTGCTGTCTTTTTGTTTCAGAAAAGTTGTTCGGGGAAGTTTCTCGGAATCATCTGCAAATTTATGTGAATTATTTTCACGAAGAAACAAATACGGAACCAAGAGGGGAGCTTCAGGGGGCCCCACATCCCCCAGACGCCACCTAGGCACAGCCCACCCCTTGGCCACACCGGGGTCCCACCTGGGCCACTCCGTCGCCTCCTAGAGTCACCCTTTCGCCTATAACTTGCCTTCGATGCGGAAACCCTCGATACCCGATTATGTTTTCCAAAAAACATCCGAGGCCTCCACCGTCGCCAACCAGGAGGGTTCTGAAGCTCTTTCCGTCACCCTGCCAGAGGGGGAGATCATCACCAGAGGCATCTACACCACCATGCCTACCTCCGGAGTGATGTGTGAGTAGTCCACCACGGGACTACGGGTCCATGGCAGTAGCTAGATGGTTGTCTCTTCTCGTTGTACTCCATTGCTTAGATCTTTTGAGCTGCCTATCATGATCAAGATCATATTATCTGTAACTGCTACATGATGTGTTTGCATGGATCCGATGAATTGTGGAAATCATTACTCTTGTTCATCTATGTGTTATGTTTTATCTATGATCTTGCATGCTCTCCGATGCTAGTGGATGCTTTGGCCAAGTAATTGTTAGTATCTTCAGAGAGGGTATTTATGCTAGATAGTGGGTTCATGCCTTCTTGTGCCGAGTGCGATTGACAGAAACGCTCATGCCAACGAATGTGATGTTTCCACTAGGGGGAAAATAGCGGTGTTATTTCCTTGTGTTAATTACATTGCTTCCATTATTCACTTTGCTTATTGCAATGATCTGTTGCTTGCAACTTAATACTTCTGGGAGACATGCTGGATAGCGATTTCGGGGGCGGATTATTAGTCATAGACGCAGTTGGATAACGGTCTATGTATTTTGACGTAATGCCCATATTAGATGAAATGGTGAACTATATTGTTTTATGATAGCATTTTTTAGTGCGCCTACAATTCTGTCAATTGCCATGTTGTAATTTGTTTACCCATCATGTGTATCTTTTGGAGAGACACCACTAGTTATATGTAGACCCCGGTCATATTTTCCTACACTGTTTACATCTGTTTTGTTAGCTTTCCGTTGTCATTTGCTCGCCGGTCCTATTTCACTTTCATCATATTTTACATCTGCACATTTGATTCTTTATGTTCAGTAAGCCGGAGAGATTCACAACTTCTCTGTTTCGTTGGGGCAAAATAGTTTGTTTGTGATTATGTGCAGGTCCACATCAACAGCTCTTTCTCTGGCATAGTTGACACCTTGCAAGCCTTCTCCAAGTCCTACTGGTTCGATAACCTTGGTTTTGTAATCAAGGGAAACTGCTGCTTTGCTGCATCATACCTTCCTCTTGGGGTTCCCCAGCGAACGTGTGATCCACGTCATCAAGCTCTTTTTCTGGCGCCGTTGCCGGGGACTTGGAAGCTTCTTGCTAGGGGATTTTCACACATCCTTTCACTTTACTTTGTTATTGTATTGCTTAGTATACTTTTTGTTAGTCTCGTTTTGCCTTTTGTTTGCTCTAAAACTCGAAAACACAAAAAAAAATTAAAATTCCAGCACTAAGTTTGTTTCGGTTTTACCCTGTTATCATGATTAGTCCTTTGGATATGACATCTTTGGGAGAGATTCTTACCTTTGAACAAAAGGTTGGAGAGAGTTTTAAAAATGCTTGGGAAAGAATTTCAGAACCTTACAAGAAAAAAGCAGCCCAGAATTGAATTGGGTGTTCTCCTAAAAAATTTCTACTTTGGTCTTACATCTGTGTATCAACACGCTTTAGATGTTATGGTAGGAGAAACCTTCTCTGGATATGATGCAATTAAAGCTTTTAGAATTGTAAATGGGTTGGCTATTTTTCCCATGATGGATAAAACTGATAAGGTTATTGAAAATTTGATAAGATGGAGAAAACTTTAAATGATCTTGCCATAAATGAAAAAGAGAATATTTCTGAAGTTAAGCAACCTCTTGCTATGATGAAATATGATTAAGAACCTTTTATTAAAATTGAAATTGATCACCAAAACTTGCTGGCTTATTGTGATCTAGGTTCCACTTCTTCAATCATGCCAAAAATGGTGTATGACTCTCTTACTTATAAGAATATCATTGATTACCCATTTTATCATTCTCATGCTAATAGAACTATCTCTAAAATTTTGGGTAGAGCTAATGGGATCCCTGTTGTTTTCGAAATAAAATGTTCCCCATTGACTTTATGGTCTTAGAAAAATTCCAAGGGAATATAGTTTTAGGGAGGTCTTTCCTTAAAACCGCTGAGTGCTTTATTAATATTAAGTATGGATTTGTGAAGCTTAATTCTTCCATTAATAGAAATATGTTTTTACCTTGCAAGGTGATAGATGATCTTATTGAGGGAGGTAATGATTTTGATACCAAGGATAATGAGAAATCTTGATTTTGCCTTTTTGCGTAGCTAAAAGGCGTTTAAGAAAAACGCTTATGGGAGGCAACCCATTTTTACCTTATGTATCTTTTTGGTTTGTTCTTGTTTTGGGTGATGTTACCTCTGTAACAACTCCCTTGTATCTCTTTGTTTTGGCTTTTGGTGCCAAGAATAGCCTCTAAATAGAGGAAGACTAATTGGTGAGTTTGCTGTCCAGAAACAGATTTCTGTTCTTCACTGTTCGAAAATCCAAAAAATCACAGAACGTCATCTGTGGCTGAAACTTTTTGACAGCAAGCATCAGGGTTATGTCTACCTTTCTATAGTTTTACATTTTCTGATTTGAGGTACATAAGTACCCCAAAAAAATTCATCTTTACCGTCTATTCTGTTTGTGACAGATTATGTTTTAGTTTTGCACTGCTTCTTTTACGGGCAAAGTAAAGTTCTTTTGAGTTCAAGAGCTTTACTTAGATCTTGGTTACAGTAGCTAATATTTAAAAATAAGTTCATGATATGTGCTTTGGAACTGAAGGAAGATATTGTTTTTGTGGACTAACCCCTCTAATGAAGTTTGCTATAAGTTTGCATGAAGAAAGTTTTCAAGTATCCGAGAGCAAAGTGATGAATGAAGATCAAGAAGGGATAAAAGCTTAAGCTTGGGGAGGCTCCCCATGGAACCTCCTCTGAAATATTCAAGAAGTCACAAACGTCTAAGCTTGGGGATGCCCAAGGTATCCCCTTCTTCATCAACAGTCATCGGTTTTACTCATGGTATTATATTTTTATTCCTTTACAAATTATGTGCTATTCTTGGAGTGTCAGTTTGTTTTTACTTTCAGTTTGTTTGTGTTTTGTTCTCTGGTTTTTGCAATAAATTGGATCCTTGCATGCTTGTTTGGGAGAGAGACACGCTCCGCTTTTTCATAAAACACTCATGTTCTTCACTTATATGTGTTGAGTGTTTAGCTTTTATTATTTTTTGCTTCTAGCTCTTGTTTTTCATACATCTCTTATTCAGAGTTATTAGCTTTTGTAGTTAGGAAGTATTCTCTTGTGCTTTTACCTTTTAGTTGCTTCAAATAAGTGGATTAGTGTTTGGTTGAATGGAAATTATCATGTAGGAAGTGTGAAAAGTGCTTGCATAATCTTGTAGATCATTATCTTGAATATTTGATACTTGTCAATTGTTTAGAGATATGAAGTAGATTAAATGCTTAAACTTTTCTATCATCTAGTAAGAATGGATTAGTAAAGAACTGCCATAAAGCTTAAAATTATGGTGCTTGTCCTGCTTGGTAGCTCTCAAAGTCTAGATATTCTTTTTGCAAAGAGTTGGTTTGGCTAACAAGGTAGACGGTGTGAAGTCTAGTGGTTATGCATAATGTATATCTGTAGTCATCCTTGGCCAAGTTGATGTTGTGTGTTTGCTTGATACCTTGCTAAGCCTAAACATTCCGTACTGAGATGGAATACTTCTCGTGCATCCAAATCCCTGAGCCGAATATCTTTGCCATTTGTGTCCACCATACCTACCTACATGTGGTATTTCCTTGCCACTCCAAGTAAATTTGTCACGTGCTACCTTTAAAACTTTCAAAAAAATTCTTTTTGTGTCTCTATTTTTAAGCTCATGAGGAAGCAGTAGCGAATCTAGATATAGCCTGTGACAAGCAAAGTCATTTCCCCCCTTTCACCCGGGGAGGATGGATTACGTGCTCACTTGAATTTGCCGAGAGCTGGCAAGAGACCCCATGTCTCAATCAAAATATAAATATAACCCACCATTCTCCTCCGCACAGTGCAAACCTGAGAAATCAGTAAAACTATCATAGCCATCGTTGTAATCATCATAAATAGGAGGCATATCATAATCATAATAAACTTTTTCCACAATAGTAGGTGGACTGCAAGTATCACATTCATCATAATAATAATCATATATAGGAGGCATAGTATCATCAAAGCAAATTTCCTCCTTCAAGCTTGGGGGACTAAAAAGATCATATTCATCAAAACCGGCATCCCCAAGCTTGCAATTTTCCAAAGCATTAGCAACAATGGCATTCAAAGAAATCATACTAATAACATTGCTACTAGCATGATTGTTATGCAAATAAAGTTCCATATGTTTTTTAATTTTCTCCTCAAAAGCATCATGACCAATTTCAAGATAAATTTTATAAAGCTCTCTAATTTTGTTGTTGTTTTCCATTAAACCGAACTAGTGCAAACAAGAAACAACAAGATTTAATCGCAAGATCTAAAGAAGATACCTTCAAGCACTCGCCTCCCCAACAACAATGCTAGAAATTAACTTCGTCGTCGGAGTGTGAGTACCGCTTACCTTTCCTCCCTGGCAACGGCGCCAGAAAAGAGCTTGATGTCTACTACACGCTTCTATTCTTGTAGACTTGTTGGGCCTCCAAACGCATAGGTTTGTAGGACAGCGGCAAATTTCCCTTAAGTGAGTAACCCAAGGTTTATCGAATCCACGGGAGGAAGAGGTTGAACGTATCCTCTCTCAAGCAATCCTACAATTAAGATACAAGAAGTCTCTTGTGTCCCTAACACACCTAATATAATGGCTAATTGTATAGGTGCACTAGTTCGGCGAAGAGATAGTAAAATGCAAGTGATATGGATGGTAAAAGGTGATTTTGTAATGCTGTAATAAAAATGGCAGCAAGCAAACAAGTGACAAAAGTGACTAAAAACGGTGTATCAATGCTTGGAAACAAGGCCTAGGCTTCATACTTTCACTAGTGACTACTCTCAACATCATTAACATAATTAAACACATGATAGTTCCCACAAAAACACATGCATGGTAGACGTTACTCGGAGATCATTCTTTCGTGGATCAAATAGGATGAGAATTGCGTAGGGCTATGAAAAGCACACCTTAAAGTTCGTATTCCACATCTATGGACACTTCATGCTGTCACTATCCGCATCCAAAGATAGTACTAACAAACACCACAACCTATTTCTTGAATAGTCTCTTTCTTCAATAACACAAACATCAAGAAACCTCATGATCTATTCAATCCAACAATAATAAAAAAAACAAACTCATGAAGAAGATCCCACTAATCTTGATGCATAGAGCCACACACGGCACCCTCACTATCACCGTGGTACCGTGATCACAATGGTGACTCCGCAAATTATACTAGATAACACCACTTGAGCAACATCATATCCATTACACATAGGGAAACACCATGTATTCAACTATACTAATAAAGCTCATGATCACAACAAAGATCACATCATGGGAGAGAGAGAGATAACCACATAGCTACTTGTATAAGCCTCAGCCCCGGTGAGGGACTACTCCCTCCTCATCACGGGAAGCAGCGGTGTTGATGGAGATGGCTCCGGCGGTCGATCCCCGTCCCGGCAGGGTGCCGGAACAGGACCTTCTGAACCCCTGAAACTTGTCGGCGATGGCGGCGGAGCTTTGTATTGTATTTGAGAAAATCCTTCCGGGGTTAGGGTTTTTTTGTCGGGGATGATTTTATAGGCATCGGAGGTGGCCAAGAGGTGCCCCACAGGGTAGGGGCAGGTCCCACCCGCGGGTGGACCCTAGGTCGCGGCCACATGTTGCCCCTGGCCTATGGGCTGCCCCCTGGGTCGCCCTTTTGGCTCCGGTCTTCATTTATCCAATAAAAAATCCCCGTAAATTTTCGTCCAATTCCGAGAATATTTCCAGAAGTAACTTTCCGCAACAAAAACAGGACAAAAACAGGGAACTGGCACTGGGCATCTTTTCAATAGGTTAGTCCGACAAAATGCATAAAAATGATGTAATATGGTATTA
Organism: Puccinellia tenuiflora; assembly: GCA_012064385.1. NCBI lineage: Eukaryota > Viridiplantae > Streptophyta > Magnoliopsida > Poales > Poaceae > Puccinellia > Puccinellia tenuiflora. The sequence goes on along the minus strand of QRDG01000533.1, from coordinate 1,283,452 downwards.
AAAACATGTGACAACATCACAAAACTAGCATGGATCAATCAAAAATTATAGATACGTTTGACATGTATCAATCTCCAAAGTACTCTTTTCTAATAAATTCTTGTTTAGATGTTACACATGGTTAATCATTGTTTGTTTCATTCAATGAACCATTCTTTTGGATCACTTCATTCAGATCATGTGATTTTTATTCAAAAATTCCGTACTGAGACGGAATACTTCTCGTGCATCCAAATCCCTGAGCCAAATATTTTTACCATTTGTGTCCACCATACCTACCTACATGTTGTATTTCCTTGCCACTCCAAGTAAATGTTTCATGTGCTATCTTTAATTTTTCAAAATTTTCCCTTTTGTGTCTCTATTTTTAAGCTCATGAGGAAACAGTGAAAGACAAGCTAGATATATTCTGTGACAAGCAAGTCCATTTTCCTCCCACTTTCACCCGGTGAGGATGGATTACGTGCTCACTTGAATTTGCCGAGAGCTGGCTTAAGCAAAATATAAATATAACCCACCATTCTCCTCCGCACAGTGCAAACATGAGAAATCAGTCAAACATTGGTTAGTGGTGAACAAAGGAGAACAAGGAGTGATCTCATTCCTCTAATTACCAGCCGCTCTCAAAAGTCTAAAAGTCTTGCTTGTTACAGAGGACTATCTACCTTCTCTTATGTGGATTCTGATATGGGCACGACGGAGGAGGTGCAGCCCAATTTCAGGAGTCCGCCAAGCTAGTATATTTTGTATCAGTATTATTTGTAATAATTGGTTTTAAATAATTAGTAGAGTTGAGTATGGGCCTGTCCAACTCAACTAGGGCGTGGCCCACTAGTGGGGCGGTACTGTAGCGCATACTGTAGCTACAGTGCGGCCGCGCCCCCTCACCTCCATATAAGGTTAGGGGCTGCGAGTTAGAAGGGGATCAGAAAATTAGGTTTAAACTATCACGTGTGATTGTGGTGTATCATCCCTCCGGGGACGGCGCTGCCGTATTATCCAATATATATCGCAGCGAGGGTTCTTACGTTCATCGAGAATTATCATGCTCAGGTTAGAGGCGTGGTGATCTTCATCACGTTGCTTGCTGGATTCGTTCCTCTTCTCCAGGTTTGTGTTCATCGTGTAATTGGGAGAATTATTACCTTGGTTGTCTCGCTGTGAAAGATCGGGCAAAACTCTAGGATCATCCGCAGGTTTGACCCTTATCATGTGGTATCAGATTTCTGGGTTGATCACGGCGAGGTTGTGTTGATCGATCTCATCTAGATCGGTTGATTGGGAAGAGTTTGCTTGGAGGATCTCGTGCAGATTGCTGTTGCGTTTGTGTAGATTGGTTTCCGGTTAGATCGATTTGTGTGGAGGCTGCTAGCAGATTCAAGGAAGGAAGGAGAACGTGCTACAGATTCGTGATCTACTGTAGCTACAGTACCGCGATCTGATCTCATCTGCTGAGGAGCAGCGTGACCTGCGTGGACTCAGGCAGGAAAGGCACGCGTGTGCAAAAAAAAAAAGAGGACGGGACTTAGCGAAGGAGAGATCCTTGCTGGACTGCACTACTGCTGCTGCTACCTACAATACTCCGTGCTACAGTAATCCGTGAATATGTGCAGATTTTTCAAATCGTTTCCGGGGGATTTTTATGGCAAGAGGTGTGTTTCTGGTGAACGGTCCGGTGATGTGTTCAATGACTATCTCGATAAATTGCACGGTGTGACTTCAGTTGCATCGAAGGTCATGTGGAGACTTACTCATGTTGCAACAGCTCAAGAATATGAGTCATGGGAAAGTCTTATGCTTCAGGGTTTTCACAGATGTGATACTTGGGAACGAGTGGATCAGCCTACGCGTGTGTTTCTTGCACTCCGACGTGTGGATGAGGAGGTTGCTCGTTGGTGGACTGAGGAGAGGCATGGGAAGGAAAGCACATATGGGCTTTGGCATGATTTCACTAAATTTTTGCGTGCTTATTTTCTGTCTCCTCACCATAGGGAACCTTGTATTAAACCTATGAAGTTGACAAACATTGTGCAGAGGAGGACTAAATTTGCCACGAGGCTGCAGCCTTGTTCTAAGGAGAGTGCTATGTCTATTCCGCCTCCTGCAATGAGTGTGAAGGCAGTAGTTCCAGTGCAAACGATCAACGCAGCAGTTACAAAAATTTCTGAAGCGAAGCACTCTGATGTTGATAAGGTTGTTGTGTGCGCTGAAACTGCAGTGGAAAAGGTTGAACCTTTGAGTGGGCTGAATATGCAACTCAAAAGGGTACATGATGAGGCTTGCAAAATAGTTGACAAGTGTCAGCGATGGAGTTTATTTCAGACTCAGTGCATGATAAAAGGCAAACACTGCAAGCTCATGGTTGATGGTGGTAGCTGTACTAATGGCATTAGCAAGGCAATGGTGGCAGCATTAGGGTTGTCTACTTGGCGTATTCCTGAACCTAAGCATCTGGAGTGGTTAAATAATTGTGGTATGCTGAAGGTTACTCATAAGGTGCGTGTGTCATTTACAGTTGGTGACTATGTTGATGAGGTTGAGTGCGATGTATTGCCATTGGAGGTGTGTGGGCTGTTACTTGGTCGACCTTGGCAGTATGATCGCAATGTTACTCATGTTGGGAGAGCAAATACATATTCTTTTACGCATGATGGTAAACAGTAGATTTTGAAGCCTATGAAGGATGATCAAATTAAATCTGATGTGGAGCTGGTAATACACAAGGAGAAGTTGCATAAAGCTGAACCAAAACAACGGTTAATTAAGTTGCAGCAAGTGGAGCATGATGCAAGGAGCGTTGGTACAGAAATTGATTCAACCATGCATGTAGATGACAAGCCTGTGTTTGTTGGTGACAAGCTAGTTGAAGACAAGCCTCTTATTGATGAGAGGAAGGATATTGCAGCATGTGTTCCAGTTCGTGTTGACATGGGTGTTCAAACTGATGACGGTGGTGCTGATCGTGTTCCGGTGCATATGGTGCCGCGGGTAGTTAGCCACAGTTTTGTGAGAACACCTCGGAAACGTTTTGTTGGAGCAGCAGTACGTGTGCATAAAGGCAACGATGGACGTGTTCGTCAGTTGTGTGGCCCAGGCATTACGCATCTTGTGCAGGGTCGTGCAAAGCAGGTTCATGTTCAGCAACACGAGGTTCCAGCAAGAGTTGAGAAGAAGAAGATGGTGGCGCCTAGGTCCAAGCTCATGTGGAGAAGGAAAGAGATGCAGCCGCCCAAGACTGTATCAAGTCGAGCAGACCGAGCGGGAGGATGTGGTGAGGAAGGCAAGCAAGACTTGACGATGGAAAAGACGCGTGCTGATTTTGTTGACATCACGCCACCCTTTCGAGCAGACCCTCAAGCGTTGGGGACAACGCTTTTTGAAGGGGGCGAGGATGATATGGGCACGACGGAGGAGGTGCAGCCCAATTTCAGGAGTCCGCCAAGCTAGTATATTTTGTATCAGTATTATTTGTAATAATTGGTTTTAAATAATTAGTAGAGTTGAGTATGGGCCTGTCCAACTCAACTAGGGCGTGGCCCACTAGTGGGGCGGTACTGTAGCGCATACTGTAGCTACAGTGCGGCCGCGCCCCCTCACCTCCATATAAGGTTAGGGGCTGCGAGTTAGAAGGGGGTCAGAAAATTAGGTTTAAACTATCACGTGTGATTGTGGTGTATCATCCCTCCGGGGACGGCGCTGCCGTATTATCCAATATATATCGCAGCGAGGGTTCTTACGTTCATCGAGAATTATCGTGCTCAGGTTAGAGGCGTGGTGATCTTCATCACGTTGCTTGCTGGATTCGTTCCTCTTCTCCAGGTTTGTGTTCATCGTGTAATTGGGAGAATTATTACCTTGGTTGTCTCGCTGTGAAAGATCGGGCAAAACTCTAGGATCATCCGCAGGTTTGACCCTTATCAGATTCGTTGAAGAAAGCATGCATATCTCAAAACTGTTTTATTTCTGTATCTAAAAAAATTCAAAAAGCTCTAGCACATGACTAATCCCTACTTCCCTCTGCGAAGGGCCTTTCTTTTACTTTTATGTTGAGTCAGTTTTTCTCTTCCTTCTTTACCTCTCAAGTAATCACTTGGTGTCAACTTTGGTTCAAGTTTTACTTCATGTTATCTTTGTGTCTAACCATGAAAACTTTGTGTTGACCTTATCTTGAGATAAATATGTTGCAAGTTGAAACTTTATGTTGAAAACTTAAATATTCCTTTCTGTTGGCCAAACCCCTTTGTCGAAAGAATATTGCTTTGTGAGATATCAATCATTGCCAGGTGCTATAATTTTAGATCTTAAAAGTACTCTTTCTAATAAATTCTTTCTTAGATGTTGCACCTAGTTTATCATTATTTGTTTCATTCAATAAACCTTTGTTAAGATCATTGCATTCAGTTCATATGCTTTACATGATTACTTGATCAAGATTGTGTTGGTAGCATGTCACTTCAAAAATTATTCTGTTATCATTTACCTACTCGAGGACGAGCAGGAATTAAGCTTGGGGATGCTGATACGTCTCAGACGTATCTATAATTTTTTATGTTACATGCTTGATTATATATCAGTGCCACATGTTTTATAATGTTTTTATATCATTTTGGCATGATTTATGGAACTAACCTATTAACAAGATGCCCAGTGCTAGTTCCTGTTTTCTGCTGTCTTTTTGTTTCAGAAAAGTTGTCCGGGGAAGTTTCTCGGAATCATTTGCAAAATTACCTGAATTATTTTCACAAAGAAACAAAGACGGAGGCAGGAGGGGAGCTGCATGGGGCCCCACAAGCCCCAGACGCCACCCAGGCGCGGCCCACCCCTTGGCCGCGTCGGGGTCCCACCTGGGCGACTCCGTCGCCTCCTCGAGTTGCCCTTTCGCCTATAAATTGCCTTCGATGCGGAAACCCTCGATACCTGATCATATTTTCCAGAAAACATCCGAGGCCGCCGTCATCGCCAACCCTAGATTTGGAGGGTTCTGAAGCTCTTCCCGGCACCCTGCCAGAGGGGGAGATCATCACCGAAGGCATCTACACCACCATGCCTGCCTCCGGAGTGATGCGTGAGTAGTCCACCACGGGACTACGAGTCCATGGCAATAGCTATATGGTTATCTCTTCTCCTTGTACTCTATTTCTTAGATCTTGTGAGCTGCCTATCATGATCAAGATCATATTATCTGTAACTGCTACATGATGTGTTTGCATGAATCCGATGAATTATGGAAATCATTACTCTTTTTCATCTATGTGTTATGTTTTATATATGATCTTACATGCTCTCCGATGCTAGTGGATGCTTTGGCCAAGTAATTGTTAGTATCTTCAGAGAGGGTATTTATGCTAGATAGTGGGTTAATGCCTTTTTGTGCCGAGTGCGATTGACAGAAACGCTCATGCCAACGAATGTGTTGTTGCCACTAGGGGGAAAAGGCGGTGTTATTTCCTTATGTTATTTACACTGCTTACATTATGCACTTTGCTTATTGCAATGATTTGTTGCTTGCAACTCAATACTTCTGGAAGACATGCTGGATAGCGATCTCGGGGGTGGATTATTAGTCATAGACGCAGTTGGATAACGGTCTATGTATTTTGACGTAATGCCCATATTAAATGAAACGGTGAACTATATTGTTTTATGATAGCATTGTTTTGCACCTACAATTATGTCAATTGCCATGCAGTAATTTGTTTACCCATCATGTGTATCTTTTGGAGAGACACCACTAGTTATCTGTGGACCCGGTCCTATTTTTCTACACTGTTTACAATTGTTTTGTTAGCTTTCCGTTCTCATTTGCTCGCTGGTCCTATTTCACTTTCATCATATTTTACATCTGCACATTTAATTTTTTGTGTTCAGCAAGCCGGAGAGATTGACAACCTCTCTGTTTCGTTGGGGCAAAGTAGTTTGTTTGTGATTGTGTGTAAGTCCATGTCAACAGCTCTTTCTCTAGCGCAGTTGACACCTTGCAAGCCTTCTCCAAGTCCTACTGATTCGATAACCTTGGTTTTGTAATCAACTGAAACTGCTGCTTTGCGGCATCATACCTTTCTCTTGGGGTTCCCCCAGCGAACGTATGATCCACATCATCAATACTCACATAGGATTGGTGCCATCTCATCATTCAAGCACATAGGGATAGGCTCAATATCCTCAACTCCATTCGCCGCCTTGGTTGAAGGGAAATTCCCATGCTCAACCTCCTCAACCTTGTCGCCTCCAAAGATGAATGCCGTAGGATGGGTGTCATGACTCGACTCCTTTGCCAAAGGGGGAATCCCATGCTCGGCTTCTCCACTTGGCTCGCTGCCATAAGTGGTAGCATCTTCAATGCTTCCCTCCTTGGTCGAAGGGAAAAATCCCATGCTCGACCGTCTTCTCGCCATCTTCTTGGTCACCATCTTGTAGTGGAGTGGACAATATGCTCGATGAAGTGTCATGTGAGGGCTTGAAGAACTTTGATAAACCGGCAATGAATTCCTCGTGGATGTTCTTGAGCTCGGCTTGCTCGGTCTCGAAGTCGGCCTTGAGTTTTGCTTGGTTGGCATCGGGCTCTATCTTGAACTTGGCGATGTCGGCCTTGAGCTTGAGAATGATGTCCCTTTCCGTCTTGGAGTGTGATCTACTCTTGGACGCTCTTTTGGTTGAGGCGCGCGGAGGGGACTCCACATGATGTGTACTTGCCGCCATCTTGTGTGTTGATGTAGATGCATGATGGCGGCCTTAAGTAGCTTGAGTCCTCATTGTGTCGTCGATGATGATCTTGAGTAGACGTATGACGACGATCCTCGATGTCCCTTGATGACGACTAATGTCCATAGGCACTTTGCATTGGTCGCCGTCTTGAGGGAGATGTAGCTAGACACCGTGGAGGAGTGCAAAGATGCCTTGAGCTCCGTCTCCTTGCGTCATCCATGCTTGGCGCGCTGTAGTCGTTGTTGTTCATCATGCTCTCATATTCATGGCCTCCGTAGAATGCTCCGCTCTCCCTAGACATTGTCAATCGCAAGACAAGTGTATATATATGTGGAGTGGAAGGAACCAAGAAACCAACCTCACCTATTAAATAGTATTGGAACTAGTGGACCATGCCAAGAGAAACCGATACACAATAATGCGGTGACTAGAGTTTCAAAGATCCAAAGGCAACTCCAAAACACACACGGCTTATGAGTGGATAGGGATGGATTGTGGAAAGCAAATGGAACAACCGGAAACCAAGATTTTGTAAAGACAAGTAGAGAACCACGATGACCACAAAGCAAATACAAGTCGATCTCAAAGGATCTGAGTGAATCTCATACAAACACATGCTATGAATAGTAGGACTCGTGCAACCAACAATGAGCTAGTGAGGACCTAGTGAAGACTAAAGCTTAAGTCGCACAAGTACAAGAGAAACCAACTCGATTGCAAATTATTGGTGGGCTACAAGATTTGCACAAAGATACCACACCTATAAAATTTTCATCGAGCTTGCGCGACCTACAAGAGATATGACATTGAGGCTCTTTATTTTTCTTATTTCTTTTTTTATTCTTTTCTATGCTTTTTCCTTTATTTTGCCTCTCACTTTTCTTGCCAGCAACAACTATATCAACTAGCGCATACAACGTTTGCTCGGAACACTAAAAGGTATCAATTGTGCAAAGGCCAAGCAATCATAGATGAGCAAGTATCAATAGGATAGATAGGCGCAAATGGCTTGGCTAACAAGTGAAACAAGGTGGGAGAAGATTTGGGGATGTTATACCTTTTGTCGACGATATTCACCCTTGGAGTGGAATGTCCCTTCCTTTCTCACGAAATTTGGTGGCAATAGATGATGGATCAATCGCAATGGTGATGTAGAGCTTGTCGGTAGCTTCAATTAGAGACAAAAATCACCAAAAAACGGAGTCCGGAGTGAAAGGTTATGGCCAAAAAAAATTTCAGCAAACAACCAGTTTTTGGGTCCGTCGGATCGTCCGGCGCGAATTCTGCCGGATGGTCTGGCAGATTCGCCCAAACTTACCCGAGAGCAACCAGATAGCTGCCGGATGGGTCCGGCAGCTGTCCAGCGCACCAGACCGTCCGACAAAAATGACGCCGGATGGTCCGGCAAGCCCGAAAACAGATCTAGATCTTGATTCCGGGCGTGTTTTTGGGCGGAAAAACTCGATTTTAAGCACGAATTTGAGGGTATATCAAAGGAATTTGTCCATGGGAACGCAAAGGGAGGTAGATCAACAAGTATAACAATGGATCCATGGATCAAAACCTACCAAAAGTCACAAGAATCACAGAATCGAACCAAAAGCGATTTGGGGCTATTTTTGGTGGAAATTTTCGAAATCTCTCATAATCAAAGAAAAAATTTGGGGGGATTGGGGTGGAAAACAAAGGCAAATCCGTGGCAACCCTTGCTCTGATAGCATATGATGTAGGGTTAGCCCGATCTTCACGGATTTGTGCGGGATGTGAGGGGAAAACGGGATGAACTCGATGAACACGACGAAGAACACACGCAAAATGGGGGTAAATCGCGAAGCCTACAAGGGAGAATCACCCCAAACCCCCGACGGAGTAGCCTCCGGATCCCAAAACCCAAGTCAACAACACGCTCAATGGAACCGATTTCTCTTACCGTCCGGTCCACCTATCCAATAGAATTCCAAGGGAAAGATTGACTTGTTCTACTTAAATCACCTCGGTGAGAGAGTAGCTACAATAAGAGATACACCATCCTCCTCGGAGGAGCCCTTCACGGGAGAGAGCAACGCTCAAGTTCTAGTTCATTCTTGTCTTACCCTAGATCTAAAGAGGTAGGGGGTATTTGTAGGCTAGGTCCCCAAAGGTGTAGGAGGGAGAGGATACATGGGCCAAAGGCCCTTTTCCAGCACGCAGGCCGGTCGCCGGACGGTCCGGTATTTATGGCGCCGGACGGTCCGGCGCAGCCTGTCTCGAGGCTGCCCTGGTCGCCGGATGTCTGGCGTCTCATGCCGGACGGTCCGGCGCAGTCGGGCGCAGTCGTCTTCGTGCGCTTCAGCTTCACGCGCCGGATCATCTGGCTCCAGGCGCCGGTCGTCCGGTGAGTAACCGAGAGCGGCCAGACTCATGCCGGAGTGTTCTGGTGCCCGTCTGGCGACGCCGGATCGTCCGGTGGATTGGGTCGGATGGTCCGGCCGCTCCTACTGCCATCTCCTCGTCTCGTCGCTTCTTCCTCCTCGCCCACGCGTAAGCCTTGGATGAAATCAACTCTTGGCCTTCCTCGGCATCTCCCTTGACGTCTGTACTTGGCATGTTCACCCTAACAATGTACAAGGGCCGATGCCATCCAAAGGCGATATATCGAGGTTCGCATAGAGGAAGGAGTTCACCTTAGAGGGTGACTTGGTGCTTGTCATGGGTCCGCCTACATCAGAAAAAGAGTACAACTTTATTACTCTAAAAGGCTAAATTAAAAGTCGTCGACACCACTTCCTCCACCGTCTTCTGCTTCTCTCCAGGTCAGGGATCTCTTCACGTGAGCGTCATGGTGCCTAAACCAGTGGCCGACTGTTTCTCCACTTCCCATGGTCAAATAGCTCGTGCATCCAGACCATTTGCACTTCGCTTTGACCACCTCGACACCATCTTGATTGGCGACTACTTCTTCGAAGTGCTCCCACACCCTAGAAGTGCTCCAACGCCTTGGAGGACCTTGGTTGGGTGATTGTTCAGTCATGTTTGTGTGTGAGAAATGAGAGGGGTGGACAACCCTATTTATAGCAGAAAAAAAGGGTTGCATTAGTACCTGACGCATCAAACGTGCCGAAAACGGCTCGGTCGTGCTCACGGGCCGCATTCGAGCGTGCCGAAAAACGGTCCGACCGGACTCACGGACCGCATTAGTGCCATCGGGCCGTGCCGGAAGTGGAGTTGCCATCCGTGGGCCGGCCCGGCACGGCACAATTACCTAATGATCCTAACGGGCCTTGCCGCTCGCATGCCGGGCCGGGCCGGCCCGTTTGGCCAGATAGAACCCATACCGTGCACTGCTCATCAGTCATCAACCCACGATCGCTCGCCACGCCCCGTCAAAATCCGGATCGAACCCCGTTAATTAGCCACGAATCACGCGCGCGATCTGCAAAACTGCAACAGAAATCAGCGCGGATCACGTTGACGGTTTGCTCCCAAACTCTAACCCACGTGAAGGCCTATAAATACACTGTTACACAACTGGCCCCCGAGAAGTCGACCGAAAAAAAAAACCTCTGTCCCACGGAGGAGGCCATTATTGCTCCTGCCAACTACTGCGCCGTCTCTCCTGTGAACTTGCGCCCGCCTCTCCCCTGCGTTCTCCCCCTCCCCCTGTGTTCTTGGGTTCAAGAGCAGCCTGATCTCTTGCATTGCTCCGGTACTGACAGAGAGAAGAGGGGTTTCGCCTCCTCAATCTCCTCGCGATTAAAAAAAAAAGTTCTTGAGGTTTCTTGGAGGTTTGGGTGAGAGGAGGGTTCTGCGCCGGTAATCTACTGGATTCCTGAGGTCTCTGTCGAACCCGTTTCGATTCGGGAGGTTGGAGTTTCTTTGAGTTCTGGAAGCCGCTGTGTTTGTTTCTCCCGGAGATCCTCTGCAGCGGCGGAAGGTGGCGAGACATGGTACGTCCTTTATCTGTTCTCTCCCGTAACATTTTTGTTTTTGTTTTTGGAGGTTCTTGGTGAAGAGATGTGCCCGGAGCCAAATTGGTTGGATTGGCGGTAAAAAAAGTTGAATTTCATGGTCGATTTTAACCGGGCTGACGGGATGTTCTTTTATCGCATTGGGCATCACCGAGGGTGATCACATCCAAGTGCTAGTGCCCCTTTGGTATATTTGCTAAACACAGGATAGGAAAAACGTAAACTAGGTCACATAGTCTAGATGTATTTTAAGACCATATTATCTTTTCGTATTGAAGGTTAAACAATCTTCGATACAACGGTAAAGACCATATAATCTTTTAGTATCGACGGTTAAACAATCTTCGATACAACGGTAAAGACCATATAATTTTTTAGCACCAAAGGTTATTATCCCATACCCAAATCTTGACAATTGCGGAGAAAGTTTTCGAAAACTACTCATATATTTCCAAAGCTAAAAGATTGTTTTTATAGATCTTTTCAAGAAATATTCATCAGAATTGGATAATATGAGTGTTTATTCTCATTAATTTATGAAGAATACACATAATATGTTCTTATTTCTTTGATGCTTGGCATTTTCTCAATCCAAACCTACAAATAGGTAACCAATATACATGGATGGAATATTTGCCCATGGGTATGGGTACCCCGGGTACCCTAACCGAAAACAACCGGCATGGATGAGACTTTGCAACGGGTAATGGGTATCCATATGCGCAAAATATATGGGCAGGGCACCAGTATGAAATTGCACCCATGGTAACCCAATGAATACCCATAAAAAATTAATAAATGAAAATAACTCCTATGACATGTGGGGTCAACATCCAACTCCTATGGCACAACCCTAAATCCCTTTCCCTACACTGGCCATAGCTCATAGGCCCATAGCCACCAGCTCGCTACTCCTCCTATGTCCTACGTGACTCCTCGAAACGATGAAATCTTGACTCATCGCCACCAGAATCTTGTCCAACTCCCGATGCAGCGATCCCAGTTCCCACCGCAAACTCCCACTGCGTTGGCCTTCCACCAACAACTGCTTGTACTCCTTTGGCACCTCCAAGAGGCTACCCACCGGAGGAGGCCACGTCGGTGCTAGACTGCTCGCGGCTCGCCCATCACCACTTGAATTTTAGACTCGTTCCTCTACTTTTCTAAAATGTAAACGCTATATATTGTATTCACCAGATATCCATTAGATATAGGATACCTAATGGGTATGGGCATGGGTGTCAATTTGTGCCCATGGGTATTGAAGTGGGTGGGTATAGAAGGTTTTTGTGGGTATGGATTTGGGCAAAACGGGGCTGTAGCCCACCCATACCCTACCCATCGCAATCTCTGACAATATATCTATTACAACAAAAAGTTACAAATGCGTAGCTCCCCAAGGTGCTAGGCATCGTCCTAAAGTGGCACCTTGGTCCCATCGAATGTTTGTGCGTGCCGACAAGGTCCTCCGGTTTGTAATCGAACATCTCGATGACGAATCGAGCTTCTCCGACGAGGAATCAACTTTTTCGGTAAGCATTCACTCTCTCAAGTGAAGAATCAATCTTCTTGGGATGTCTCTAGAGGGAGAGAGGCGCAAGGAGAAACACGGTGTGAAAGAGAAACCCCAACATAGGATGTTTCTCACGAGGCGGGCATGGGCTTGTTTAGGTGTTTTAATGGATGGGTCAGCTCATGTTAGCTTAATTTTCTTTTCTCCTTCCTACATCTCACATTTATGCTTCTCCTTCAAGTTGCTTCTTATTGCTGCATTTCTAGGCGGCTTTCCACCTAGGCTTAGGTGGATTTGAGCATCTACAGTGCAACGCTTATTTTAGAGGCACTAGGATTTTTCTCATAGTTAGTTCGTGGAAAATCGGACAAGTCTGTTGGAGAGAGATAAGCGCTGATGTAGATCGGACAATTAAGACTGCAAGTCGGTGGGCTAGAGAGCTCTTCATACTCTTGATTGCTACTCCCTCATTTCATGTTCATTTGTCACTTTTGAGTTTTGATCACTTTATTTGTTCACGAATACATTTCACCTCACCTTTCACATTGTCACATTCCACATGTTACACATTCCCATACCTACCCCACATGTAGTGGGCCCATAGTAATATTATTTATATATGAGGGCATTTTTTTTGATTTCACACTGAACCAGATGATTGCCTAGCTCTGCTTGCCTTAGTCAAGTGTGACAAATATTTGCAAATGGAGGGAGTAATTAATTTAGGGTCCATTGATGATTAAGGGTAAGTAAACAGTGCACACTAAGTTATTCTTAGACAATGCATGTCTAATATGTATGGGATCACAACATATACTCGTAAGTTTTGACATAGAATAACGCCACAATATCATTTTCCTACCTCTCCCCCGAAAAACTGCGATTTAGAACCTTGATACAAAATACGTGCATGACTAAATTGAGAACAACAACAACAAGTTGGGGTAGGCTAGAGTTGAAACCCATAAGATCTCGAAACCAAGTCATGGTTCTGGCACGTGGATAGCTAACTTCCACGCACCCCTGTCCATGGCTAGTTCTTTAGTGATGTTCCAATCCTTCAGGTCTCTCTTAACAGACTCATCCCATGTCAAGTTTGGTCTACCACGAGCCCTCTTAACATTCTCAGCCCGCTTTATCCTTCCAATATGCACCGCCGCTTCTGGAGGCCTACGTTGTATATGTCCAAACCATCTTAGACGGTGTTGGACAAGCTTCTCTTCAATCGGTGCTATGCCAACTCTTTCACGTATATCATCATTCCGGACCCGGTCCTTTCTTGTGTGGCCACATATTCATCTCAACATGCGCATCTCTGCTACACCTAGTTTTTGGATATGTCGCCTCTTGGTTGGCCAACATTCTGCGCCATACAACATCGCAGGACAGATCGCCGTCCTATAGAACCTGCCTTTTAGCTTTTGTGGCACTCTCTTGTCACAGAGGACGCCAGAAGCTTGGCACCACTTCATCCAACCAGCCTTGATCCGATGGCTCACATCTTCATCGATATCACCATCCTTCTGCAACATAGACCCCAAATATCGAAAGGTGTCTTTCTCAGGTACCACCTGCCCATCAAGACTAACCTCTTCCTCCTCCTCCTGCCTAGTATTACTAAAACTGCACCTCATGTACTCAGTTTTAGTTCTACTAAGCCTAAAGCCTTTCGATTCCAGAGTCCGCCTCCACAACTCTAACTTCCTATTAACCCCCGCCCGGCTATCATCGACTAGCACCATATCATCCGCAAAGAGCATACACCATGGGATATCTCCTTGTATATCCCCTGTGACCTCATCCATCGCCAAAGTAAAAAGACAAGGGCTCAAAGCTGAACCTTGGTGCAGTCCTATTTTAATTGGAAAGTCATCAGTGTCGCCATCACTTGTTCAAACACTTGTCACAACATTATCGTACATATCCTTAATGAGGGTGATGTACTTTGTTGGGACTTTGTGTTTCTCCAAGGCCCACCACATGACTAAAATCACAAGTTTATCAGACCCAAGGAAATAGTTCGAAGTAGGGCCTCTAATTCCCGTCAATAATTATTTGCCATATAAATTGCTTAAATTGTTTCATGCCTACATTACCATCGTAATCCGTCACTTCCTTTCCTCTTTCTTCCATGTTTCATATCCGTCTCCATTCTCTTTGTGTGCATAGACCTTTCTCCTTTTCTATTAACTTCATTCTTTATCTTGTATGTTCCCTAATTTTTTCTTCATGCTGCTAACATCTTCACCTTTTCATCATTTTCTTTCTTTGTTTTAATACCGTGAATAATTTTCCATAACAATTTTTTATCATTATGCAGGCTACTGTATGTGAGATCTGTGGAGATGTTGGTTATGAAGATCTTTTGCTATCTTGCGGTGACTGCAAGTGCGCCATGCACCAGTATGCTTTTCTAACTGTAATTTTTCCCTTGAAATGTACTCCCTCCGTCCATAAATAAGTGTCTCAAATTTGCTCAAAAGTGGATGTATCTAGACATGTTTTATGTATAGATACATCCACTTTTTATCAAACTTGAGACACTTATTTTTGGACGGAGGGAGTAGCATATATGGTTAGTTTATAGCTGTTTGTAGGAAAAAGTAGTAAGCTCAATTAAGAAAATCTGAGGATTATTCCAGAATATCCTATGTATTAAAATGCCTTTGTTATAAGATGGTAAATAATGATGTACAATTTCAAGCAACATTCTATCATTGAGGGAACTCTACCTCACATGCTGCAAGGTCTAAAAAACATCATGTGAATTTCTACCTCCCACATGATATTTCATAGACCTTGCAACTCATGTTTTTTTTCTTAATTTCTAGACAAGATATCATATTTATGGTGCTAGGTTTTTCTATAGCTAGTTAGCTACCGCACCAAAGTAGTTGAATTGTTGATATTTTTTGCAGAAATAGGAACATATAATCTTAGCTCATCTGTTTGCAAATTCCTGCTTGTTCCATAAAAGTTTTGGCTTCCCTCATGGCGGAGATGTAGATCAATACTCAATCAAATCCAGTTTAGTTCTTTACATTATGCTTCTTATGGAAATTAATTATTGGTCAGGTTTGGTGTCATACATTTTGTAGTATAATTGTGTCTCTTACAACTTTCTTATCTTTTTGTTGTTTTCCCAAAAAGTACTAATTGCTCTTTGATTATTGTGATTAATCATTTTGTAGATACTGCCTGTCCAAGGTTTTGTTTGATGGATCATCACTAGAATGCTGGTTCTGTAACCAATGCCTGCGAAGGCGTGCTGAAGTTACTTACGAGGGTTCTTTTCATAAGGCGTCAAATCATGCTCATTCTGGTTCTGCAGTATGCCAGGCAAGTACCACGAGTGTGGTATCAACAAAGGAAGCACGGCTAAGGAAGCACACGCAAGAAAGGTCAGATATGCGACCTATAGGTGACAAGGCCAATAGAGGAGACCGCAATGCTTCAAATATTTCTTGTGCTAGTGGGAAGGCACTTCACTCCTGTGAAGTCATCTCCATGGAAATATCGGAGGCCAGCAACGATGAGAATCAGCAGGTTGACGATGAACATTCTGTTTGTACAATAAACAATGATTGTGTTGCAAATCGCTTGCTAACAAGGATAAACGAAAGCAATCTCCAAATGCCATTGGAACAATTGGAACCTCCTCCAGGTGCCGCGGAGCAGTTGAACCCCACGAAGGACAGTAACTGCTTGTCGTCAGGGAACGTGGAAAATGAATATCCAAAGGGTTGTTGTGTGACACCAGTCTTAGCAATCGAAAATCAGAATGAACCATCAACACTACTGGATCGGGCGGATTCAAGTTCTTTATCAGAAACAACTTTGAAACAAGATGTACTTCTGGAGGCCAGTGATGCAGTTGTGGAACTTTCTGATGCTGTTCAAAACTGTGTGAAGCACAATCCAAGGAGGCGAAGACAACTCATTCTGTTGGATGATGACGATGATGAAGAGGCTGCAGATGTGCAGTCAGAAAATTTTAATCATCGGTCTCTTCAGTATGATGGATCACTCAGCAAGCATAGAATAGACACGGAAGATTGTGTTGAAGAGACTGTACATACTGAAAATTTGAATGGTCACAATCCCAGTGCTGTAAAGCTGGATAGTTTGATTCCTGAATCTTCTGAGATTACTCGGCCTGTGAAGAAACGGAGGAGATATACAGAGGTGAATGAAGATGATGAAGATGGAGTGGTTATTGTAGGTACCAGTAGTGTTGAATGTGCTCTTAATAATTTTTTAAAGTTGACGTCAGAAACTTTAGTTGCAAAGGACCATGTTCTCCAATCGAGTATTGAATTTGATTCGGAATCTGCCGATCAGCGAAGATCTATGTACTCACAACCCATTGATGAACCTATCTGGAGGTATGCATATTATATTTTCCCCCGACAATTATATATATTATTGTGTAAAATACTGATGTCTCCACACTCTTCTGTGTATATGCCAACAGTGGAATCCTTAAAATAAACAATGGAGTATTTGTCTCACTGGCTGCACACATATCTACCAAAGCATGTGGACTTGTGTGGGAATTGTCAAAGTCGTTGCAACCAGTAATTGAAGTAATAAAGATCCCTCAGTTGGAAGCCTGGCCAAAGAGCTGGAAGGCTTCAGGACCTACTGATGGTGACATTGCATTGTATTTCTTCCCACCCAAAATGAGGTGTGTAATATGTTTGCCTTTATGTTTCTCTGCTTATTTTTCTTCCACTCATTGTGATACTAAAGGTCTGGCAATATCATCTCTAGCCCAAATGAAGAATCAGATGTTCTAGTGGAGAAAATCATTGATAGCGGTGCTGCCATAAAAGCTGTTGTTGGCGTCGCTGAGCTGCTAATCTTCCCCTCGACAATACTGCCAGAGCAATATCATCGTACGTATCCAATTAGAGATCTATGTTCATATTTCTGCATCACCTTTCTATACTCAGGAGACATGTCCCACCTAGTCAGCATGCTTAACATCTGATTCTACACAGTTATGTGTGATTATTATCGTTCTGCTTGCTCGGAGGCCTGTTTTCTTGCCAACTAAATATTGCATAGGATAAGCCTTGTTTTGCATCTGGCCTACCAGTCATTGATCAAAATTTGTTATGTATAGTGTGTCAGGACAAACACTACCTGTGGGGAGTGTTCAAGCGCAGGGACGATGAGTCTAACAAAGATGTTCTAGTTGAAGAACAAGATGGTTCAGCACTTGTTGAGGAAGGGGAGATACAAGAACACCATTTTATGGACCAACAATGTGGGGGGCAATGTGAGTCACCAGACCATGGAACTTCCACTGGGAAGCATGCCGTTCATGTTAAGGATCGATTGCAGACGGATCACAACTGCGAGGCGCAAGATGGGGCGACGAAAGCTACCGTGGGTGAAAGTCTTGTCTCACTTGGCAACAATTCTTCGTCCGTAAAGCTGAACCTTCCAGAAGCTAGATCAAATTGCTTCATACAGCCAAGATCTGACCCGCAGACGCCTGAAGAAGTGGACCACCAAGAAGATGAGCGAAACTTCACCAGGCCATCAGCTGACCTTGGACCTGCTGCAACTACTGCCAAGTCAGTCGATTCTGTCGAGCCTGGAGAAGTGCCCCCCACGACTCAATTGTTTGGATTCGTCGCAGCACGAACACCGAGAGCGCAGCAACTCATCCAGGAGATGGTCAGCGAAGGCGCACTCTTATTCTCGGTGGCTGAAGAGACCCCGACTGTTGGATTGACGCTAGGTAATAATACTAGGGCGCAAGTACATCTGACACCTGATAACAGTGAGTGTCCACCCATGCAAGAGTGCTGTCAGTCCATCGGGTTTATTCCGCTAGATGATGTTGTGGCTTCGGATGCCTGCCTGGAACTGTTCCCAGTTCGGCGGGATCATATTGGATGGATTCCTGGGGTAGAAGCTAGCAACGAAGTACATCTTGACCTGAGCCTTGGCGCGCGGTCAGGAGCACCGTTGGCGTTGGGGTCATTTCTGTGATAGTGTAACGTTTGCTGCTGAGACATTTTACAGAACTGAACGATTTAAATTTTCGCTCAGAGTTGTAACGTGCTGTAGTCTAGCAAGCCGCTGAAGGGGTTCTCTCCTTGTTGCGAGTTACTTTTGTGATGATAACTAGCCCCTAATAGCTAACTGATGTTTTGTTGACAATGCCGCTTCCTGTGTAATTTTGCCCTCAGATATTTGTCCGGATAATGAGTTGGCTTCTGTGATAGTGGTTTCATGATTCAGTATTCCCCTACGGCTAACAAGTGTGTTGTGGTTGTGGATGTCACGGTTGTTTAATTCCATCCAGTGTAGACCTCCACGTCTGACTATTGATAACATTGTTGGTGGTATCAAGAATAATTTCTAGTGTTGTTGACGGGGGCCATATAGTTTAGAGTATTCATATATCTTTGTGCTAAGTATATCATCCGTCATGAAAAAATAATCAAAGATGATAAAGTCACAATTACTAATTCCACGATTAGAGCTGCTAGGTTCTGTTACTGTTGTTCTCAAGATAATGCTGCTACATCATGTGTTACTTCAGCAAAATAATTATCTGATACATCTCTGTTCAGTTAACCTACTTTATTAAATTACCCCCGGGGGACGAGCATCGAGCAGCACTGCCCAAAGTTGCTCAAATAGTTGTATTAGAAGAGCGACCCTCATCAATGTTGACATGTCTCCCACGCATTGTGAACTATTGAACATGATACAACATTTGAAAGATATTTAAAAACCTTTCATGATTGAGACGTCGAAGCTTTCTTTCACTATATGTTAAAAAAGGAACTTTAGGAGAGATGTTCACAACTGATGGTACTCTCTCCGATCCATAAAAAGTGTCGCTCTCCAATCCGTGCTGCATTCGTTGGGCAGTCACAGGGGACTTCAACCTCATCCTCAACACTACCGACAAGAACAATAACAGGCTGAATAGGCGACTGATGGGAAAGTTCATGAGGGTTCTTAATGATTTGGAACTGAAGGAGCAGGAGCTCGTGGGACGCCGGTATACATGGAGCAATGAGCGTCGGGCCTCGACGATGGAAAAGCTGGATCACTGGTTTTGCACGGTGGATTGGGATACGGGGCATCCCAACTGTCTGCTCCAAGCACTCTCATCTTCCCTCTCTGATCATTGCACAATCTCGATGTCCACCAATGTTTCCTACCAGCGTCGCTCTCGGTTTCACTTCCAGGCCTTCTGGCCGCGCTTAGAGGGGTTCCAGGCAGTGGTGGCGGCAGGTTGGTTTGACGTGGAGCCAGCGGCGGACCCCTTCGTGGACCTGGGGAATAGACTAAGATCTACAGCAAGGGTGATGTCGCGGTGGAGTCAGAGACGTGTTGGCAACATCAAGGAGCATATTTTGATGGCGAATGAGGTGATCCTCCAGTTAGACAAAGCCATGGATTGTCGGCAGCTCAATCAGGGTGAATTCTGGCTCCGGAGTCAATTGAAGAAGCGGGTGCTTGGTCTAGCCTCGCTCGAACGAACCATTGCCCGGCAGCGTTCGAGAATTGCGTGGCTTCAAGAGGGGGACACCAACACTGCGTTCTTTCACATCCATGCTAGCTCGCGGAGGCGGCGGAACCATATTTTCCGCCTGCGACGCGGCGCTATTACGACCACTGAACCCCGGGAGATGTGTTCTGTCGCCACGGATCATTTTGAAAGCCTGCTTGGGGCACCTGTTCAGAGAGATCATGCACTGAATCTTCATGCTCTTAACCTGCCAGCGGTGGATACCTCGGCCCTAGAGGTCCCCTTCTCCGAGGAGGAAGTTTGGGAAGTTATCCGTGCCTTGCCGCCTGACAAGGCCCCCAGACCTTATGGTTTCACAACCCGTTTCTATCAGACTTCTGGCCTTTGATCAAGGATGTGGTTCTGAAGGTGATCTCCTGGTTCGATTCTTCGAATGGACGGGGATTCGAGTGCGTCAATGATGCATTCATCACCCTGTTGCCCAAGAAAGATGGGGCTATGGATGTTGGGGATTTCCGCCCCATTAGTCTAGTCCATAGTTTTGGGAAGTTAGTCTCCAAATTGATGGCGGCTCGATTGGCCAAGTTTTTGCCGATGCTGGTGGATTGCAATCAAAGTGCTTTCGTTAAAGGGGAGGGTGATTCAGGACAACTTCTTCATGGTGAAGCAAACAATCAAGAGTTTGCATCGACGGCGGATCCCATCTCTCATGCTCAAGGTGGATGTGGCCAAGGCCTTTGATTCTGTGGCCTGGCCTTTTCTGTTTGAGGGTTTTGCGACACCGTGGGTTTGGCCCACGCTGGCTGCGGCGAGTGGCTCTACTTCTCTCCTCCTCCTCCACGCGCGTGCTCGTTAATGGTTTAGCAGGGGATCAATTCTGGCATGGCCGTGGACTCAGGCAGGGGGGCCCCGGTTCGCCAATGTTCTTTATCATGGTTCTTGATGTGCTGAACGCAGTGTTCCGCCTCGCCGAGGAGGCAGGTCTGTTTCGCCCGTTGGCTGAGGCCGGGGTGCACCACCGTCTGTCACTGTTCGCTGATGATGTAGTGCTCTTCATCAGACCGTCTGCAAGCGAGGCGCAGATGGTGATCGAGCTTCTACGGCTGTTCGGCGCCGCCTCCGGGAAACTTTGTAACCTGGCGAAGAGCTCCATCTCTCCCATCCGGTGCCAGGAGGTGGATTTGCAGCAGATCATGGATATCCTGGGGTGCCCCATCCGCAACTTCCCCATCCAATATCTGGGGCTCCCACTCTCGATTGGGCGCCTGTCCAAAACTGATCTCCAACCGCTTGTGGACAAGGTTCCCGGGCATGTTCCGACGTGGAAGGCCGGGCTGCTAAAGAAGAGCGGCAGACTGATTCTCATGGACTCTACTCTGATGGCAACACCGGTGTACCATATGCTCTCTCTCGACCTGCCCCCCTGGTTCTTTGAGTGTGTCAACAAGCTTCTGCGGGGTTTCTTTTGGTCTACGTCAACGGAAGCTCGGCGCGGGCAGACAATTTGCACCCCTAAGCTTATGGGTGGCCTGGGTGTAAAGGATCTGCGGCTGCTCAACCATGCCCTCCGCATGTGTTGGAGGTGGCTTCAGATGGTGGATCAGGGCAGACCGTGGCAAGGCCTGGAGTTCAGTATCGCTCATGATGTAGAGGATATGTTCCTGGATTGTACTAAGTGTGAACTGGGCAATGGGCATAGGATCCATTTTTGGAGGGACCAATGGATCGACGGCCGGTGCGCTAACCGAATTGCGCCGAGCCTCCTGAAGTTTGTGACTTGCAGACAGAAACATCATGGTGGCAGAGGGACTCCAGGGTTTACGTTGGGTTGCGGCGATCAGAGGGGCGCCGTCCATCCCCGCCATTGTGGAATTCATGCAGCTGTGGGAGCTGGTTGGTAACCTACACCTGACAGACACGGAGGATCGTACCTCCTGGAAGGTGGCCAACAGTGGGCAGTACACCGCTAAGTCAGCCTACAACGCATTCTTCCTCGGCCGCTCTCTCCAGCCCGGCGCGAAGGAGCTCTGGTTGGCCGGTGCTCCACTCTTGCATAAGCTCCATGTTTCGCTCGTGCTCAAGAACAGGCTTTGGACGGCGGACCTGCAGCACCCACCGGTATGCACGCTGTGCTGCCAAGAAGCTGAGATGGCGATGCACCTCACGATGCAATGCTCATTCGCTAGAGAGGTGTGGCACACGATCCTGCTGCCACTGAGACTACACCGCTTCACCCCGCCAGGACCTCTAACCTAGCGGACTGGTGGCCGCTGCTCGCTGCGGCTGTGCCGAGGAAGAGATGGAAGGAAATCAACTCCTTGGTCATTCTGGTCACCTGCTGCCTCTGGCTGGAGAGAAACTCGAGGGTGTTCGATGGGTTCGCCTCCATGCCGTGGATTGTAGCTAGGAAAATTGTTGAGGAATTTAAGCTTTGGAAGAAAGCTAGGTTGTGTGGAGTGGAACCACGAGAGGAGGAGTAATCTGTTTCCTGGTGTGTGTGGGGGCGTGAGAGACGGGTGACCTATGCTCTCTTTCTTATAAATAACTGTCTATCTTAATATAGAAGACACACAAGCCTTTTGCGTGTTCTTGAAAAAAAAGTACAAACTTTGTATTAAGTGGGCGACACTTTTTATGGATCGGAGGGAGTAGTTTTGATGCCTATGTTATACGTGTTAAAGATAATGCATTTGGATTCTCTCCATTTCCACGGTCCTCTTAGCAGAGCCATATGAATGGAATATAATCGCAAGTATACCATGCCTACACCCATCTATACTTCTTATAAAGCAAAATCCCACTAAGTTTATTTATTTTCTATCTCAACATGCAAGCTATCCACATCATCAATTCTATTAGTCAATCAATTGTCCATGTCGCCTTCACTAATAATTATCAATTTCTACATGCAAACTCAACGTCATCTTATATTTCAAATCATTTAATTGTCCATGTTAATACATTTTTAATACACATATTTTTTGTGTCCAATAAATTTAGTATGTCAACTATGTGAAAGTGCATGGTTGCCCCCATGTGTGGTTTTGGTAATTAATGACAATCTCTATGGACTAATGTTTGTATTGAGCTATATTTGTAGGAGTGTCCATTTGCGTTGCTTGATCTCCATTTGTTGGAGTCAAGGCTAAGGGAAGAAAAGTATGTGTTGATCAAGGCTAAGTGCGAGTTGATCAACACTCAAGCCCAAGTGAAGATATGCCGAAGAGGTGCCTCTCCCATATTGCTGTATGGGGGAGCATCATGTGAATCTTCACCAAGCGAAGCGCAATCAAGAAAGGTGGTGCGTCTTGAGGAGATGAAGATCGTCTTCATCGACCTCAAGTGGATTAATGCGCAAGGCAAAGGTATGATCTTGATAGGGTTTCTATTTTACCAGTCTCATGATGTTAGTTGAGAGACCGGGTTATAGGATAGATAGCCGTACTATCAAGAGAGGCTCTCGACCGAATATCGTGATCGTATCGTCGTAGAGAGCACAAACCTTTGCATCCATGCAATCATCTTTATTTGTTCTTATTTGTCTCTTATCGTGGTGTGGTCTTGGTGCTTGTCGTGCCTGTCATGACAAGGCCAAGGTCACCGAAAACAGTTTTCATATGCGTCTTCTATTGCGGTTTCGGTATTGGAGATTTTGCCGGTTCATCCGTGCGGAAGGTTTCTCTCTTCCATTTTTTCAAAATCTCCTTTACTTGTTTTAATCATTTCCAAGGGTAGCTTTTGTCGTCCTCTTTCCAACAAAATTGGTTTCACGTCATTTGGACTTCATTTGCAAAAGATATAGCATTTTTGGTTTTCAAAATAGAGGTTTAAACTTTCCCATTTGTTTTTATAATATCTTGTTGGACTATGATGTTTCTCTGCATATTCTTGTTGTGCTCATTGTGACGAGTCCAACGAGCCCAAGATCATCGAAAACGGAGTCCGAATGCGAAAGATATGCCCGCTTTCATTTTTGCTCTTCTGCTGTTTTTTCTGTGACCAGTAGTACCGGGGTTCTAGCCGGTAGTACCGGCCGGCCCATGGCCGGTAGTACCGGGCCTTGTACCGGGGCTACTTCCGCTTAAGTTTTTGAGCTTTTGTCTTCTTCCGGTAGTACCGCTGTACTTGCCGGTAGTACCGGCCAGTGGCCGGTAGTACCGGGCCTAGTACCGGGGCTACTTCCGCTTAAGTTTTTCGGTATTGGACCCTCTTGTTTTTTAACCGGAAGTTGCCCGGAAGTGGTTCCGGTAGTACCGGGTCAATCGGTACTACCGGTCCATTTCCCGGTAGTTCCGGCCGTGCGGGTGTTCTCAGCTAGCCGTTGGTCGGCTGGTTTGGGTGGGGGCGGTAGTACCGCCGTTCTTGCCGGTAGTACCGGGTCAACCGGAAGTTCCGGCCCATTTTCCGGAAGTACCGGTCCCGCGGGTTCTGCTAAAGAGCCATTATGTGCTGAATCATGCCGGGGCGGTAGTACCAGCCATAATGGCGGTAGTACCGGCCCTGTGGGATTCTGCACATAACGGTTAGAAATCTGGGAACCTTTTTTAAGGGGCCTTTCTTCCCCAATGGTTCTAACCAACCTTTTTGAACCCTTTGCTCTCTCTCCTCCATTATTGCACATCTTGAGAGCTTGATTCCTCCATTTCCCTCCCATGATTCTTGCCCATTTTTAGGGAAACAAGAGAGGAGATCTAGATCTACCATTCTACCAATCCATTCCTCCTCTAAGTGAGGGGAATCTAGTAGATCTAGATTTTGGAGTTCTTAGTGTTTCTCCTCCTTTTTCTTCCTCCTAAATCCCTTCATAGCATTAGTTGTTTTGGTTGGATTTCGGAGAGAAGGATTTGACCACTTGGTGTGTTCTTGCCTTTTGCATTAGTTGCATCGGGTTGTGCTCTCTACGAAGATTCGTGGGATTGAAGTTGAGAAGCTCGTTACTCTTGGGTGCATTGTGTTCCCAAGAGATTGTGCCTCTTGGGTGCATTGTGTACCCTAGACGGTTCGTGTGCCGCGAAGCCTTCGAGTTGCGAAGCTTCGACAAGATTTGGGAGCCCCCAATTGAGTTGTGGGTGTGTGCCCCAAGAATGGTGTAAAGGCTCCGGATTCCGTCTTGAAGGATTCCGATAGTGGAAGGTGAACCAAACCCTTGGGTGCGGTTCATCGGAGAATAGGGTGAGACCTTTGTGGCATCTTGAGTAGGCCTCTTGTGGCGAGCTCACACCCTCCAACGAGACGTACTCCCTTAACAAGGAGGAACTCGGGAATACATACTCGACTCCGCGTGACTCGGTTATTTCTATACCCGAGCTATTTACTTATGCAATTTACATTGTGATAGCCTTCGTGTTTGAAGTTCTATATCTTGCTATGTCCTTGTTACTTGCCTTGCTTAGCATAAGTTGTTGGTGCACATAGGTGAACCTAGTAAAATTAGGTTGTTGGCTTGTTAATTTAAACACATAGTTTTATTCCGCAATTATCAAGCATTAAACCGGAAAAGTTTTAATCGCCTATTCACCCCCCTTTAGGCGACATCTCGGCATCGTTTGTTCTTTCACTATGGCAAAGTGAATTTAGCATATTTCTTTAAAAAAATTAATGTATCATATTTTATACACTTTATTTACGTAATATAATTTCTAAAGGGTACCTGCTTCAACGCGCCAAATATTTTTAGTCTTAATAAATACCTTCATCCTTTCCTACCATCCACATGGTCTGTTTAAACATACTTTTACTTTAATAGGATACTCCGAGTATCGTTTCCCCGTATCTTTTTTACCTATTTGACTCGACTTTGGTAAAGTAACACCAAATATAACTCTGACATAGTTAAAAAGACAATGCAAAATACTACGTTGAACAAGGCTACATATGAACCCGGTTGGGAAATGCATTTTATAAATGTTCAAAATTCTTGAAAAAATGTTCGCATGTACATTTGCACGCTCGATGTGTGGTTAGAAAGTTTCGCGGAGAAACGACTTTTTACCCTGCCTATGTAAAAAAGAGAAATATACATCACATATATACTGCGATATAGCACCGAAATTTTCTCTTTTTTACCGAGGCAAAAGAAAGTAGTAATTTCGTCACGAAACTAATGTGCAGAGCACATGTTTTGCATCACCTATGAATGGAAATTTTGTTTTGAATTTTTTTGACATGTTTTTACGTCACCTATGCATGTTCCAAATAGGTTCATATGTAACCGTGTTCGGGGAGTACCCCCATTTCGAAAAAAATGTAACCATGTTCTACCTATTCACTCTCACTAAAGACAACTGCTTATTTTCTCGACTTAAAGTATTTGTTGGTCCCCTAGATCACAAAAACATGCCGTAGGGCATGCCTTTGGTCAAACTCCTAAAACTTCGACAATGATCATCATTTTAATTAGTAAGACTAAAACTTCGAATATCACATGTACTAGAAAAGTATTTCAAGATTTTTTTTTGTTTTTATAGTACATATATTTATAGAAATTAGTGATCAAAATTACATCTTGAAGACCGCGTCGGTGTCTAAAAGGACATCTTTTGTGATATGAAGAGAGTACTACATTGAACTACATATTTATAAAATTATGAACTTAATGATAACTCCTTGGCAAAGTTTCTCGTTGTTCAGCTAACCCACAATGTTCAATCTTTGGAACAAGTATCGTTGTGATGTTGTGTCGCATCTTGTCCTGCTTGTGCGTCAATGCCTCAATAGTGAACTGTTCGTCCCCTCGAGTATATATGATCATGTGTTTGGTCAGGTTTATTTTTGGCTTTTGAATTCTAGTTTAAAAGCCACAAAAGCACTATTTTTTATTTTGGCTTATATCATCATGTGACATTATATCCAGTAAAAAGCCAAAAGTCAAAGCCAAAAACACCTATTTAGATGCTTTTTTATTTATAAGCTAAAGTTTAAAAGGCCATAAATAAACCTAAGCAAACACACCCGACGTTAGATCCAATTTTGCATGTGTGGTGGTATTATGAGTGTGATTGTGGCATGGTGCTGTGTTTTGGTGTGCGTTTTAATTCAAAAAATAATTTATTATAATTATATGGTACCGTAGCAAGAGTAGAGCTATAACTTACAAGATTTGCAAGCTCGGTATTCAACCCGAACATCCCACAGTGGTTCAAGTGTCACAAGCTGCACCGTGCTGTGCGGCCTAAAAACTTTTGAAAGCTCAGACAAATAATTCTTTGATGCCATTTTCTGAACAAATTAATTGTTGTAAAAATTCATGTAAACGAGGCTCGGATAAGAACGGCCACGCGCCACGCACAGCTACAGCTTACAAACAGTACGTGCACTGCTCTCAATCCCGAATAAAACGGCCACGATCTCCGTTTATAAATCCCAACGGATACGAGGCCGGCTCCGTCCGTTTCGCCGTTCCGTTTAATTTCCTCGACTCCGGTCTCCCGTTGCGCAACGAACCGTCACCGCCTATAAATAGGGTGGTCGGGCGCAGGGGCCATCCCCTTCCTTTTCCTTCCGAATTTCTTTTCCCTCGTCTCGTGTTCTTATCCTCCTCTGCTACCTTGCTCTGCGCTGGGGTTTCTCTAGGGTTTCTCCAGCAGCCCGGAGATACAGATCGAGGGCCCTCTGCAAAGTCCCGAGTGGCCTGCATCGGCGAGGTCGGGCCTACGTCGGCGAGTCAGAGTTCGGGCTGTGTCAGCGAGTTCGTTCGTTCATCTAATCGAGGTACGAGATGGCTCTCGCTTGGGGATTCATGGGGTGTAGGAGTCGATCGTAAGGATGTTGTTCCGAGCGCGAGACTCCAGCCCCAGTTTCTTCATTGCCAGAGCTCCTTTTCTCCTATTTTACCCTGCTCGTTTCCAAGATTTATGCTCCATCTGCGTTCACCGTTTCTTACTGGCATGTGCGGATGTGCCTACTCTTCGTTGTGGTAGTGCCTGAATCTGTGCGTCGTTTATTGCTGTGGCATGTGCGGATGTGCCTACTCTTCGTTGTGGCACCTGCCCGGGATCTAACCAGAAAACAACGTTGAAGCTATAGCATAAATTAGCTGGTGATTAGCATTTATATGGGCAAATGGCCGGCGGCCGGATGCGTCCTGTACTTTGCCCAGGCTCTGCATTTCAGCTGGCTTCGCCACTGTGTGGGGCTCGAATGTATGCTGAGAATGCAGATCTGTTAGTTGATTTAGTTACGTCTGGGTTAGGTTGGACGAGGGTTGATTTTGGGTGGGGAATCGACCTGGGGTGAACCGGTGAGCAATCATCTACGTCATTGTGGTGATAGAACGAAGATGGTACTGGTGTAGATCTGTTATTGGTAGGAACTAACAGTTACTATGCAAAGATTGGAACAGAAGGGGGAGAAACAGGTAGCTTGCTGATGTTCAAAATTGCCTCTAGTTCGTTATGGTTAATGCCTTATTGGCAGAACACAACGTGAACGAGTCTTGGCACATGGGAATGTTGTGCAACGGTATATTCTTCATGGGACATTGTGTGGATAGGTTGTGCCGTTTTCTGGCTTAAGTTCCAAAGGATGTGCTTAGTGCATCTTCTAATTTGAAAAGAGGAGCATGGCGCTACTTGCCCTGTCCGTCTAGAGCTCGACATTGAGGCACAATTCAAATATATTGGTGGAATCAAAAGCATGTATGGCGAGCCATGGTTGATCTTCTCTGTTTGGTATGGGACTATAATGGCTCTTCAATCGAGCAATTCATATATGAGCCTTGTTTGCTTTTTTTCAATCAATCTACCGATTGAATCTCACCCATTGTTGAGTATGTGCTGAATCATAACATCCTTTCACTTACGCTTAACTCTTCAACAAATACTATCCTAGAGTTAATGTGGTCGCGCCATTCTGAGAGCTGAATTGGCTTGTGCACGTATTTTACTTGTTACTTGTCGAAGTGTATTTTTTATACAATTTCTCAAAAACTATTACTCTCTTTGTACCAAAATATAAATCATGTTTTGTGCATGGTCTTTGATGTAGGACTTTGACAATTAATATATACTCCCTTCGGTACATATTGTGCTGAATCAGATGTATCTAGCACTAAGGCCCAGTTCTTTTGACAGCTTAAAAAATAATCTGCCCCAAGATGTATCTAGCACTAAGCCCAGTTCTTTTGACAGCTTAAAAAATAATCTGCCCCCTCCCCAGCTTATTTTATAAGCGATCTGGCTTATTACTTGTAGATTCTAAACTAGTCATCTAACTAAACTAGAAACTCCAAATAATAAGCCGGGTGGCTTATAGTCATCCTATTACTGGGGAGGGGGTAGCTTATTTTTTAAGCTGGCAAAAGAACTGGGACTAAAACATGTTTAGATACATCCGAATTAACAAACTAATATGACCAGAGGAAGTACTAAATTATATATATAAAGAACGTATAAATGGTATTTTTGCATTTGTCAAAATTCTTTCATTTCATATATCTATAGACTAATTTTGTGGATATATTATAAGTACAAATCATAGTCAAAGTTGTAAGTAGTTGACTTAACCGTGTAAAAAGCCCCTTTACTTAGTGTACCTATGTAACCACCATATATACCCATAAATTAGTTCAAGCGCACGAAAACCATAGCCACCATGGTAGTAGTTGAAGTGGAACGTCTATCCTTCTTTCATGGTGTGGGTAGCCCCACCTATATGTCCTATACCCATTGAGGAGTTGGTGGAGGTGAACCAAAAGGTTGGCATTAAGGTTGTTGATCTCTTGTCGTGATGCACTATTAGGGTTTATTAGATGTCTCATCTGGTTGAGGCACTTATTGCCAAACCCTTCCAAATTGCTTGGCTAAACGGCTTGGCTAAGTTGGTTGATCCACTCGGCTACTTTTGAACTATATGTGTTTAATTAATTATTTAACGTTTTGAGGCTTGTAATATATCTTACTATTTATATGGCCCATGTGATGTAACAATTTTTTTCCAAACCAACTTACTAAGAATTTTCTAACTTCTTGTTAATTTCTTAGTAAATGTTGAGTATTTGCTACATTTTGTTATTCATATGGCACATGTGTCATTGGAGCAACTAGGCGCTTGATTTGTAGCCTAAGGTTACGCCCTAGCCGTCCATGGTCGTAGTCTCGTAGATGTGGCTTATCATATTTTGTTAGCCCTATGTTTCACATGTCGTAGGCATGGTTTCTTGTCAAAGGTGTAATAGTCATCATCCAGATATGTGGTTTATCATACTTTTAAGCCGTATCTTTCACTTGGCATAAACTGATTTCTTGCCAAAGGTTAGTTGTGCCAATATTAGGCATTGACCAAAACTTAAGTCTATTGACTTGTGCCGAGGCCCTCGTCCTCCCTTTACAAGTCTAAAGATGACACCTATACTTCAACTACATATGGCCAATGAACATGCCTTGAGGTTGGCACCATCTGAAAATCACCTGGTCAAAATTTGTGTTTCTAGAAAATTGCGACTACCAATCAATGTAGAATGATTGTGTTGTGTTTTCTTTGTAGATATTGCTTAGGTGCAATTATTTCCATGCGTGTTTGTATATTGCTACCCATCAAAGACGTCGAGGCTAGTTTGTAGACTATCGTAGAGAGATGGGCACATGCAAACGAGTCATGAAGGAACCAAGTAGACTCTGGAAATTGAGCGCAGAACAAGCAAGAAAAACTCGACAACATTTGATGGCACCGAGGGCAAACATATATAAGGATGCTAACAAAAGAGTTGATGTTGTTTCTGCAACCAAGAAAACTTGTCGAACTCCTCCACAGAAGAACATCAAAAACGATTTGGCACAACCCTTGTCTTCAAGGTTGAACATTGGTTCCTCAAGGCTAGGCAATGGCGTTGTTTCTCTAGAGATGAACATCGGAAAGCCTATGCGTGCTTCCTCAATGCCCATCAATTTCTTGGTTACTCCCCAGATGAATGTAGGCCTGCTTCCTCCACGAAGGAACAAAAAGAAGTCTTTGACCTCTTCGTTAAGGCCAAGCGATGGTCGTGTTTCCCGACAGAAGAATTCAGGATCTCCCCCAAGTATGAACAATGGTAAGATTCCTTTGCAAAGGAAAAAAGAGAATGCTACGCCCTCTTCCTCAAGGACCAACAATGGCCTAGGTTCTCCAAGAAAGTATACCAAGGAGCCAATGCCCTCTTCCTCGAGACCGAACAATTATGTGGTTTCTTCACATAAGAATAGAAACTTTTCCTCTAGGCCCAACAATGGATCAGTCTCTCTGCGAAAGAATGTCAAGAAGACTCCGTTGTCTTCCTCAACGCCGAACAATGAGCTAGTTTATCCAAAGGAGAACACCAAGAGGCATAAACCCTCTTCCTCAATGCCGGACAATGGTGGAGCCTCCTCGTCGAAGAATATTGAGATGCCTAGGCCATCTCCCAAGTTTTCCACTAGGCCCAACAATGGACCGATCTCTCCACAAAAGATTGTCAAAAAGCCTAAGCCGTCTTCCTCAATGTTGAACAATGGGCTAGTTTATCCAAAGGAGAACACCAAGAAGCGTAAGCCCTCTTCCTCAAGGCCGGACAATGGTGGAGCCTCCTCGTCGAAGAATGAGATGCCTAGGCCAGCTCCCTCAAGGACACACAATGACATGATTTCTTCGTCGAAGGATACTGAGAAGTCTATGCCCTCTTTGTCAAGCCCGAATGGTGGCTCGGTTCCTCCGTCGAAAAATATTGAGCAATTTATGTCCGCAAATTCTAGGCCCTCTCGCCTTCGGGGTGAATTTTCCTCGAGAAAGCCTACCTTCACAAGGTCGAACAATGTCTCGCATTCAACTTTAAGCATTTAACAAATCGCCGCCCTCACTAGTGCATGACAATTCATTCGATGTCGAAATGAGCACTCAAGTTCGAAGCGAAGAACATTTGAAGGCGAAGGAAGCTTCAAATTCTAGCTTAGCGTTGAAGGAGGGTAACCAAGTCACGCAAGGTCTCCAACCCCAAACAGCCAAGGCATCTTGCATGAGCAATAACATGGAGCAGACTGTAGAATCAATGAGTATGCACATTCAGCTTGATAGTAGAAAACAGAACACTGCCCTCGCAAATGATGGAAAAGCCAATGACGGAAAGTCTAAGAGTAAGATGACAGAACCATTGTTGGAAGAGAAGCTTGATTCACATGTGAATGATGATAGTGCAAAAGAGAATTTTAGGCCAAATAAGAGAATGAGAAAATATATGTATGATGAAGATAAAGATGCCGGTGACGATGATGGTGATCAAAATCTTGTGGGTGTTGAAAGTGGTACTGCTGTGATAACAGAAACTGTTGCCGTCAAGGGTTGTCATACCAGAGGCTCTCCTCATTTTGTGTCAGAATCTCGGAAGCTGCGACAGTATAGTTCCCTTCCCATCGATCAACATATTTGGAGGTATGACATCTGCTTTCTTTTTCCATTTTGAAGTGTTGTATGTACTAACTAATGTTTTTGGTTGTTTATTTAACAGTGGAATCATCAAGACATGCACCAAGGAATATGTTTCATTGGTTGCACATTTGTCAACCAAATACTGCGAGAGGGTGTCGAAATTGTCAAGATCATTGCAGCCAGTGCTTAGAGTAACAAAGCTTTCTAGGCTGGAGGCATGGCCCAAGAGTTTTGAGACATCAGGACCCACCGATGATAACATTGCTTTGTATTTCTTTCCGGATAAAATGAGGTGTCTTGCTACCCTTTGACATTGATTTGATTTGCATCACCTCTATCTTATGCAGCATTTGGAATCTAATCATTACTGGTTTCTAACTGTAGGCAAGATGCAGACCTGGATCAACTAGTTAAAGAAGTTGTAGAGAATGATCTGGTCTTACGAGCTGTTATTAATGAGGCTGAGTTGCTGATATTTCCTTCTGTTTTGCTGCCTGAACAATACCGAAGTACGTGTCCTGCTCTTGTTCTGTTTTTTTGTTGCAACCGAAAATGATGCTGCACCTGATTTGTAGCGTCATTAATATTGAAGTGTAGACATACTATTCATCCTTTAGAAACAACTGAAAATCTCGTGAAGCTGTATGTAAGCTTTTGTTTACATTGTAATCTTTTGCTCATGGCCATATACCATACTTATTGCTTGCAGCGTTCCAAGGGAAAGCCTACCTGTGGGGGGTATTCAGGCCTAGACAAGAGAAGTTTGACATAATGGAAGAAAAACATCTCGAAGGCCATTGTGCACAGGAAGAGATGGGGAAACAGCATGCCTCGCATGGTGGTGTGGGAAAGGAGGACCACATGGCTGTAGGATTGAACACGGGTGTTGGATTTGAAGCTCCAGAAGAAGCAAATGAGCAAGGTATGGAGCCGGAACAGACTCCTTCAGCTCCTACCATACCTGCTTCAATGTGTGCCAACGATGGACAGATCCACCCAAGCTTCAGTGTCCCCACAGGAGCAGTGCTTTTTGTTGTTCGTCAAACTCCAAGACTTGAGGTCTTCATCGATGAGCTGCAGCGCGAAGGTGCTGTTGTGGTTGCAATGCGAGGGGAGATGATAGGGTCAGGTCTTGGCCAGGCAATGGCAACAGGGTTGGAGAGGACCCCGAGCTCATCCTGACGTGCCGCCATGGTGTAGGGCTGTAGGCTGACCAAAGCCTTGACATGTTGTGTGTGAAATGGCAGCATGTCTGCTGTACTTTGTAGGTACTAGGTAGGAAGTGAAGTTGGATCCGAGCCTTGGTCGACCTTTGCATGCAGCACTATCCTGCGTGCCTGAAGGAAGTCTGCTCATAAGGTTCAGCTTTTTGCATCCTTGGTAGTAAACTAATCCAGTTGAGTAGTGGTTAAGAGTATCCCTGGTACTATTCTAGTCAAGTACGTAAATGTTACATGTATCCTTTTGTGTTTGCAGTTCAGTGGAACTCAGTTTGTGCCAACTTCCATCTCTAAATATTCTCACATCAGTGCACGTGTTCTCCAGATGCATATAGTTCTTGTGGTAGTATATATGTATTGTTCGCATCTGATTTGGTTGCCTTGTACTCCGTATTACTTTTCTGCTTGCCAACACGTTTGAGATAAGCGGTGCACTTGTTTTCGCAGGCATGTCAGATTCATCAATGTGGTTTTTACTTCTCGTGGATAAGAGGTCTTTCATTACTGATGTTTGACCGAGTTTAAACTCCAACTTGTTTGTGACGGTTGCTGTCTCTTTTCTGTCGTGCCACTGTTTCATTTGGCATTGCATGCTGAGTTCTTTGCTCTTGAAGACATGTGAATTCCTTACATCAGTGGAAGACGTGTGAATCTTGTTCATCGGGGTGCCAGGTTCGGAAATTGTTTTGCTCGACTGTTGTATTACTAATCGGTCCATACCTAGCTCAAGTGCTTGCTATAAGAAATAAAGTGTTGGTCTTGTGCAACATGGACATCGGACAAAATTGGGGCGTCAGCGAGTTTGCACAGAGACCCAACGGCTGTTCCCCTGGAGAACAAATCTGAACTAGTGTGATTTCTCTGTCAACATGATTTGAACTAGTATACTACATAGTAACTGAAAAAGTGTCTTTGGTCCAGTGATCCTGATATTTTCTAATATTTGAAAAATATTTACGAGTTTCAAATAAATTGAAAAAAAAACCGGATGTATCCAATGGTGTATCCCACAAACTTGTAAATATATCAAATTCAAATTACTTTGTATTTTAAGCTACACAAAAAATGAAAAAAACTGATAAATTTGGAGATTTGAAAATAAACATACTCCATTTTCGATTTTTAAAAAATACAGGTGATCCTAGGAGAACGAAATCTAACACTATTGATAAACCATATTTTAATTATTGAAATTAATAAGATTACATACAAACTATGACCAAAACGGGCATTTGGTCTAGTGGTATGATTCTCGCTTAGGGTGTGAAAGGTCCCGAGTTCAATTCTCGGAATGCCCCAACTTTTTTTTTTTTGGCCTAATCACAACTAAGAATAATCAAATAGGAGGTGAGCGAGCTTGTTCATATGCAGATACATAGCCGGAGATTGTTGGCCGGGACACGACTTCTATCAATTCTCCTTCTTTTGAAGACCACTGCGATGTCAGAAAACGTGTAGCTTCCGCGGAGTTGCATATACCGTTCAACGGTAAACCAAATTATGAATAGCCTTGTACTCCTTGGCCGTGCCGTCCGGTGTCTGAACTGAAGAAATTGTGTTCCGTGCTTGGGGAGCTGTACCTGCCTCGGTTCGTCATGCAAACATAAATAAGATGGTTGATCTCGAGTCAGTTTCATGTTGATTGGTCTTGCTTCTCTGGAAAATATGTTCCTTTTCTTTAAATTGTAGGCCGAGTCCCAGCGTTAAATTAATAACGTCAAATTGGCGGAAGATACAAGAGTGCACATCCAGATTACAACCAACGCCTAACACACACAAAGCGGCGTCCATAAAGCGGCGTCCATGGGCCAGCCAAACTGGTGCCACATCCACAACAAGCCACTCCCCAGTCTTCACGCCGCCCCTGCGACCGTAAGCACCGGGCAGCACCCGAGCCACGACCCCCCCCCCCCCCCCCCCGCCGGAGCGCCACGGGTCCCACCTACCAGGGCCGCCGCCCTGGCAACCAGAGAGTCCACCGTCGCCCATCATCGAAGGAGACAAGCTGCTCGCGCGAGGCCAGCCACCCCGGCCACCGCAACAAGCACAACTCCACGACCACCTGCCCACGTCATCCTCCTCGACACCCACACCACCTCGCTCCTCCCCAACACACGCCGCATGAAGCATCGAAGTCGCACGTGAAGCCCACGATCTGGATCTGACGAAATTTCAATCTGCATCTGGGCGCAGAGGCACCACCAGGCAGCGCCACGCACATGCACCCTAGCCGTGCGTGAGCCCCTCCCAAGGGTGGATCTGACCGCCTACCACACCCGCTGCTGGGGAACATCTTGGAAAGTCGTCATCGGGGAGAGGTGAGGCTGTACGAGGTGAGAGAGGAGGGGGGAGGAGAGGCAGGACTAGAGAAGGAGAGTTCGGAGGAGCCTCGTCACCGTCGTCGGAAGGCTGGCGGCTGCCGCCGACGGCGGCGAGGGGGAGAGGCGGCTGGAGGAGGGAGAGCGGCTAGGGTTTGGGGAGCGCCCCGGTGCCGCCTAGGAGCGAGCGGAACGGGAGCTAGAAGTGTTTGGCTCGGAAAATATGTGTTCCTTCGATCCCGGCCGTGCCTTTTTCGCTTCATGTTCACGTACCATGGCTAGTTGTACAATCCCGCATGTGCCGCTAGGTTTAAGTCGATGTCGGGTTAGGAAAAATCAAGAATTCAGGGTTTGGTTCTCGCTATACAATTGTTTTCTTTCGGTGGTATCTGTGTGATTTGATCTAGCCCGAGTACGACTCTTTTTGCGTTCGGCTAGATCATCATAGACTATATTTTAGGAAAGATCCGTACTAATTCTACACGAATACTGAGGTGAGGAGTGCTCATGTACTTTTCAAACATTATTTTGCACAACAATTAAAACAAAGTAATGACTGTGATCAGAGTTGCTAACCCATGATGTGTGCTCGACATGGGGGAGACCTGCGTGATCAGAGTCATTAGTGTTTTTTAATTTTCATGCAAAATAACTTCCCAAAAAGCATGAGAGCACTAGATAGGGTCAAAATTGAAGCAAGTCATTATGATTCAAGCAAATGGCGCATTGAGCATGGGCTTTCGAGACGCCGCTAAAAATTGGGCAATCCTGTCTCCACCCCTGAGGTCAGCTGACGCCGCTCTGAGCATGGGCTTTCGAGATGCAATGTATGTCGGAGAATGGTCCCAGGAACTAGGGATGTCTCTCGAGGTATCGTGTAAGGGCTGAACGCGGAGTCAAACAACCCTCAACTTGCTCCGGCGACGGTGCTCGTTGGACTCGCTGCGGGACGCACTGCAGAGATGGACACAAGATCTTACCCAGGTTCAGGGCCCTCTTTGGGAGGTAAAACCCCTACGTCCTGCTTTGGTGTATTGCACTGCTTGGAGAGGTTACAGTATAGGGAGAGCTTGGAGAGCTCGAGGTGGCTAACAATGGCTAACCCTAGAACAGCACTAGAGCTTCAGACCTCAGATCTAGGGTGTGGACTCAGGAATCTTGGAACCCCTTACTTGAGCATGCTCCCCCTCCTTTTATAGGTGTCCTGGGCCTCTTCCCCCAAATAACTTGGCGGGAAGGGCTACCACATGGCGACGAAGGAGGAGGACAGGTGCACGATAAAGAGGCAGTCCATGGACGCGGTCCATGGCAGGGAGCGGCGTCACCAAAGCTGGAAAAGCCACCGGCCAGCCAGGACGGTGGGCTGGCGCTGCTGAGGTGGGAGGTGACCCACGGTGACGTCGCCCTTGGAGCGTAGCTGCAGATGGTCCCCTTATCACCAAAGTGGCAATCCTGGGGGCACCTTTGCTTGGTGCAGCTTTGTTGACTGCTTTATACATGGAAACAGCAACTGTGGCGTCGTCGTCATCGCGCGCAGGCGCGCGCGTCACTCTGCACATGGCGCAGAGCCCATGTGCGCTCTGCCGCGGAGGCAGAGATGGCTTCGTGGAGAAGGAAACCGGCGAGGCAAAAGTCCTCGCCGAGCCTTTCGGCTTGGTGAGGTCCCTCGCCGAGGAAAAACCCTCGCGAGGCTTGCCAGGCTTGGAGAGCCTGGTCCTTGGCGAGATCTTCTGGAGAGTGTAGAGGGTCGTGGCAGGCCGGCTAGTGGTACCCTGGTTTCCACTACGCCGACAATGTACATCGCCGGTGGTACTTCTCAGACAACATCTCCTTCCAGGTGGTCCAGACGTCCAGTCCCATCGCTCACTCGTCGACTCTTAGGTGTTTAAGGACGGATGGTGTGTTGATTGTGTCATTTTAGAGATAGAGTCGGTTCGAGGATACCTCCTTTTGCTCATGACGCGGTTAGGGAGTTCGGTGTACTCTCCACGTTCGTGGTGGGAGACGATTCAAGAAAAATCAGGGTCCAAATAGAAAAATAACATTTTGTTCCAAGTCAAATAAGGAATTTTCTCGTGTTATATCCGGGATGAGCGCCGACGTCCCTTATCTTTACTTCCACACGGTTGACACGTGGACACAGCTGACGGTAGCATACATTGTACTATGGTGTGTTGATATTTTTCGGTCACAGCAACTCCAAGTCGTACTGCCGACTCCTACTCTTCGGATCGAACACCGTGGCGGACGCATGCAGGTTCCACATTTTCTTCGACATTAATAGATCGTTACAAAGCTGTATGCTCCCGTTCCGAATATTTGAACTATTTCAAACATGACGCTTTGAAGTTGACATTTTGAGAACATGTCACCGTTCATCAGAATGATATGTACAAACCAAAGTTTAAAATAACGAGATATGCTTCTTAGTGGTGACAGTTTCCACTCTAAGAAAGCTATAGCGACGCTAAGCCACTTAGCATATTTTCCAAAAAGAGGAGAATTTTCAGGAAATTTTGGCATGATATATTCATATTATCTTAAAATAATACTAGAAAAGTGCGCATCATATATTTATATCATCTAAAACAATAAAAAAACTTAAACATAAATTCATTGTTTAATAGATTCAATGATAAAAACATGTACCAAAAAGCATTACACAAGATATATGAAGTTACATAAGTGCATATTACATACCAGTCCAACTTTCAAATAATAAAATTGTACTACGCATAAATATAAAGTTGCGCGGTAGGATTCAATCAGTTTTTTCTGGGGCTGGGCGGGAAATAGCGTTTTTTCGTCGGATTTAGTGTTTCGGCACGATTTCTCGCGAGATTAGCGAGATTTTCCATGTAACGAAAAATATGCATAGCGTTAGCGTGAGGACGCTGAATTATAGCACCGAAATAGCGCGCTATTTTAAACTTTGGTACAAACCAGCAAGAACTGATCCATGTTGCAACACGCATGTTGCACTGCACGCTGCAGCATGCAAATTCTAACACGGCAGGTGATCACTAGCTAGAGGTATCTAGAGAGCAGATAGGCGCTGACGCAGGGCGACCCGCACCAGACGGCGGAGTGCATCCTCAGCACAGCCCTCGCCGTCTCCTTCACGGCCGGGTCGCAGTCCGCCTGCAGCACGCAGCAGAGCTTTCCCACGGCGCCCACGCGCGCCATCTCCCGCACCACCTCCGGCGACGCCGCCCTGCCGCACACCGCCGCCAGCACGCGCACCGCGCACGCGTCGGCCGCCGCGGACACGCGGAGCACCCGCCTGGACACCACGGCGACCCCCGCCGGATGCGCCGCCACGGCCGCCCGCCCCTCCGCGCACGCGCACAGCCGGGCCAGCAGCGCCATGACGAGCTCCGTGACCCGCCTGCTAGTGCCGCCGCCGAGGGACGAGGGCCAGGACGCTAGCTCCAGCTCGATCGCCTCGTGCGCCGCGCCTGCCTCGGCGATGAGCGCGCGGTTCTTGCCGCTGGCGTCGCACGCGTTGATGAGCGCGCGCAGCGCCGCCCGCGTCGCGCCGGGGGACACGGTACGGTCGCGCACCACCGCCGTCACGGCGCGGAAGAGCTCTGGACGCAGCCGCTCGAGCAGCGCCGCGTCGGCCGCCGCGGTCACCGACTCCAGCAGGCGCACCGCGCTTTCTCTTGCTGTCACGTCGCCGACGGAGTAGTTCTCGTCGTCGAGCACGCGCGTCAGCGCGTCGACGAGGTCGTCGATGTTGTCGCCGACGAAGGGCCGAATCTCGTCGGCGGAGACGTCGAGCGCGTCGACGAGACGCAGGCATGCTTCGAGGGTGGGCATCGGCATCGCTGCGGCCCGCGAACTCTTCTTGCCGCAGGACGCGAACAGACGGAGCGCGCGTTTGAGCACCCCGGCACGCACCATGCACCGCCGCGCCACGCCGCTCAGGGCAGCAGCCGCCGCCGCCTCGCGGAGCACGTCATCTGCGGGGAAGGAGTCCGAGGACATCACCCTGGCAACGATCGCGTCGAAGTCGTGCGCCGACGACGGCCGCGCCGCGGCAGGGGCCACGGCCGTCGACGCGGGATTCCAGGAGAGGATGAGGCGGCGGAGGGTGTGGTTCGGGGTGAGGTCGGCGGGGGCGAGGGGCCGGCCGGTGACGGGGCAGGTGGCGTGGCCGTCGGCGAGCCAGCGCTCGATGGCGCGGCGGTCGTAGGAGATGCCGGTGGGCGCCGTCACCGGGTCCTGCATGGGCTGCAGCGAGATCGGGCACACGAAATGATGCGGCGCCATGCCATTGCCGCCACCCGACGTCTCCATGTGTACGCAAGCGAGCAAGTGAATTCATTAGTCCATGGGCAGGTCGTAGCTATATAAGTAACCTCGGAGCTCCAACCTCGGAAGGAAGAAAACACTAGCCAGCAATGTATCCACACAGTGTGATCATGTCCTCACTCGATCATGACATATATATGCCACGGACATTGAATTTGGAATCCGGCGGAGCCGAGAAGACCGGTGTGGTCTTCGCCACCGGCGCTGACCATCTTTTCCATTTTCTTTCTTTCGTTCACTTCTTGATTTGTTTTCTGTGTATTCACTTCGATCGCCTGCGTACGAAGCTGTTTGGAATGCTGAAATTTGCATAGATCGTAATTAAATTTGTTCAATGCCACGTGAAATTTGCATAGAAGAAGCGTTTCCGGCGGGCCTTGTGTTTAGTTAACATACCACGCACTTGATCATCCACATCATCCGATCATGTTTCTGGTTAGTTAGAAGATTTGTTCCATGAGGTCGTTTTCATCAAACGTTGATTCAATACAGAGATGAGTGATAGTAGTACAAAAAAGAAGTTGAGGTCGTTTTTGTCAAATCCAGAAGTAAATACTGAAGAGACTTTGGAACAAACACCTTAAATGGCCGTGACCGTGACGCACGTTTCTTTTTGACCAGCTGAGGCATTGCTTTGACCCGACTTTTGGTTTGACCCCAGGCCAGCTTTTTTGCTCGATCGCTTGTTCGGCTAGCTGTACTAGGAAACGGATGCTCCTATGTATCCGGCCGTAAGTAACTGCTTGCCGCCTTGACTGGGCTGGACTAGAGCGAATAAAACCCCATATCCCGATGCTATGCACACGCGTTTTTTAAATTTTAGCTTTGACCAATAATTATCTAAAATATATAAATATTAATCCTTGTTCCGGGAGAAATCCTTGTTCCGATTATCGTTGGGCCCCCTTTAGTTCACAGATCCTGCCTCCTCTCCTCATGCATCGAGCAGAGTTTGGGTCTCGGCATGGGCTTCGATACTGGCATGTCCGATGTGTTCTTCCGTGCTTCTTTGTGTTACTGTTGCGGTTGAGAGTGTAGAGGCGATAACGATGGCGAGCAACCGGTGGTCTATTGCCAAGGACCGGTCGGCGCAAGCCCCGCATATTGTCAAAGTCGGAGTTGTTTGTCGTTGACGCGTGTGGCCGAATGTTGGCATGAGCCCTGCATATTGTCAAAGTTCCGGTTGTTTGCAACGAGGAGTTCGTCGGTGTTTGTCGAACGTGAAGTCTGAGTCGCTTGCTCAAAAAAGAGTTGATGCAGCCCAACCCAACGGCATCACCATGTCAAGCATCCCAACGCATGCCACGTCAACATGGATGTCAAAGGTGAACTCAATCCTCTCTACGAACCCCAGTACCCCGCCTTTGGATGGTATACTACCTAAGGCTCTACCCCTGTGCATTTATAGGTGTCACACGACGAGTACGGACGCCAAGGGAGACGCCGAGGGAGCCCAAGAGTCGAAGCCATCCAAGGCGTACGCATGGAAGCGGAGAAGGAAGAAGACTCTGCAGCTGCAGGGAGCGATACTACCGCCCGGAGGCCGGTACTACCGCCAGGTTGGCACTACCGCGCCACTACCGCCTGACTGCCCGGAAAAAGCCTTCTATTGGAGGTCCGGTACTACCGGGCTGGGACCGGCACTACCGCCCGGCTGGTACTACCGGTCCACTCGGGCCTGCGTGCCTAGCCAGGGAATATTCCCTTATATCTCCTTTCCCCACCAACCCTTTTGGCTTGGCCTATATATAGGACCCTACTCCCTCAGATCTAGGGTTATGTAAGGATAGAATTAGACTAGACACTTGGGCTTGTGCTCATCTCTCCCTTTGTGGAGAAGATCCCCTTGTGGATTCAAGGCTCCTCCTTAGATGTATCTATTGGAGTGATTCAAGGTTCCCTTCTTGCGCAAAGTCTCTCGTGTGGAGAATTCTACTTCACCATCTCTCTTCCCCACGATTCTATCGCGCGCTTGCCGATCTTTGACATAGGGATTCTACCTCGCGGTCTCTCCTTTGTGTGATTCTATTGGGCCGGTTGGACCGACCGGTGAGGAAAACGCGTCCATTGTATCGGGTTTGTGTTCTTGTGTGCGTTCGTCCACTCGTTCGTCAATCCGTGAAGATCGGGCCACCCTAGAGGGCTTAGTCCGCACCATATGGTATCAGAGCTCAAGGTTGCCACAGATTTGACCTTTGTTTCCCCCCAATTCCCCCCAATTTTTCTTTGATTTTGCCAATTTCGAAAATTTCCACAAAAAATAGCCTCAATTTGCTTTTGGACCGATCTGAGATTTGAGTGTATTTTGGTAGGTTTTGATCCATAGATCCATTGCTATACTTATTGATCTACCTCCGTTTGCGTTCTCATGGCCTAATTCTAACGTTTTCCCCTCCGATTTGATGCTTAAAGTTGCTATCTTCCGCCCAAAATCGCGTGCAAAGTTGTCCCGGGCTCAAATCTGAGAAAACCCGTGTTTTCCGGTACTTCCGGGCTACTTCCGGCCTATTTCCGGATTTTGCTTTTGTTAGAGGTCCGGTACTACCAGATTTGGGGCGGAACTACCGGAATTTCCGGTACTACCGGGGTTAGGGCGGTACTACCGCACCTCTTCCCGAGCAGAAAAACTGCTTCACGGTTTTGGCCATAAATTTCACATCCGGACTCCGTTTTTGGTGATTTTCATCTCTAATCGAAGCTACCGATAAGCTCTACATCACCACGGTGGTTAATCCATCATCTACTGCCACCAAATTTAGTGATCAAGGAAGGGACATTCCACCATAAGGGTGAAGAATGTCGACAAAAGGTATAACATCCTCAAATCTTCTCCCACCTTGCCTCACTTGTTAGCCAAGCCATTTGTGCCTATCTATCCTATTGAAACTTGCTCATTTATGATTGCTTGGGCTTTGCACACTTGATACGTTGTAGTGTTCCGAGCAAATGTTGTATGCGCTAGTTGATATAGTTTTTGTTGGCAAGCAAAGTGAGAGGAAAAATAATAAGACTAGAAAAAGAGAAAAGAATAAAAAAAAGAAGAAAAAAGAACGAGCCTATTTGCCTGTAACATCCCAAGATTTTCAAAATTTTAAAAATTTAGAAAGATCAAAAACTTTTTGATGTTTAAGGTTTAAACCTCAAAATCATGCATGGCATTCATCAGCATCATTGATTTGTTGCATTTTAAAATAGTTATTTTGGGCTTTTAAAACAAATTTGGGTTTTAATTTAATTTATTTTGACATAAAGGGTGCTAAGCAACCCTTAGGTGTTTTATTATTATTTTTTTATTTTTATTTTTGTGGAAATAATAGTTCAAAAATATTATATGTTTAATATGATTTCTTAAAATTATTTTGAAGAGTTTTGAATCTGTTTGGATTCAATGTTTGAAACAGAAAATAGAAAAGATAAGGGACAAAAAAAAAAGGGTTGAACCACCCCGTGCCAGGCCGACCCAGCCAGGCCGGCCCAACAAGGAGCATCCCACAAAGAGCAGCCCGCCAGCCCCCTATTTTTTTTCTTCTCTTTTGTTTTTCTTCCTTGGGCCGACCCAGCCAACCCGGCCCAGATAGACCAGCCCAGCGACCGAGTCTTCATCGTGTGGACGAGCGTTTCCTGTACGTTATCACCATGGCTACCTCCACCTCTTCCCCTCCTTCTCTAGGACGTTGTAGATCTTGAAACGGCTCGACTTCAACACGAAAATTACTGCTCATTAGATCAAGGTCTCATTCAGAGTTTTATAACCCCATTTAGTGTCTTAATACTTCCAAACCATTTCGGTGAACCGAATGCCATCGGTCGGCACCCATCTCCTGATCTCCCTCCTCATTTCTTATAAAGACAATCTGATCGCGTCACATTACAACCCTTGGCTTTCTCCACCACTTACCTGAACAAACTTTCTTAAGAGGACCTCTGTACAGCCCGTGCCAACCAACGCCAACTTCAGCCCCAAACCGAGTTCATCACCAGATCTTGTCGTCCACGGTGAGCCTCTCGCCAATTCCTCGCACAAGAAGACTCCAATCATCGAGGCAAACCTCCAGGACATGGTGATGCATCATTCCAATACACTTGATCGCACCGCCACGAAGCCCGAGCAACGTCGCCGCCACGGCCAAGATCACGACGAGGTGAGCCCTCCCCAACCCCTGCAACAATGTCCATCGTGACCTCCGTGTCCTCCCTCACTTCTATTAATTTTTCATAATTTTTCCCGCAGCCGAATCAATGAGAATGAGGTTGACCCGTTCTCTCCGGTGACCGTCGCACGTCGCCATTCCTT
Source organism: Puccinellia tenuiflora (assembly GCA_012064385.1). Taxonomy (NCBI): domain Eukaryota; kingdom Viridiplantae; phylum Streptophyta; class Magnoliopsida; order Poales; family Poaceae; genus Puccinellia; species Puccinellia tenuiflora. Next base: position 1,239,262 of record QRDG01000533.1, on the reverse strand, counting down.
CGTGCTCCCGGTGAGGTGAAGAAGACCCATGCTTCTGAACTGGTCCTTTAGCCTCGCATTGTTCCCGCACACATCTACGACAACTTCGTCAACTACTTCCCGGAGGCCGTGCATGGCCGTCTTCATCGACCAACTCGTCTAACCGCGTCACGTTTCATCGACACCGGCGCTATTCGTTCTTGTTGGTGGGACTCTCAACATGCCTTAATCTTACCCGCATACTATATCTAATGTGTTAGATCATATCATCTTGTTCGCCTAAATAAAGTAATTTCAGTTATACAATTTATGCAAGCCTTTTTCCATTTTCAGATTTGTCTTTGGACAGATTTTGGTCAACCTTAGAAATTCCATATCAAATCAACCGTAACTCCGTTTTCGATGTTTTTGTAGTCTATGGTTTCGTATGAACGTGTAGAATACAGTGGTATAATAAAACGTATATTTTAGTCGTGCACTAACTTGTTATTTGCAGAACCTTGTATTTCTTGTTTATGCCATATCTTGAGTTTTATAAATCCAATTTGAGTGATTCAAATTGCAAAATCCTTGTTTAGATGCCCTCTCTCTAGTAGCTTTGTTTTCCAAAATTTATAAAATGTTTTATTATAGAAAACTATAAATCCTTGTGGTTGCCCTTTTGGGTGTTTTAAAAATGCTTTTAACAAGTTAAAATGTTTAAAATTTGTCTTGTGGCTTCATGAATATTTTAATAAACCCGAAAACTTAGTGTAGTAATTTTATTGTGATTTTAAATGCATTTCATGCATTGCATAATTTATTGTAGTGTTATTTTGTTTGTATGTTTATGTGTGGCTTATTTTTATTTGTTAGACCTTTCGGAGAGACGCGGGATTTCTATCGACTGTTGCTTCTACTCCTCCTGCTGCCAAGGCAAGTGGCACACTTGCATAACTTTGTCCTATTATTTTGATATATGCATGTGGTAGTGATATTTGGAAATAGCATGATAGGTTTATTAGTATTGCTATGCTAAAAACTGTTTAGAGTAGTTTCTCCCTTTACTAGATGGTCTAGATGCTCCTATGATAACTTGGTAGAATTATAGAAATGCTATGCAAAATGTTGTTTTTGTTAAAAGTAAAATTCTACTAAGTTAAAGAACCTCCTGGGTGGATTTTGGCATTGCTTGGTGGTTTATGGTTGAGTGGCTACTCGGGACCATGTCTATGGTGTTTTTCACCCGAGATTGGCTCACTTGTGGACGGCCACCCAGGGACAAAGAGATCAACGTTACTCCGAGTTTAGTTAGCTTACCGTGCAGCCATAAGTCATATGGGCTCTGGCTTGACTAAGTATGTAGTATGGAACCGGCCCGGCCTGACAGGTGGTGGTAGAGGAAAGTAGGTGGAGCGCGTCAGGACGGCAGTGGTCGGGAAAGTACTTCGGAAAAGTCTCGTCTTCATCTCCTCCTTTCCTTTTCACTTCAAGAAGGGTCAAGGTACGAATGGGTTGATGAAGTCTTATGGTGAAAGTGCACAACCTCTGCAGAGTGTCAAATCTAAGTACTTAGCCGTGTCCCCGGTTACGGACGAATCTGAGCAAGCTGGACAAGGATGTCAACGGAAGATCTCATCACTCTAATTTCTCTAAGTAAAATATGGAGGGTGAACCAGGGTAGTTGAGACAATGGTTGCCATACCATACTTGTCTCGTGTTGATGAAAAAGTGTTTGTAAAAGAGATAGGAAAAATTGGCTTTATGCAAATCAGCCTTCAAACTCCACAAGCCAAATATGCATATAGGTTATTAGAGTTTTCCCATATGAGTCCACAAAGTGTCACTTGCCAGTTCCATTTTATATGGTTCTGACCCACCTTGTTGCAACATTCTTATTGTTGCAGGATGCTCCGACGCTGAGTGAGGTTTCGATTAAGGGTTTCGAGTCTGCAACCAGCATGTTCGCCTGTGGCACATGAAAATGATGGAGGCTCATTGCTAATTTTATTTCCGCTGTGCTGATCTTTGTAAAATGCTAGCCTTGAGCTATGCAAGTTGTAATGGATATTTGTAAAATCTGGATCATTTGTGTAATAAATTGATACAATGTTATGGTATTCATCGTAAACTGTGTGTGCTAGCGATTCGATCCAGGGACTAGCACTATACACAGGGATCTTGCCAAATTTTAAGTGCAGGTCCGCTACATTGCCTTATCTCTTGTAGTAGACACGCAAGCTTGATGAAAATTTTGTAGGTGTGGTATTTTTGCGCAAATCTTGTAGCCCACCAATAAATTGCAATCGAGTTGGTTTCTCTTGTACTTGTGCAACTTGAGCTTTAGTCTTCGTTAGGTCCATCACTAGCTCATTTTTGGTTGCACGAGTCCCACTTATCAAAGCGTGTGTTTGTATGAGCTCCACTCATATCCTTTGAGATCGACTTGTATTTTCTTTGTGGTCATTGTGGTTCTCTACTTGCCATTACAATATCTTGGTTTCGGTTGTTCCATTTGCTTTCCACATTCCATACCTATCCACTCAAAAGCCGTGTGTGTTTTGGAGTTTGCATTTGGACATTTGAACACAAGCCACTTTTACTTTGTGCGTTGTTGCCTTTGGTCGTCCACGACGTCCAATACTATCAACAAGGTGAGATTGTGTTCTAGTTTCCTTCCACTTCATATATACACTTGTCTTGTGAGTGAACATGTCTAGTGAGAGCGGAGCATACTATGGAGGCCATGATGATGAAGAGACGATGAGCTACAACGACCACGACGACACAAGCATAGAAGACATGGGGAACGACTCCTACACCGACAATGAACCCCATGACACGATGGAGCACTACACTGGCCCCGACTCCACGAGCATCAACAACATGATCACCCCTACGACTACAAACTCCCACGACATGATGGAGCACTTGTAACAACCCCAGTTTGGTACCCTAAAATATGGGCCAAATTTTCACTTTTTGCTTTGCAAACATGCATCATGGCATCCATTTAAATTTCTAATTTAAAATAAAGCAAGTTTGGAAAGCAATTAAAAAGGAAACAAATCCAAATCCCAAAACTCTCCAACCTCAATGCAATTGCTCAAATTGGTGAAACCAAATTATTCTTGAATTTCCAATTTGTTCAGCAAGTTCCAAGAATGCATTTCATAATTATTTGGCAAAGTCCAATTCTTGCCAAACAATTAAATAAATTGGGACTTCAAAATGTGAGATAAACCAATTCTTATGTTGAAACCAAGTTAAACATTCCAATTTTTCCCAACTGAAAATATGGGGATCTTCATTATATTATTGGGAGCCTCCATGAATATTTCCACTTATTTTTGAAAATGTTTAAATACCCCAACTAAATGGATTTGTGAATTTGATCAAAAATGCCATTTGTAAGCCCTATGAACAAATGTGATGCAAAGCTTTTTATTTTGCCACACAAATTTTTGTGGAGCTTCTAGATATTATGGAAGACTACATGAATTTTTGCAGGTTTTTAGAAAATGTTTAAAAGCCCCAATAAAATCCCTAAAGTGTTGCTGGTTCTAAAGAAACAGAAAAGAAAGAGGAAAAAGAATAGCAGGGGGCTTTTTGCAAAACGTCATCTTCTTCCCTGTAGCCATGCCGCACCCGCCACCGGCGCCATGCCGCGCACCTGCCCCCCCCCCCTGCGTGGCCGCTGTCCGTGCCGCGTAAGGAGGCCCCCCGACGCAATGCTCTCCTCTCCTCTCCCTCACTTCCCCATCCTAGGCGCCCAAAAGTCCGAACCCTAACCCTAGAAGCAAGTTGATGTCCGCCGCTGCCCCCTCGAATCGCCGCCGTTCTGCGCCACCTTGAGCTCGCCTGAGGTGACCCTCTGGTCCGCCTTGTCTCCCTCTTCCTCCCGGTGCAAGCAGCCGTGCTGGGGAGCCCTGATGCTGGAGAACGGCGAGGACGCCCCGAACGCCGAAGACGCCGCCGTCACGCTCGCCGCCATATGTGACCTCCTCGAGCTCCGTCGAGCACGCCGTTGTCACCGACTTGCTGTCCTCTTCCTCCTCGACAATGGAATCGAGGCGGGAAGCCCTCAATTGCCGACACTGCCGTTTTTCCCCGGACCAGGGCCGCCGCTCCGTCGAGCTCGTTGCCGTCGATCTCGACCACCTCCTACTCCGCCGTGAGCACCAACACAACTAGGGTGAGCACCGCTCCCCTCTGAGACTCCTCCCGCTCCTCCCCCTCTCTCTCTCTCCTCTCGCTCACTCCGTCGCCGCGCGCTGTCGCCGCCAGTCACCACGTGCGCGTGCCCTGCTCGCCCAGCCGTGCTCCCGGCCTGGGCCGGCCAAAAGGCTGGACGCCTCGGGTCTGTGCCCGGCCCGGTGCCCGGTCTGGGCCGGCCACGAGGCCGACCGCCTCGGGTGCCTGCCCGGCCTATGGGCCGGCCTGTCTGTAATTGTTTTTTTTTTCTTTTTGTAAATAAAAAAACAAAATAAAACAATTGGTAACTATTTAATTATTGCTCTAAATTAGCAAATAAAATATCAAATTGTTCAGAAAAACAAACTCTACAAGATAGAATCATTGTAATGGTCTTTTGAAATTATATTCTTGCTGTTTATCTAAGATTTCCTAAAATGGCATAAATAATATCAAATTGGGAAAAATCATAACTTGTTAAATATTTAACCAAAAATTAGGAATAAAATATCAATGTGACCAACACTTCAAATGCTATCAAACCATGCTAATATCACATCATGATCACAAATATTTATTTGATGTTATTCTTTAAATGATTAAATGAATTAAATTCAAATAATCATTTAATTCATTATTTATTCATCGATAATTGGAAATTCACAAATGAGGTACCAAAATGATCGGAAGAACAATATCTATCTAATCATGTCATGTTCATGCATATTTGATCCACTTCTTAGTAATGTAATTATTTATAAGCAATATGGACATTAAGTTAAATATGGGGTTGGTTCCAAATAATTGCACTAATTATTTGGCACTCCATTTAATATTGTTAGATAAACCATATGATGATATCAATGCATAACCTTGACATGTCATCATGATTGTGCATTGCACCTTGTCTTCGTGTGATTTATTTGTTCCTTTGTTATTATTTTGGGTATCGATAGATTCCGGAGTCGAGGTTAACCCTACCTACCCCGACGAGCCGTACTACACGCCCCGGCAGCAAGGCAAGAGATAACCTAACCTTCTTGGCATCTAGCATCCTACTGTTTTATAAACTTATTTTATCCACCATAATATTGAATTCGATGCTATGTCAATTCTTGGTCAATACTAGAGTATCCTATGAATGCATGTTTTTTCCCGAACCAATACATGTATCCCTACCTATAAACCATAGGTTTGATATGTTGGCCTGAGACAAAGATACAATTGTGGTATACCTGTTCTTAGCTATGCTTAGCCATGCTTAGTCGAATGTTATAATGTCCGTTGTTTAAATTCCATAATTATGTTGTTGATGGAATGTTTCGGACATGGTGGTGAAGGGTGGTACTTAATTAAAATGCTAAGAAGGCTTGGATGAGTTGCCATCGGGATGGTGTTTTGTCTCATTCTTGCCCCTAGGTGCGAGTTCTTGTCTCTAGACTCAAGATCGAGCATGCTGCCATTGGTGGGAGTATGGGCTCCTTACTAACCGAATAACTTGTGCGGGCGTATCCAAGGATCCTCTAGATTTGCGCTTTCCACTTGCGTGTGAGTTGCAGGTGGAAGAAGGCGCGATGAAGAGGGTGTGTGTGATGTTAGGGCGTGGCGATGGGGGCAGGGGCTGAAATAGGCTGGGTAAACTTGCCCTGTCGCCACAGATGATTCTTGGATAGTCTCACGCGAGGTAAAGGTTTAACCGCGCCCACTTGCCAGCTTTCCCCGGAAGAGAGCTAACTAGGCGAGCCGGACGGTACCAATGGGTAAAGTAGTACACCCCTGCAGGGTTTAATCTTTTCGAAAAGCCATGTCCGCGGTTATGGACGACTTGGGAACGGATATACGAGACCAAAGAGAATCTTAACCTAATTAAAACTTGGCAGCTAAAGGTTGCATTTTCAACGTGTGATAAAAGGTTCATTTCCTCGAGGGTGATTCGAGGGAGTGCCTTGGTGGTGACGAGTGGTGTTTCTTGGTACTATGGGTTCGATGAGAACCGAAGGAAAAGTTACTCTCTTATCCCTTTTATGAAAAATCTTCTGAGTAGTCGATGCCATGGGTCAGACCTGTCTTTTGAAATGAAAACTAGCTTTATGCAAAATAAGTACTATACAGCTTTAGAGCCTCCGTCATCATTGGGCCTATATCGCCCTACTAAACTTGCGAGTACGTCGTACTCAGTCTCTCTTTGCTGCTTTTATAACTTGTTTCAAAGGAGGACGACACCGAGCAGACAGGTGGTTTCTTCTTGGACATCGACGAGTAGTTCGGGGTTCCCAGGTGGCAGCTTGGGACGTTGGAACAAGCTGGCTGGGTTTATGTTTATGTGTAGGCCTCTTAGGCCATATATTTGGATCTTGTTTTATTAGACAACTACTTTGCTTCCGCATGATGTACTGATGGGTCTGTGACCCCTTTTGGGTGTAATTTGTATCTTTCTCATATAAGAGTTGCTATATGATCTTTTTGTGTCGTAGAGTCTGTGATGTGTCAGTTGTTCCGCAGTCTTGATCTCTCTACTATAAATGATAGCTATGTCTGAGCTTATGGCATGATCGAAGTGTTGCATGCCGATGATCCATTCCGAGCATGCCTGCCAAAGGTCTTGGCCTGGGATTGGTAACCCCAGTAACCTTTGATTGTGTAGCATGACCGGTTGCACAAAGATTCATTGTATAGTTCTGGGGTCGGGGCGCTACAAAACTCCTACGACTACAACTTCGACGACATGATGGAGCACTACATCGACAACACCTCCACGAGCATGCATCAAGCTTCCAAGGTCTACTACCCCAAGCTTGCAAGAGAAGTGACGTGGGTGTACCCTTCGGGTGCCCCACGGTTTGGCTACCCGGTGTTCAAACATCATCGTGGCCTGCGGAACAAGGCCGGAAGGAAGGCCCATACCGAAGGAAACAAGCCAAGACTAGACAGAACCAAGGTCGGTTATGAGATGTAACCCTAGTCGGTAGAGGATTCCCGAGACCCAGCCCTACTATTTAAGGGCTGGGAGGGCTGCTGGCTAGGGACACGCAAAAAACTAGCCACCAGAACCCTAGCGAGATCGCATCAATCAATACCAGACAAGCAGGACGTAGGGCTTTTACCTTCGGGGGCCTGAACCTGGGTAAATCTTGCTTGTCAGCCGACGGATTCACCAGCACCACCATCTTTTCCTCTTCTTTAAACCCAAGGATGACCTCCGAGGGATTTGGCGTGGTAACCCCACATCAATTGGCGCCGTCTGTGGGAAAGACTGGTGTTGAATCTACGGATTCGGCGGCTTCATCATCGACAATCGGCGAGGATCTGCAATCGCCGATCTTCTTCGGATCCCTGGGATTCAGCCCACACTCGCCGGTCACGTGGCCGGCCTTCGCGGATCTACACGCAGGCGTGGACGTAAGCTTCAGTGAACTACGTTTCTTCGTCAACAAGTGGGGCACTCTCCGCCTCACGGACACACCGCACCCTGCGACAACAGCACCCGCTACTTCATCGACTGCCGCGGTAGAATCCGCCCCGTCATCGGCTGCATCGGCCTTCACCGTGTCCTTCGACGACGAGCTTTTAGGCAATCCGCTCAAGGATATCGCGTCGTTCTCGACTGCGACTACGCAATCTTTCGTGCGCACGACTGAATGGGCAGTTCTGCCCTATGCTTCATCAACTCCGTCATCGAACCCTTCGGACTTCGCCGACGGAAATCAAGTAAACTTCGAGTCCGTCTTTGGAGACGACTCGGATCTGGAGGAAGTTCCGCGCATCCTCCCCATGCATGTGTACATGACAACACCCATGGGACCACCCGCGGGACCAGCCACAGGACCGGCCACGGGGACGGTTATCATAACGGCAGCATCACCAAGCGCTCCACCCGAGCCATGCACATACCCGTTCACAGTAACTCTGCAGAACGGACGAACTCAACTGCACATCACCCAAGCTATGGGTGAAAAGGCGATAAAGGCCGTAGCGGATGGCGCTCCGGCGGAGGATGCAACGGCTGAAGACCTGTAATGCTACCAGTACCTGCTATGGCAGGAAAGCATCAAGCTAAAGGATCAGGAGAGGGTCCTTGCGGAAATAAGAAGGCAAGATAGCCTGTCAAGCACGCGACGGGCGGATTTATCCATCCAATCATCGGGGCGATCTCAACCTTCTCGCGATCAGCCTCGCTACCTGCGTATGTCGGAGGGGGCAAGGACTACCGTCACCCGAAACTTGGAGGACTCCTTCATGTCCCTGGATGACGGAGGAATACACATTCCCAAAACAGCTACCGGCGCCCTCATGTCGGTGGCCACGTACCTGCAAGCGACGCAACCACCGGAGGGCAACCCTCGGGTGGCCTTGCACCGCCAGGAAATCAAGTTTGTCAGCATGGCGGGTGCGGAGCTGATACCAAAGGAACCGTCACAACCAACCGCAGCCGCAGTGACTGCCAACAACGCGCCTCCTCGGCGACAACAAAGCCGACGGCATGAACCGCGGACCCGCTACCTTGGCGACCGCGCTGCTCGCGATCAGGAGGATCGCATCGTGTGTGTAAACAACGAGCGTGCCGCTCATGATCGCGAAAACCGCGCCACCCGCGATCGGAGGCATCGCGCAACTCGCGGACGAGAAGATCGATATCACCTCACGGAAGGCGAGGATGCACGCAACGTCATCACGCAGAACAAGGTCAACAAGAACCGCACGAGGCGGGCTGCACGCGATGATCGGGTGTGAGTAAAGGGGGGTTTTTGTCGTTCTCTCCCCAGGGATCAAAATCTTATTGGTGCTTTTCCTTTCCAGAAGCTTGGCACAACGAAAAGGTGGGTTGGTGTTTTATGGATCTAGGCTAGTTCTTGCGGATCAAGCAACAGAAATTAAAACGGTGACAGCAAAGGGGAGGCTAAGGAAGATTGTTTCTCGGACAGCAAAGGGGAGGCTAAGGAAGATTGTTTCTCGGATAGCAAAGGGGAGGCTAAGGAAGATCTCGCGGACAGCAAAGGGGAGGCTAAGGAAGAGTGGATCGTCAAACATAACAAAACTCAAAACTTAAGCAAGGTGGAGGCTAAGGAAGATTTCACAAGCAACAAAATCACAGCACGATTATAACGTTCACACAAACAGAAAGATTCAGAGAGTCACAGAGAGTTTTCATCGAAGGGGTTGGAGAGGATCTAATCAGTTCGTCGCGGCGGCAGCAGAGGAAGCAGAGGCGGGAGGCTAAGGAAGATACAGACGAAGTAGAAGCAAGGAAGTAGACAGGGACAGATACGGATCAAGGGCTTCTTCTTTCCTCTCGTTCCTCGTGGATCGTCTTCGCCATGCTTCTCCAAAGTTCTTCCTTGTTCTTCTGTTCTTGCTCAGGGTGGAGTGGTGCGGAGCAGTGGAGTGGTTGGTTGGATCTTGGATCTGGTGATCTCGGATCTCGTGGATGCGGTGAAGTGGTTCACTTCTCGGACACGGAAGCCGCTTTATAGGCGCTGCGGAAGTGGCGAGGGGCGCGGTCGATGGCGTGGTTGGTGGCGAGGCGGGAAGTTCCGCCGTCGCTTTTCAGCTTTTTGCACGGACGCACATGGGCTGCTTCCTGCTTTATCACCTTTTTGACTCTTCTGGTTTCTTCTCCTCCAAGATGATCGATTCCCTCCTTGCTGATTCAAACACGCGCGCAGCACATGGGAGATACGCTCGCTTACTTCTCTTCTGGCTTCGAGAGGCTCCCTCGCGAGGCATTCATCCTCGCGAAGCGAAACCCTCGCGAGGCCTTTTTCCTCGCGAGGCATCCTCCTGAAGCTTCCTCTCTACAAGCGTACACCTTGAGGGGCTTTGGAGTTGGAGATGAAGAAATATGTGCCTTGGCGCACTGATCTGCAAAAAGTGGATAACTGATGTAAAAAACATTTAAAACCTTGATTGAACTTCTCAAATATGAGCAAGATTTGGGGTTTTGGACGTCGAAAAGATGTGCATAATTTAGAGTGATCAAACCCCCAGACCCAAACCTTTGCTTGTCCCCAAGTAAAGCAGATATGACGAAAATAGTGCTCAACTTCTGCATACACAGCAGTTCATACATATTGGATTCAAAGCAGTTTCTGCATACCTGGTTGCAATCTCCAGTTCAGAGTCAAGTTTCAATTAACAACTTTTATATATGTCTCAGTTCAGATACTTTTCGATTACCTAGATAAGACATTTGGCAGGGAAATCAAATGAAGTGATCCATGAAATAGCCATGAGTGTTAAGTAAATGCAAAGTCAGTACTTCACCTACTACCGTTCCCGAGAACATAGTAGGCTAATGCAAAAATTAAAGATGGGTTAGGATCATTGTTACTTGTCAGATTCTTTCAGTTAGTGCTTCACAGGTTACAATCCCGAGATCATAACTGCTAATGCAAAAAATTTGCTTTCAAATTACTATCAGAAACTTCAGGTTAGTGCTTCACAAGTTACAATCCCGAGATCATAACTGCTAATGCAAAATTTTGCTTTCGAATTACTTGCTTCAAGTTAGTTTCACTGTTAGTGCTTCACATACCACCATCCCGAGATACTGGTAGCTAATGCAGAAATGCAGAAATGCAGTTAAAACATGGCTCTTCGAGGGTCAACTCATTCAGTTTCAGAGCCACTTGCATTATGAAGGTATTCCAACAGATCTGATCAGAGACATATATGAACTCTGTTTTGATACATGACTCTAACACAAGAGTTTGCAAGCTTTATAGGCAGAAACACTACAAGATTCTCAATAGCATGAAAGATTGTTTAGGCAACATTAAGCACTCCAAGAAACTTTTACTCGACAAGCAACTTCGAAAATATAGCCAAGAATAGATAGAAAATTTGTAATCATGGCATAGCAATGATATTTATGGTGTAACAGGATTTGTGAATTGGAATGTGTTCACCTGGTTTTAAGGGTCAAATCCTCGAGAAATCTTCCTCTTGAAGCATAAAGCCCTCGAGAAGCATCTCCTCGCGAAGCACTCCTCGCGAAGCATCAAGCCCTCGAGAAGCTTTCTCTTGAAGCAGAATCCCTCGAGAGGCCTTTTTCCTCGCGAAGCGACTTTCTACTCTTTGCTTGCAGGGATCTCTGCCAACCCACTTCACTCTCTTTTATTCAGCAATCTGAAAAACAAAACAACAAACAAAAAGGAACACACGAAACAAAAATAACTCATTGAAGGGAAATAATATATAAAAAGGATATCAGGCTACCTCCCGATGAGCGCTTGTTTAAGGTCACGAGCCTGACCGTAGCTTCTTCTCACTGCTTCACAGCTTCAGAGGATGCATTGAAAACATCCTCCGACTCGTCATTCTCGCTTTCTTCGGGATCTTCAGTGTCAATCTTCTCTCCTGCTAGGTAATGCTTCAGTCTCTGGCCGTTTACCTTGAAAGTACCTGCTGATGGGGTCTGGACTTCGAAAGCACCATTTCCCAAGTCCTTCTTCACTATGCAGGGACCAAACCATCTTGACTTGAATTTTCCAGCAAACAAATGCAACTTGGAGTCATACACCAACACTTGCTGTCCAATGCTGAACTCCTTCCTGAGGATATGTTTATCATGACATTTTTTGGTCTTTTCCTTGTAAATCTTGGAACTCTCATATGCATCATGCCTTAGCTCTTCAAGCTCACACATCTGCAGTTTCCTTGCACTTCCAGCTTTCTTCATGTCGAGGTTTAGTTTCCTAATAGCCCATTGAGCTCTGTGCTCTAACTCGACAGGCAAATGGCATGCTTTACCATATACAAGCCTGAAGGGCGACATTCCAATAGGTGTCTTGTATCCAGTTCTGTAAGCCCACAAGGTATCAGACAATTTCAGGGACCAATCTGCTCTGGACTTGGGCACAACCTTTTCAAGGATCTGCTTAATTTCTCTATTGGATAACTCAACTTGTCCATTGGCTTGAGGATGATAGGGTGTAGTAACTCTGTGATTCTTCACACCATACTTGCTCAACAGCTTCTCTAGCTGTTCATTGTTGAAGTGGGCTCCTCCATCACTGATCACAACTGTGGGAACTCCAAATCTGGGGAAATTACAGTTTTGAACAGCTTGCAGACGGACTTGGAATCTGCACTGATAGTTGGTACCGCTTCAACCCATTTGGACACATAGTCCACTGCTACAAGGATATACTTGAAGCCTCGAGAGGAAGGTAAAGGCCCAACAAAATCAACACCCCATACATCAAATAGTTCAACTTCAAGAATGCCTTGCTGAGGCATTTCGTTCCTTCTCGAGATTTTCCCAGTTCTCTGGCAGGGATCACACTGCTTGACAAAATCATGAACATCTTTGAACAGGCTAGGCCAATAAAATCCAGCTTGAACGATCTTTGCTTGAGTTTTCATTACTCCAGCATGGCCTCCATACATGCCAGAATGACATTGGAACATCACATCATGAGTTTCTTCAGAGGGCACACATCTGCTCACTATACCATCTGCACAATGCTTGTAGAGGAATGGTTCATCCCAGTAATAGCTCTTAGCTTCATGCATGAATTTCTTTTTCTGCTGGTAGGACAAATCAACTGGCATAATTTTACACTCTAGGTAATTCACAATGTCAGCATACCATGGAGTCTTGGCTTCTCGCGAGACGTCGACCCTCGCGAGGCATCCCTCGCGAAGCATTTCCTCGAGAAGCACATCTCGCGAAACATCTCCTCGCGAGGCTTGAGGAGTAAGATCGTCATGAGGCCTCCCTCGCGAGGCTTCAAGAAGTCCTCGCGAGGCATTTACTCCCATCAATTGCTCTCCAAGGATGCTGTCTTCTATTATTCTAGTTTCAGAGTAACTTATTCTTGACAAATGATCAACTACCACATTCTCAGAGCCTTTCTTATCCTTGATCTCAATATCAAACTCTTGAAGCAGGAAAATCCATCTGATTAGCCTTGGCTTGGCATCCTTCTTGCTGACAAGATATCTTATTGCTGCATGATCAGTGAAGACAGTACATTTGTGCCCAACTAGATAAGGTCTGAACTTGTCAAATGCGAATACCACTGCAAGCAATTCTTTTTCAGTAGTGGAGTAATTGATCTGAGAATCATCTAGAGTTTTGCTGACATAGTGGATCACATGCTGAGCTTTCCCTTTTCTCTGGCCCAGAACTGCTCCAACTGCAAAATCACTTGCATCACACATCAACTCAAAGGGTAGGGTCCAATCTGGAGGCTGCACAATTGGAGCAGAAATAAGAGCTTGCTTCAACTGGTTAAAGGCCTTCAAACAAGCTTCATCAAAGTGGAATTTGACATCTTGACTGAGCAGTTTGGTTAGAGGCTTTGCAATGCCAGAGAAATCCTTAATGAATCTCTTGTAAAATCCAGCATGTCCAAGGAAACTCTGTATTCCTTTTACATTTTCAGGGGGTGGTAATTTAGCAATCACATCAACTTTTGATTTATCCACTTCAATGCCTCTAGAGGATATCAGGTGTCCAAGCACAATACCTTCAGTGACTAAAAAGTGGCATTTTTCCCAGTTCAATATCAAGTTCTGCTCTGAGCATCTATGCAGGACTGCTGCCAGGTTCTTCAAGCAGGTGACGAAATCTGTTCCATAGACAGTGAAATCATCCATGAAAACTTCCATGATTTTCTCAATATAGTCAGAGAATATTGAAGTCATGCACCTCTGGAAGGTTCCTGGGGCATTACACAGACCAAATGGCAATCTTTTGTATGCAAATGTTCCATATGGACATGTGAATGTAGTTTTTTCTTGATCTGCTGGATGGATGGGAATCTGAAGAAATCCAGAGTATCCATCAAGGTAACAATAAAATTCTTGCTCTGCTAACCTCTCCAACATCTGGTCCATAAATGGCAAAGGGAAATGATCCTTCCTAGTTGCCTTGTTTAATTTCCTAAAATCATTGACCATTCTCCATCTAGTAACAGGTCTTGTTGTCATCAATTTTCCTTCTTCATTTTCTACCACTGTATAGCCTCCTTTCTTGGGTACTATGTGGATAGGACTCACCCACTCGCTGTCAGAGATGGGGTAGATCATGCCTGCTTGTAGGAGTTTCAGAACTTCCTTTTTTACTACTTCTTGCAGGGCAGGGTTTAATCTCCTTTGGCCTTCTCTGGAGGGGGTGCTATCCTCTTCAAGATATATCCTATGAGAGCAGACCTTCTCATCGATTACCTTGATGTCATCAATGGAATATCCAATGACATTCTTGTATAGCCTGAGAACTGACAATAGGTTGTGCTCCTGTTCATCATCAAGTGCAGAGCTGATTATCACAGGGTGAATTTTTTCTTCCTCTAAAAACAGATACTTCAGGTGAGCAGGCAACTCCTTCAACTCGACAATGGATTTATGAGACTGCTGAGGAGGTTCTCTCCAGGGTTCTGCTTCCTCGAGATTTCTCTCGCGAGGCATTTCTCCTCGCGAAGCTTGAAGAGGCTCTCGCGAGGCATTTGGCAGGCCCTCGCGAAGCATTTCTCTTGAGGCATTTTCTGCACTTCCAGAATTTTCATTACAAAGAGTGATTCCAAACAACTCTTGAAGATTAGGACTATCAGCTGTCACAAAGACTTGCACTTCAGGCTCTTGGGGTTGTATTTGCTGCTGCGATTCAATGATACTCTTGTCGATGACATCCATGGCATGGCATTGTTCAAGTATATTTGGCAGGTGGGAGGCATGCTTCATGTTAAACTCTGCTTGTTCAGAACCAAATTGCAACTTCAGGGTTCCACCTTTCACATCAATTATGGCTCCTGCTGTTGCTAAGAAAGGTCTGCCAAGAATCATTGACTCTGAGTTGTCTTCCATTTCCAACACAACAAAATCCACTGGATAAGCAAAATTTCCAACTTGGACTGGCACAGCTTCAAGAATTCCAGTTGGTTTTCTCTTGGACTGGCACAGCTTCAAGAATTCCAGTTGGTTTTCTCAGTGTTCTGTCAGCAAGCTGCAGTGTCATGGAGGTGGGCTTCGGCAAGCCTAGTTGCAGCATCTGACTAGCAGCTTGGGGTAACACACTGATTGAGGAACCTAAATCACAGAGGGCTGTGAAGGTTCTTTTTCCAACCACACAGGGGATACTGAAACTCCCTGGGTCTCCTAACTTCTTGGGCAAGTTGTTTTGGATAACTGCACTGCATTCTTCTGTCAAAGCAACTATCTCAGGATCTTCTATACTCCTTTTCTTGGTTATCAGGTCCTTGAAGAATTTAGCATACAGAGGGATGTGCAACACTGCATCTAGGATGGGGATTGTAATTTGCACTTCCTTCATTGTCTCTAGGAACTTGGCATACTGCTTTTCTTCCTTAGTTTTTTCCAATCTTGAAGGGAATGGGATCTTCTGAACTAAAGGCTTCTCAACCCTTGGTACTGCAGCTGGTTCTACTGGTATTACAGGCTCTTGAGGAGGGTCCCTCGAGAGGCTTTCCTCTCGAGGCAAATTTTCCTCGCGAGGCATTTTCTCCTCGCGAGGCCTCCTTGGTGGGGCTACATAGGTGCCAATTGGGGGTGTCTTCAGAATGGGTTCAGTGTTTAATCCACTTCTAATAGTGACAGCCTCTACTGCTTCGGTAGTTGTAATTGCACCACATTGCTTAGGGTTCTTCTCTACCTGAGCGGGTAGTTTGTTCTCTGGCTGATTTCCCTGGGTATTGGAGATTCCAGCTGTAAGCTGCTGCATTGTCTTGTAAAATAGTTCAGACTGCATCTTCATTGTTTCTTGCATTCCACTGAACATTTCTTCTTGCAAATGCATCATTTCACTAATTTCAGACTGGCTACTGCTTGAAGAGGCATTTTGCTGGGTTGCTTGCTGAGGATGCTGCTGTAGCTGCTGCATATGGCCTGGAGGTCTGAAATTCTGCTGAGATGTTGAGGCATAGTTCTGTGGGGCTGCTTGAGGGTAACTTTGCTGGGCTGCATTCTTGTAGGACAGGTTTGGATGATGTCTCCAGGAGGGGTTGTAGCTCTGAGAAAAGGGACCTTGATTCTGAGTGTAATTCACTTCTGCCACTTGAGATTCACTGGCACTGAAATAGGGACACTCCTGAGGCGAATGACCTTCAATTCCACAAATCTGGCAGGGTGCTGAAACTAAACTTAATGGCACAAGGGCCTTTCCATTCGTTTCCAACATAAGCTGAGATATTTGACTGGTCAGGCTATCAAGCTTTGCTTCAAGGGCTTCTGGGCTTCCATGTTGCATAACTATTGGCTGAGGAGGCTGCATTGCTCTTTCATTTGTCCAGGAGAAATTGTGTGAGGCCATGCTCTCAATCAATTCAAAAGCTTCATCCAGGGTCTTGTTCATTATACCTCCTCCAGCAGCAGAATCTACAAAGGATCTGGTCTGATCTGTTAGACCCTTGTAGAATGTCTGAAGAATTAGCCACTGCTCTTGACCATGGTTAGGACACATTCTAATCAGGCCTTGGTACCTCTGCCAGGCATCGTATAAACTCTCTCCTTGGTATTGCACAAATCTGGTAATTTTGTCTCTGCAATCGGCTGCTTTGGTGGGGGGAAAGTATTTCTGAAAGAAAGCTTGCACCAGATGTTCCCAAGTGTCCCTAGCATGAGTAGGCAAGGCATGGAACCATAACTTAGCACTTCCTGACAGGGAAAAAGGGAATAGCTGCATCCTAATGGCTTCAGGAGGCACACCATTGTGTTTGAGGGTGTTACAATACTCTAAGAAATTTCTGATATGTTCATGAGGACTCTCCAAGGCAGAACCTTTGAAGGGATTGTGCTGAACCATATTGATTAGGAATGGCTTGATTTCCCAGTTGTTTGCTTGAATAGCAGGCATAACCACATCAGAGGTGGCTACATGGTCTTTAGGGATCCGGAGGTCTCTCAACTTCCTGTCTCCCATCTTGGAAGCTGGCAATCTTTCTTCTACGGCTGTTGAGGAAACTGCCCTTCTTCTATTTGCAAGAAATGTTCTTTCAGGCTCAGGATCAAAGGGGGCTAAAGGTGAATCTTCAGATGTCTGCATACACGAGCTCACCAACCTGCACGAAGGAGATCATATTTCCACTGCACACAAGCACAGACAAGAACTTTATCAAGGGTTAGTGAACTAAATCCCCTAATAACCGTTCTAGATGCAAGATTAAGAGACTAAGAGTAACAAAGCAAACAGATTTATTACGGAGGTGAACTATGAGGAAAGAAACACAACCAAGGCTACTGTAATCTGAAAAGCAATCAACATTTGATCCCCGGCAACGGCGCCGGTATTGATCGGGTGTGAGTAAAGGGGGGTTTTTGTCGTTCTCTCCACAGGGATCAAAATCTTATTGGTGCTTTTCCTTTCCAGAAGCTTGGCACAACGAAAAGGTGGGTTGGTGTTTTACGGATCTAGGCTAGTTCTTGCGGATCAAGCAACAGAAATTAAAACGGTGACAACAAAGGGGAGGCCAAGGAAGATTGTTTCTCGGACAGCAAAGGGGAGGCTAAGGAAGATACGATCGTCAAACATAACAAAACTCAAAACTTAAGCAAGGTGGAGGCTAAGGAAGATTTCACAAGCAACAAAATCACAGCATGATTATAACGTTCACACAAACAGAAAGATTCAGAGAGTTACAGAGAGTTTTCACTGAAGGGGTTGGAGAGGATCTAATCAGTTCGTCGCGGCGGCAGCAGAGGAAGCAGAGGCGGGAGGCTAAGGAAGATACAGACGAAGTAGAAGCAAGGAAGTAGACAGGGACAGATACGGATCAAGGGCTTCTTCTTTCCTCTCGTTCCTCGTGGATCGTCTTCGCCATGCTTCTCCAAAGTTCTTCCTTGTTCTTCTGTTCTTGCTCAAGGTGGAGTGGTGCGGAGCAGTGGAGTGGTTGGTTGGATCTTGGATCTGGTGATCTCGGATCTCGTGGATGCGGTGAAGTGGTTCACTTCTCGGTCACGGAAGCCGCTTTATAGGCGCTGCGGAAGTGGCGAGGGGCGCGGTCGATGGCGTGGTTGGTGGCGAGGCGGGAAGTTCCGCCGTCGCTTTTCAGCTTTTTGCACGGACGCACATGGGCTGCTTCCTGCTTTATCACCTTTTTGACTCTTCTGGTTTCTTCTCCTCCAAGATGATCGATTCCCTCCTTGCTGATTCAAACACGCGCGCAGCACATGGGAGATACGCTCGCTTACTTCTCTTATGGCTTCGAGAGGCTCCCTCGCGAAGCGAAACCCTCGCGAGGCCTTTTTCCTCGCGAGGCATCCTCCTGAAGCTTCCTCTCTACAAGCGTACACCTTGAGGGGCTTTGGAGTTGGAGATGAATAAATATGTGCCTTGGCGCACTGATCTGCAAAAAGTGGATAACTGATGTAAAAAAACATTTAAAACCTTGATTGAACTTCTCAAATATGAGCAAGATTTGGGGTTTTGGACGTCGAAAAGATGTGCATAATTCAGAGTGATCACGCGATACGAGCAGCGACGATCCAGACTCCGAAGAAGACTTCGAACCTTGCGGAGCACTCTGCTTCAGTCGCCGTATCCGAGAGGCAAGGATGCCGAAGGGTTTCAGATTAACATCTGAGACCCCAAAGTATGATGGCCTACAAGAACCCTCCGCTTGGCTGGAGGACTACCTCACGACAGTAACTTGCCAGAGAGGTTCGACGTCTACGGCCATGCAATACATTCAGCTAATGCTCACAGGTTCTGCCCGTGCCTGGCTTAAAAGCCTGCCGCGGGGAGCATATACTTGCTGGGAAGATTTCGGCGAGGACTTCATCCGCAACTTCGCTGGCACATGCAAGCGACCCGCCTTGTTCGAAGAACTTCGAGCTTGCAAGCAGTGATTGGGCGAGACGCTGCGCGAGTATATTCAGCGGTGGACCCTCCTCCGTAACTCGGCGGAGAGGATCTCAGAAGACAACGCGATATATGCATTCACCCGAGGTGTCTATCGACTCGAGCTGAAGGAACACTCGGAAGAATAAAGCCGAAGACCATCGCTCACCTCATGCAAATCGCTAATGATTGGGCAGACGGAGAAGACTCTATACGCAACGAGTGCAACGATACACCCGTGGAGAACGGTGACCAAGGCCACTGGAGTCATCGCAGCAGCGATCACTGCCGCAAGAGGAAGTCGTGAGCATATGATGACAACGAAGGTGCAGAACTCGTGGCAGCGGGTTTTCCCGATAGCCGCGAGCAAAGAAACCGTGACAGCAGTCGCTATGAAAGCGGCAGCCAAACAACCGGTTATAGGGACAACAAAAACATCAAGCAGGAGTGGCGACCACGTCAGCCGCGCAACAGGCGAGTGCCGCGCCCTCCCCCTACCCTGCAAGGAGCTTGCAGGTTCCACATGTTCAGGGACGAGCATGGCAACCTCACATCCCGCCACCTCTTGAAGGATTGCGAGGGCTTTCAAGAACTGCATGCGGAATACACACGCCTCCTCCAGCAGCAGGCGCAAATCGTACCAGGTGCGCCAGCCATCAGAGCGCCACCTGCCCCGGCTCTGCCCCCACCAGGACATATGGCGGGAGCTATCCAGCTCCAACCACGCGTCGAGGAACCCCAAGCAGGCGAAGATCCCTACCCGAACCCTGTCGGGCGCATGTTCATGATACAGAAGGGATGCCCTTCCAATCGGGACCAGAAGCTAATAACGAGCCAAGTGCACCTTGCCGTCAAATCACCACCGGCCCTACCGGAGTACCTCAGGTGGTCTCATGCGAGAATCGTTTACTCTCGCGAGGACCACCCACCGCAAGTACCACGTCTAGGCCACGCAGCCCTCGTCCTCGACGCCCAGATCAGCAGCTTCGCGATGAGTCGCATCTTCATGGATGGCGGCAGCGGCATCAACATCATGTTCGCCGACATGCTGCGCGGGATGAACATACTAACAACCAACCTTGCGCCATCGGTCAACACCTTCCATGGAATCGTGCCGGGGCGGCCGGTGTACTCCCTGGGCACGATAACGCTCGACGTCATCTTCGGCGAGCCAAAGAACTTCAGGAAGGAGAAAATAGAGTTCGAGGTGGTAGACTGGAAGTCGCAGTACGATGTCATCCTCGGGTGACCAGCTTATGCCAAATTCATGGCAGTACCACATTATGCCTACCTCAAGCTCAAGATGCCAGGACCTTATGGAACCATCACCGTCAACGGTGATTTCGAGCAGTCCGACGAGTGCGACCGCAAGTTCAACAAGATATCCGAGTCGTTTGGAGACCAGTAGCAGCTCCAGGAGCTGGCACTCACCAACGATCGCACCCTCTTCCCTGAGGGAAAAAAATCACCGTCCGAGTCGTCCTTCAATGCGACCAACGACACAAGGGCGCACCAGATACATCCGACTGACCCTAAGAAGACAGCCCTCATCTCGACAAGCTTGCCTCCTGCATAGGAAAGCGCGCTCGTCGAGTTCCTGCGTGAGAACTGGGATATGTTCGCCTGGTGCCCAGCCGACATGCCAGGCATACCCAGGGAATTCGCCGAGCACGAATTACAGATCTTGTCTAACGCAAGACCCGTCAAGCAAACTATGCGCCGCTTCGCCGAGCCGAAGCGTCTTGCCATCGGGCAAGAAATCGACAGGCTCCTGGCAGCCAATTTCATCCGAGAGATCAAGAAATCAGACTGGGTGGCTAACCCTGTACTGGTACAAAAGAAAAACACAGACATACTCCGCATGTGTGTCGATTTCACTTCGTTAAACAAGTGTTGTCCAAAGGATCACTTCCCCTTGCCGCACATCGACCAAATTGTCAACTCAACGGCAGGCTGCGAGTGCCTCTACTTCCTGGATGCCTACTCAGGCTATAACCAGATCTGGATGAAGGAGGAAGACGAAGATAAAACAGCATTCATCACGCCTTTCGGCGTCTACGGCTACACAACAATGCCCTTCGGGCTCAAGAACGCAGGCGCCACCTACCAGCGCATGATGCAGAACTGCCTCAAGCAGCAAATCGGACGAAACGTCCAAGTCTATGTTGACGACATAGTCATCAAGACCAAGAAAGAAGTAACACTTTGACGACATGCGCGAGACATTTACCGCGCTCAAGAAGTATCATATCAAGCTCAACCTAACGAAGTGCGTGTTCGGTGTTCCAGCCGGGCAACTGCTCGGGTCCCTCGTATCCGCACGCGGTATCGAAGCAAATCCGAAGAAGATACAAGCACTCCTGAAGATGCCGGAGCCTTCAAAGCTTTGGGAGGTCCAGCAGCTCTCTGGGCGAGTAGCTGCACTCAGCAGATTCATCAGCAAGTTGGGCGAAAAGGTGCTCCCGTTTTATCAGCTGATGAAGAAGACAAATCGGTTCGAGTGGACGCCAGAAGCTCAAGAGGCATTCATCAGCCTCAAGCGCATGCTATCGAATCCACCAATCCTGGTAGCTCCTCAGGAGAAGGAGCCATTGTACCTCTATATAGCCGCCACGAACCGAGTGGTCAGTACGGTGCTGGTGGTCGAACGCGCAGAAGAAGGAAGAGTCCACGGAGTGCAGAGGCCCATATATTACCTCAGCGAGGTCTTGTCTCTCTCCAAGCAAAGATACCCCACTACGAGAAGCTGACCTATGGCGTGTTCATGACTTCGCGCAAGGTGGCACATTATTTTCAAGAGCACCCGATCACGGTAGTGAGTGCGGCACCACTTGCGGACATCTTGAACAACTCCAAGGCAACTGGCAGGGTAGCCAAATGGAGCATCGAATTAGGTCCTCTAGACCTAACATACAAACACCCAACATCAATCAAGGCACAAGTCTTACCTGACTTCACCACTGAGTGGATGGAGATGCAGCTACCTTCGGTACCTGATACGTCGAACTCCTGGACCATGTACTTTGATGGCTCAAAAAGGAATGAAGGAGCAGGCGCAGGTGTCCTCATATCACCAAAAGGTGACAAGCTGCGCTATGTCCTGCAGATGGACTTCGAGAAACCATCCAACAACGAAGCTGAATACGAGGCCCTAATGCATGGGATGAAGATGGCCAAGGAGTGCGGCGTCGACCGCCTAATGATCTACGATGACTCCAACTTGGTCGTACAGCAGACCATGAAAGAGTGCGACGCCGCAACAGACAACATGATCGCCTACAGGAACCTGTATAACATCATGGAGGACAACTTCGACGGTTGCGAGCTCCGTCATGTCGGGCGCAACAGCAACGAAGAGGCGGACACCTTAGCAAATATTGGGTCCTTAAAAGCTAAGGTGCCCCCCGGAGTCTTCTTGGAAAAGATAAACAAAAGGTCAATCAAGGTGGCGCGACCGGCGGCTCCCTCTACACCAGCAACTGGGACGCCCGAGGTTGACGCCTCAAGCTCCGAGGCACCCGACTTGGCAAATCGCCCAGTCGAAGTGTTCCTTGTCGAGCCCATATGGACGAAGCCATTCCTGGCGTACATGTTACGACAAGAACTCACAGAAGACACAGTCGAAGCACGGCGCATCGCTCGCTGTGCCAAAGCATTTACAATAATCAACGGAGAGCTTTACAAGCGAAGCATATCATACATCCTCCAGAGGTGCATCGCATCCGAGGACGGCAAGGCTATCCTCCTTGAGATCCATGCCGGCACATGTGGGCACCACGCCAGTAGCAGGGCCTTAGTCGCCAAGGCCCTGCGAGCTGGGTTTTACTGGCCCACAGCGCTCCATGATGCTGAGGACATCGTCAGGCAATGCATCGGCTGTCAGAAGTTCGCCACCAAGCGTCACGCACCTGCTTCGGAGCTGAAAACAATCCCTTTGGCATGGCCGTTCGCCCAGAGGGGACTCAATATGGTCGGACCATTAAGGAAATCTGCTCGTGGTGGACACACTCACCTCCTGGTGGCAGTCGACAAGTTCACAAAGTGGATAGAGGCTGTGCCAATCACAAACGCAGCGGCAACAACTGTCGTCAACTTCATCAGGTCAATCAGCTTCCGTTTCGGTGTGCCGCACAGCATCATCACCGATAACGGAACAAACTTCACCGCCGAAGAGTTCCAAGATTTCTGCAAGGAACAAGGGATCAAGCTCAACTACGCCTTAGTCGCTCATCCGCAGTCCAATGGACAAGTGGAAAAAGCGAACGGCCTCGTCTGCAGCGGAGTCAATAAACGCCTCTTCATGCCACTCAAGCGAGCGGCAGGCGCTTGGGTGGAGGAGCTACCATCTGTGCTCTGGAGCCTGCGCACCATGCCAAACAGATCAACCCAGTACACCCCATTCTTCATGGTGTACGGAGCAGAAGCAGTCCTACCTCACGACCTGCGCTTCGACGCGCCTCGTGTTGTAGCATATGATGAAGACGACGCCAACGAAGCCCTCGAAGACGACGTCGACTTGCTGGATGAGGCGCGAGACATTGCACTCACCCGCACCGCAACATACCAGCAAAGCTTGCGCAACTACCATAGCCGTCGACTGTGAACCAGGTCATTTGTGGAAGGTGACCTGGTGCTCCGGCTCAAACAAAAGAAGGTGCATAAGCTCGCCTCCCCATGGGAGGGACCCTCCATCATCGCTGAGGTCATCGGTGGAGGAGCATACCGCTTGAGGAATCCAAGGAACGGAGAGCTCTCGCACAACCCGTGGAATGCTGCACATCTGCGACACTTCTATGCGTAGCACAACTGACAATAAGGCTCTTCAGCCACCAATGTAATCTTTGAGACTATGTATCCCATAATAAAAGGGCAATGTTCCTCTATCTTCGGAATCGATATACTGCACGCCAAAGAAAATCGCCTCCGCAACACCTGATACTCGGGGGCTGCGTCGTACGGCCAACCACAAACAGACTCCAGAACAGCACCCGACGCTCGGGGGCTGCACTGTTGAGTTAAACAAAAACAAAAGAAAATCGCCTCCGCAGCACCTGATACTCGGGGGCTGCGTCGTACGGCCAACCAAAAACAAACTCCGGAACAGCACCCGACGCTCGGGGGCTGCGCTGTTGAGCTAAACAAAAACAAGGAAGATCGCCTCCGTGGCACCCGATACTCAGGGGCTGCGTTGCTTAGGCCAAAACAAAATAAAACGCAGGCGGGAACCTGATAACCAGGGGCCGTACCGACAAAAAGCAACAGCACAACTCAAATAGCTAAAGGCTTGACATACACTGTATTTACAAGCAAACTGTTCAAATCTTACAAGGTACTCGCTCGAGGAGTAAGCTAATCCTTCGGCTCCGCTTTAGGAACCTGCAAGGTCACATGCTCAAGCTGCAACTCAGTATCATGCTCAAGTTTGTTGACCAAGCCAATAGCCACACCCTCTACAGCTCGGTAATGGTGCTCCATTTGCGTTGGTGTGCCGTCAGGTTGCGGAGGAACCTCATCTATACCTGTCAGACACATGTACGGGTGTCGTCTACACACAAACTCCAAGGCATAGATGGCGCCACTGACCAGCTGAGCGCGAACAAACCCTTGCGCAGCCTCGCCATTGCGGAACCTCGCCAGAAGAGCACCAAGTCCTCGCGGCTGCGCGTCTAGAGGAAACAGAGCTTTGTGAACTAGCGACAAGGCAGACTTGCAGGACCCAATAAGGGAAGCCACTTGCCGCACGCGGTCCTGCAGCAAAACCAGAACGTGACCCCGAGCGCTGTCGGACCAGAAGGAGGTTGCGTCCCGCCCTACTACCTCGGCAATACACCGGAGTTGGTTGTTTACTCTGTCAGCTTCGGCTCGCGCATCCAGTTGGGCACCTGTCAAAAGAAGATAGCAGTTGAACACGCGAAGAAATCAACAACTTGATGGCTCGGGGGCTTCTGAATAACTTACAGAGTAGTTCAGAGTTCACCATCTCCAGTTCTTCAAGCAAGAAAGCTTCTCGTTCGTTGGGATGAGGCAGCTTCGACCGCAAAATAGCAAGGACACCTCGGGTAGCTCATAAGTCCTACTCCAGCCTAACACATCGAATTTGCAGCATCGAATACCGGTACTCGTCAGCATTGCGGGTGCCCGGTGTCGTTGCAGCAGATTCGGAGCCAAGAACTCGGTCGGAAGCAGTCCCAGGGGACGGAGAAGTACTGGCAAGGTTAGCCTGCCCACGAAGCAAAGCAAGAAACATAAGGAAAGACAATGGAGCTAGCAGCACTTTCGCCCTAGCCCCGCAAAGGACTCGGGGGCTGGACGGAAGAAGCAAAGACTATCAGGAAATTGCGCAAAAGGAATATCAATTGAGCCTCCCAGGCCAATAGTCATTACAAACCAACAGAGATAAGCAAATAAATTTTTATACAAGCTCCACCCAAACCACTACAGTAACTATCTACGGCTGCGAGCTGGTCGACTTCTTGGCCTTCTCGGCGCGCTTGGCGGCCTCCTTCTCCAGGGTGTCCGCCAGCTTCTGCGCCAGTTCACGGGACCTCTCGGAAAATTCACCAAGGGACAGCGGCTTGCCATCGGGTCCACGAGGGCGACCCGACATAGCCTTGTCAAAGTCACCCTCGAAGCCGTGCCCCAGCAGCATAAGGAGAGTGGTCTGTGAACCACGTACCATGTGCTCGCGGCGAAAGTCTGCGATGGTTGACACATCCGGGCCAAATAGCTCCGCCAGCTCACCAAGGGAAGACGGAGGCTGCGCCTTCGGAAACACACTGCCATGGAGGCAGGTCAGAGCATCCTTGGCCTTAGACAAAAGGCTGCGAAAAGCACAAAGAAAAGGTTAAATGACTGTTTCTGAGTCCATACCCAACTGTGCCAAGTCGCATATGGACTCGGGGGCTACTCCCATCGGGAGCGCTGGCACGCACCCGATCATACAAAGAGCACAAGACAAAATCAAAGAAAGTGGCTTGAGTCTATACCCGACTATAGATAGTCGCATATAGACTCGGGGGCTACTCTCATCGGGAGCGCTTACGCGCACCCGACTTGTAGCGCCCCTACCCTAGAACTATACAGTGAAGCTTTGTGCAACCGGTCATGCTACACAATCGAAGGTTAATGGGGTTACCAATCCCAGGCCAAAACCTTTGGCAGACGTGCTTGGAATGGATCATCGGCACGCAACACTTCGATCATGCCATAAGCTCAGACATAGCTATCATGTATAGTAGAGAGATCAAGACTGCGGAACAACTGGCACATCACAGTCTCTACGACACAAGAGATCATATAGCAACTCATATATGAGAAAGATACAAATATTACACACAAAAGGTCACAGACCCAACAATTCATCATGCGGAAGCGAAGTAGTTGTCTAATAAAACAAGATCCAAATATATGGCCTAAGATGCCTACACATAAGCATAAACCCGTGCCAGCTTGTTCCAACGTCCCAAGCTGCCACCTGGGAACCCCGAACTACTCGTCGACGTCCACGAAGAACCCACCTATGTGCTCGGTGTCGTCCTCCTCTGAAACAAATTATAAAGGCAGTAAAGAGAGACTGAGTACGACGTACTCGCAAGTTTAGTAGGGCGATATAGGCCCAATGATGACGGAGGCTCTAAAGCTGTATAGTAGCTATTTTGCATAAAGCTAGTTTTCAATTAAAGAGATGAAAATGACCCATGGCATCGACTACTCAGAATGTTTTCTCAAAAAGGGGATAAGAGAGTGAACTTTCATCTTTGGTCCTCAACGGACCATTTGTAACCAACACCAACTCATCTCCACCAAGGCACCCCCTCGAATCACCCTCGAGGAAATGAACCTTTTCCACACGTTGATTATGCAACCTTTAGCTGTCATAGCAATTAAGTTAAGGTTCTCTATAATCTTATCGTCTATTCCCAAGTCATCCATAACCGAGAACACGGCTTTTCGAAAAGATTAAACCCTGCAGGGGTGTACTAATTTACCCATTGGTACCGTTCGGCTCACCTGATTGGCCCTCTTCCGGGGAAGGCCGGCGAGTGGGCGCGGTTAAACCTTTACCTCGCATGAGACTATCCAAGAGTCATCTGTGGCGACATGATAAGTTTACCCAGCCAATTTCAGCTCCTGCCCCACCGCCACGTCCTAAACACCACCATCCTCATCATTTCTTTTCCGCTCACACACACGCGCAAATGGAAATAGCAAACTAGAGGACCCTTGGATACGCCCGCACAAGCTATTCAGTTAGTAAGGAGCCCATACTCCCACCAATGGAAGCACGCTCGTCTTGGTTCAAGAGGTAAAGAACTCGCACCTAGGGGCAAGAATGAGGCAAAACACCATCCCCGATGGCAACTCATCGAAGCCTTCTTAGCATTATAATTAAGCACCACAAGTAACCACCATGCCCGAAACATTCCATCAACATCATCATCATGGAATATAATCAACGGACATAATTAACATTCGACTAAGCATGGCTAAGCATATGAATACAACAATTACATAATTTATCTCCGGCCAACACAAAAGACCTAGGGTTCATAGGAGGGGATACATGTATTGGTTCGGGGAGAAACATGCATTCATAGGATACTCTAGTGTTGACCAAAAGTGACATAGAATCGAATGCAATATTATGGTGGATAAATTAAGTTTATAAAGCAATAGGATGCTAGATGCCAAGAAGTTTAGGTTATCTCTTTCCTTGCTGATAGTACTGGTCGCGCTGCTCGTCGAGGTATTCTGGTGGAACCTCGACTCCTGAATCTACCGAAACACAACAATAACAGGAACAAAATAAATAACACGAATACAAGGTGCAATGCACACTCATGATGAGATGGTCATATTATGCACTGAAATGGTATTGGACATGTCCCACAAGTTAAATGGAACCCCTAAAATAATTATCGCAATTAACGGGTTATAACTCCATATTTAACTTAGTAAGTTAAGCATTTACCCAAAATGTCCAGTACTAAAATATGAGTTCTATATGCATGAAAATGACATTATTAGTTAGGTATTGTTCTCCTGATCATTTTGGTACTTCGTTTGCAATTTTCCGATTAACGATGATGAAATGGCGACTTAAACGGTTATGCAATTTAAATCATTTTAACCAATTCGAAAATAACATCAAAGGAAAAGTTGGTTTCATGTTGTGATCTTAACATAGATAGATAGCATTTGTTTTGCTGGTCATTTTGGTATATCATTTGCAAATTTTGGATCAATATTTATCAAGTTATGATATTTCCAAATATTGATTTAAATCTGGCATTTTATTTAATTTTAATGAACAGCACCAAAATTAATTCTAAAATTCTCTCAAATGACATAAGGTTGTAGTTCATTGCTTACTGAACATTTTGAGCTATTAAACATAAGTTTTGAGTAAACAAAACTCAAGTTATGGATTTTCTAAATTCCAATTATATTCTGCCATTTTAGTCTTTATTAAATAAGGGCAATTAAATAAATTTAATTGATCATGGCAAGGATACTAATAGGTAGATATTCCTTTTCTGAGCATTTTGGTATATTGTTTGCATTTTCTGAGCTGTGGTTCAAAAGTTATTCAATTTCAAAGTTTAATTCCAATTTCTGTCTAATTATTAATTTCAGGAAATCTGCCCGAACCGTTTTTCACCCAGTGGCTGGCTAGCCACAGCCACTGATGGCGGGGGCTCGTGGCCACGCTGGCGTTCATGCGGGCGAGGCGGCCCACGGTCAGGTTTGACCGTGGCGCATACCAGGACCGGCGCGAGCGCGGCGGTGATCGGCGGCACGGCCGTGCACCGATCCGTCGTGTGCGTGCACGCGGGAGCCCGAGAGGGGGCGCATTGCGCTCGGCACGACGTGGGGACTCTAGTGGCGGCGCGAAGGACCCCATGGTCGTCGGGGTGTGCACCGACGACGAACTACGGCGGCGGCGGTGGCTCGGCCTATGGCGCTAGGGTGAACCAGAGGGAGAGAGAGAGGAAGGAAAAGTCCAGGAGGACCGGCGTCTCACCCTCGATGTGTGAGTGTGCCCGGTGGTGAAGGGGGAGGCCGGTACCAGCGGCGATCGTGCTCGGCGGCCGGCGGACGGAGAGGAAGAAGATGAGGTCGATGTCGACGAATCCCAGGCTCCCGGCTCGATTCCGTCGGCGTGGAGGTAGAAGAGGTCACGGCGGAGCTCCTGGTGCCGTCGGCTTGTCCTGGGGTGGTCGGGATCGACGGCGATGCGGCGGCGGCTCCAGCTAGGTCTCGGCCATGTCACCACTAGGGTTAGGGTTTCGGGTGCGGGAAAATGAGAGGGGGAGAGAGAGCAGAGTGTCGCGGGGGAGTTCTTTATCCTCCAGGGGGGCCAGGGTGCGAGGGGCAGCGGGGGAGGCCACGGCGACGCGGCGGCCATGGCGCCAGTGCTTTCCCTGTGGTGCCAGGGAAAGGAGGAGGAGGGGAGAAGCTGACAGGTAGGTCCCACCCGTCAGGGTTTTATTCTTTTTCCTTTTTATTTAATTCCAGTAGGGTTTAGGCAATGAATTAAGGCCCTTAACTATTTTTTAAATTTCTGGAAAAATTCACAGAGCCAATATATTATATTTGGAAACTGTTATAAAAATTTCAGCCCATTTGGGAAACATTTCATGTGTTAATTATTTTATAAATGCTCACTTGCATTTTGGCTTTATTTAATTATTTGAATTGGCAATTACTTTAATTTTTGCATTAAACATATTTGAATGTATTAGAACTTCCTGGACAAATATGAAAGCTCAATTAGAATTTGGTTTGTTCAATAATATTCACCATCATTGATTTATTCAATTGTTGCTTTAACATTATTTCATGTTGAGCAATTTAAATATGGATGCCATGATGCAATATGAAAAGAGAAAGTGAAAAATTTATTCACATTTTCAGGTTCCAAACTGGGGCTGTTACGACTACAAAAAACAAAGAGTAAAACGACTTACGTGCTCGGCGGATGCCAACGGAGGAGCGCTGACGATGGTGACAAGGTCATCACCAGGGGGAGTCGCCGCAGAAGTGTCCGCCGCAGCGCCGCGATCGGGCGGCGGTGGAGGAGCCATGGTACCCTTCGAACCAGGGTCTGCGCTCTCGCACTCCTCCTCTTGCTTGCCCATGTCCGGCTGAGCATGTTTCTCACCGAAAGAGTCACGGGAAAAGGCAGTCGAATCACTCCAAAAAGTACAAAACAACAAAACCTCCGAAAAAGAAACAGAAGAAGCAAGGTGTTGACTTACGAGCTCAGCTCAGTCAGGAGGACGTCGAGGTCGAAGAAGTCCAACGAAACGCGGGCATTTTTCGACGGAGGGTCCGTGGAGCCTGGTGCCGGTGCAGCTTCGCCACCAGTGCGGGCAGGAGGCGACGACGAGCCAGAGTCGTCGGCACTGGCACTTGGCTGCGATTTCTTGGGCAGCTTCGAGCCGGCGCGGCGGACTCGCTTCCGGCGGGTCTCCAGTGGAATTTCATCACTGTCCGCACCTTCTGTGTCATTGGGTGACACAGCGGAGGAGACAGAGATGTCACGGTCATCATGATCCACCCGAAGGTCCGGGGCAGCAGATGTTCCCTTACCCTCGGGCAGCGGTGGCAGGCTAACAAAGGTGGAAAACCCCTTCAAAGGGCAACAGTACAAAGATTGAGAAAAAAAAGGTAAAAATCCAATAACAGGCAGTAAAAATCACGAAGTTACCTCAGGCACAGGGTTATCTGCGCTGAAGGGGACGACGGGCGAGTCGAGGATGTGCGTCTCGCCAACCTTCAGCATGGTCAGCGCACACACTCGAGCTTCAACCTCGCTCGGTGAGAGCTCCTCTGCGGATACGCGTGTCGCATCTGTGGCGCCAGCGTACTCGTACAACGGATGCTCCCGAGCTTGGATGGGATGGACGCGCCGTCTGATGAACGTGGCGAACAGGTGCACCCCGTTCACCTCTTTGCCCGCGGTCTTCAACAACGTGGCCACCCGAGACAATAACGGAGAAGCTTCCTTGGCCTCACGGCATCGGGTCGGTGCGACCACGAGTTCTTCTCCACGATGACGCCGCCTCGGAACGGCGGCACTCCGTACAACTGCCCTGGCTTGCAGGTGTCGGAGACGTAGAACCACTTCTTCCGCCAGTTTTGCATGGACTCGAGCTGCTTCAGGTCGAAGTAGTCGATGTCCCTGCGCGTCTGGATCCCGAAGCCGCCCACGGGATACACGCCGTGAGCGCCGGCGTTGCGCTTCATGTTGAAGATCTGCTGCCACAACCCCCAGTGCGGGTGTATCCCAAGGAAGCACTCGCACAGGACGATGAAGCAGGAGATGTGGAGCACGGTGTTGGGGGTGAAGTCGTGCAGCTGTACGCCGTACGCGTACATCAAGCCGCAGAAGAATTCATGAACAGGGAAGGCGAATCCCCTATTCAAGAAGTCGACGAAGCAGACGCGCTCGTCGTCTCGGGGACGAGGGGAAACCTCGTCGTCGGGAACCCGTGCCTTCATCTTTTCCAGCGACGGCAGGTAGCCGTCGCGGCGCAACACCTCAAGCTGGCGCTCGGTCACGGAGGACCGTTGCCAGTTGCCATGCACCTTCTTCAGATCGCCCGCCGCGGTGGCATCGGCGGCGGCGGTAGTGGCGGTGGCGGCGGCGGCTCCGGTAGCCCTCTTGTCGCTGGTCTTCTTCGTCATGGTGGCGCGAGGAGGAACTAAACTCTCTTGGTCTCTGTTTTGACTGGGAGGACAGCTGTAGGGCGCAAGAGAAAGGATGAACTGGGCGGTGAGAATGGGGATTTTTCACCCCGTGCCCCGTACATTCCTATTTATCCTCCGAAGTAGAGTGATCTTGGCCCTTGATTTTCGCACCGTGCGGAACGGCAAAGATCAAACCCTACACGCGGCAAGCGCGGAGGGCAACCGTCGCAGGCTGTATCGCCCACTACGCATGGGAAACGAGGAGGCCACCATCATTGCGCCGCGTAAAAACCGCGACATGTGGTCAAACTGACGTGACGACTCGTCCTGCCATTTCGTGGCAAACCATGCGGAAGAGTGCATCGGTTGCGGCGAGCACGCCGATGATGTCGTCAATGACACAGTCCAGAATCGGCTTTCATTCAAATTCTTCACAACAACGCACCCGACCTAATACAGTGTCGGGTCCTTGAGGTATTCGACTGAGATGTTGTAAAACTCCATATCACTCCCATCGGGAGCAAAAAATTCTCAGAGTAATCTACGAGGTCAACGGGTTGAGATTATCCCCAATTACAAGTAATTCAGCATAATCTTGGGGGCTACTCCCATCGGGAGCGCTGTCCCGCACCCGATAACTGAGAGACTATAGGGCACTCGAAAGGTTATCGACTCCGGTCTAACCCGAGCAAAAACAAAGAAAATTCCCGAGATGAATCAAACACAGCTGACCCTCGGATGCTGCATTTACCGTGCAAAGGTAAGTCCCACCAATTCGTCATGTAGGGCCGGGATTGACAGCAACAGCTGAGGTACCTGACAAATGTGCCGCGTCAACAGGCGTGATGAAAATCCCGACGGACGCGTTGGGTACCCTATAAGCTCAGTTCGACTCTGTAAGACCTCAAATATGGCCGGAGTCAAATGGACAAGCTTCCGGATTCGAGCCCGGGGACTCGAGTCTGATGTAGGCTGGTAGAGTTTGTGCCCAAGAGCACTTAACTGGTCCCGATACTGTCGAGTGCACCAGGCCTGCCATGTCAAGCATCCCACGACTAAAGCGCCCTACGAAACGGGTACGAAGCATAATATCGAATGTTGAAAACAACCTTACTTGAACACCTGGCTAAGGGTGGAGTCCCTGTCAGACTCTTTGAAGTCTATCAGGTCCTCGGGGGCTACTGACGTGGGTGTACCCTTCGGGTGCCCCACGGTTTGGCTACCCGGTGTTCAAACATCATCGTGGCCTGCGGAACAAGGCCGGAAGGAAGGCCCATACCGAAGGAAACAAGCCCAATACTAGACAGAACCAAGGTCGGTTATGAGATGTAACCCTAGTCGGTAGAGGATTCCCGAGACCCAGCCCTACTATTTAAGGGCTGGGAGGGCTACCGGCTAGGGACACGCAAAAAACTAGCCACCAGAACCCTAGCGAGATCGCATCTCTCAATCTCGCCATTGTAGCTCTACTGTAATCTCATCAATCAATACCAGACAAGCAGGACATAGGGCTTTTACCTTCGGGAGCCTGAACCTGGGTAAATCTTGCTTGTCAGCCGACGGATTCACCAGCACCACCATCTTCTCCTATTCTTTAAACCCAAGGATGACCTCCGAGGGATTTGGCGTGGTAACCCAACGTCAAGGTTCCACATACTACCCATCAAGCTCAAGAAGAAGCGCCGAGAGGACCACGATGAGGACATCCTATCGAGCTCCATCGTCATCACACGGCGCCCCAAGGAGGACATCTCCAAGGTCGTCAACCAACGTGTCCCTTTGTCAACAAGGCGGCCCAAGAAGGATACCAAGATGGCTCCCAACTACGCCAAGCTTGAAGCTGAGATCAACACACTCGCCAAGCTTCGCCATACTTCTCCAAGTCCAAGACGGAGGCGCAAGTCAAGGTCGCCAAGGCACCCAAAGGATTTTCGACGACACCCCTCCCCACAAGAACGTCATCGACGACACATGGAGGAATCAAGACCGCCGCATCATATGGTGTCCCCTCCTCGTGCCAACACCAACATGGCGCCCAAGAGAAGCTCAAGCTCCAAGGACAAACAAGTTCCCACATCTATGGCGCCAAAGCTCAAGTCAAGCTCGACGAAGGATGACCCTCATCATATGGTGTCTCCTCCTCATGCCACCACCCAAAAGGCATCCAAGAGAAGATCACGCCACAAGAAGGACAAGGAAATCCTCGCCAAGCTCATGACAAAAATTGACACCTTCCGCAAGGAGCTCCGTGAAGACACTGACTATCATCGCAAGACCAAGATCTTCGGCGACACTTCTACGAGCATATGGTCCACTACACTTGAAGATGGAGGAAGACAAGGCCCTATCTATGATGATGAGGTCGATCCGATCGCTACTCTCAACAACGACGTGGGCCTACTTCCCCACCTACACCAAGATAAAGACCTTCTATGCCCAATGTGCCATGGACATGGTCACATCATGTGGGATTGCCCCGAGAGCCAAGACACGATGGATCAAGATGGCGAGAAGATGGTCGAGCATGGGATTTTTTCTTCGACCAAGGAGGCGAGCATGGAGGATGCTACCATTATGGACGTAGAGCCAAGTGGAGAAGCCAAGCATGGGATGTTCCCTTCGGCAAAGGAGTCGACTGATGATGCCCATCTTATGGCATTCACCTTTGGAGGCGACAAGGTTGAGGAGGTTGAGCATGGGAGTTTCCCTTCAACCAAGGCGGCGAATGGAGTTGAGAATATCGAGCCTATCCCTACGTGCTTGATTGATGAGTTGGTGCCAATCCCATGTGAGCATGAGAGCCACCTAGCCCACTTGAGTGAGAGTGCAAGTGAGTTGAGTGCCTCCACCATATGTGATATTGAGTGCTTCCACTTTGAGGGAATGAGTGATACACCACTTGAGTTGCGAGAGGTAGTTGATAGGTCAAGTGAGGCCATTTCGATTTCTAACAACTTACCCTCTACCTATAGTGTGTTATCTCATTGTGTGCTAGGTTCCATGGATGAAGATACGCCAAGTCTCGACATGACGGAGCCTCATATGGAGAAGATGTACATGGAGGATGAAGACGATGCCACCCCATGGTCACATCAAGATGTACAAGTCGGCCACATAGACGCCGCTACCTCTACCACAACACCTACATCTCATGATCGGGACTACAACGGTACGCATATGGGTGTTGATGATGCCATGATCCCACTAGTGGACATGATGACTTTTGATTGCTTGCATGATGTGGATGCTTCTTTTGATGTCACGTATGATTCTTTCATATTCCCATGTGATACCTTGTTTCAAACCAATGTTGATCATGTGGAATTGCCTATTTGTGATAATCTTGCCACATGCATGCCTTTTTATGAATCTTTCCATTTTTCTCCCATTGTTGCATGCAATATGTCAAACAATTTCTCTTTCATATGTGTTGCTTGCAATGATGATAAAATGCTTGATAATGAGTTTGCCCCCATAGCATTCTCAATTTTTGGAGATGGTTCCTTTTGGTATGTTGAGAATTTTCCTTCCTTCATTTTGCATGTTGACTATCCGCATACTTCACACTTTCATTTTGAATTTAGTGCGTTTGGTGATGTGCAAATGAAGAGACGCATCATGATGGATGATGTGTTCGTGTACCATGCACACAATTTCTTTATGTGGAATTTCGTGTGTAATGGTCCCCGCATGCTAATGTCAACTTCAATTGAGCATGAGTTGACAAAACGAGCTCTTGAGAACATCATACTTGTGAGTTTCGGTTTGAACCCGGCTCTAATACCTTCCGCATGTTTTGCATCCAATAAATTGAACAATTGCTCTTTCCTTTGGTTGGTTTGCAAGCATGTGAGTGATTTTGTTTCCCCTTGTGACATACATGTTTCCATGAGCTTTTATCTAGTTGATTTATGTGTTGCCACAAACTTGATGAGCAATTTCTCCTTATTTATGTTTGTTGGCCACCATAATGATATTTTGATCATGTCTTGTCACAGGTGCTTGTGTTTTTATCCCATTGGTGATGATGATTTGGAAATCCCTCTTCTTGTGTTTTTGCCAAATTCTCCTCCTATTGCAACAAAGATATTGACCAATTTCTCTTTCCGATGCTTTGTTTGCGATAGTGCTCATATGTTTCAAAATGACATAGCTCCGATAGCACTCTCAAAATTTATTGGAGATTTTGAGTTCCCACATCTTGAGGATGTTTCGATGAGTTGCTTGCACATTGACCTTGCTTATGCTTTGCCTTCTATATATTTGTGTTGTGCTAATGGTGTTGTGAACAAGAATGGACATGTCTTCTATGATGTGCTCCTCTATCACGCACACACATGTTTTGCTTAGTCTTTGATGCGTGTAGGTAAAAATGGCGACATGATGACTTCCGTTTCAACGGAAAACCATCTACCCCCTTCACATGGCGATGACGTGCAAGCGTCGAGGACGACGCTTTTCGAAGGCGGGGGAGATGATGCAGCCCAACCCAATGGCATCACCATGTCAAGCATCCCAACGCATGCCACATCAACATGGACGTCAAAGGTGAACTCAATCCTCTCTACGAACCCCAATACCCCTCCTTTGGATGGTATACTACCTAAGCCTCTACCCTTGTGCATTGATAGGTGTCACACGACGAGTACGGACGCCAAGGGAGACGCCGAGGGAGCCCAAGAGTCGAAGCCATCCAAGGCGTATGCATGGAAGCGGAGAAGGAAGAAGAGTCTGCAGCTGCAGGGAGCGGTACTACCGCTCGGAAGCCGGTACTACCGCCAGGCCGGCACTACCGCGCCACTACCGTCTGACTGCCCGGAAAAAGCCTTCTGTTGGAGGTCCGGTACTACCGGGCTGGGACCGGCACTACCGCCCGGCCGGTACTACCGCCCCCCGGCTGGTACTACCGGTCCACTTGGGCATGCGTGCCTAGCCAGGGAATATTCCCTTGCATCTCCTTTCCCCACCAACCCTTTTGGCTTGGCCTATATATAGGACTCTCATCCCTCAGATCTAGGGTTATGTAAGGATAGAATTGGACTAGACACTTGGGCTTGTGCTTATCCCTCCCTTTGTGGAGAAGATCCCCTTGTGGATTCAAGGCTCCTCCTTAGATTATCTATTAGAGTGATTCAAGGTTCCCTTCCTGCGCAAAGTCTCTCGTGTGGAGGATTCTACTTCACCGTCTCTCTTCCCCACGATTCTACCGCGCGCTTGCCGATCTTTCACATAGGGATTCTACCTTGCGGTCTCTCCCTTGTGTGATTCTATTGGGCCGGTTGGACCGACCGGTGAGGGCAACGCGTCCATTGTATCGGGTTTGTGTTCTCGTGTTCTTGTGTGTGTTCGTCCACTCGTTCGTCAATCCGTGAAGATCGGGCCACCCTAGAGGGCTTAATCCGCACCAAGAGTGATGACGAGTCGATGGCAACCTCAACGGTGGTCTTTCAGTTCATCAACGCTTGTATGCTTCATGTGGGTGGCCAAGTAGGTCGGTGATGTACAGTGTCGTCACGTTTCATGATGACATTGGTGCATTTATATCGGTTTTTGACCGGTTTCCAGCTAATGGACTGGTCAATTATCCTCTACTTTTTAAAATAAAATGAGGCAAAATTGCATGTTTTGTTCAAAAAAACTGGTGGTGGAACCTTTGGCGGTAAGAAAAAAAGACGGACGTGTCAAGGATTTTAGGCCTCTGGGATTGAACCAGTTACCTAAAAAATAATAACCAGTCACAAAAAGGCAAACTAGAACAAAGTTATTGCACTAGTGATGATTAGGAAATTTCCATTACAGTACGTCTTTTACAATTTACAAAGTTAACTAATGCCATGGTTTTTTCTCCATGTTCCAGTTCCATGAAATGGCTATTTTACCTGCAGGTACAAAAAAACAACACCGGGTAACTTGACTACTTTTCTACTGTACTACACAGTACTGCCACTCCATACAATTGAATAACAACCCACATCTGGTACATCAATTAGCAGATGCATACAAATAGGGGACCTACAGCTTAGGTGTCAAGTACACCATGCACATACATCAGTTATAGAAACATTAACTTGTGATGTTCACACATCAATGGTGCTGCATTCTTCAGAAATTACTTCCACCACCAAATGTCGACGGGGGATGGACTGTGTCGTATGTTGAAATATCCTGTCACGGTTTTTGAATGTGATAAACTAAACAGCATACAAATGGAGTGTGGCACGTATAAAACATGGATAAATACCACCATTAAAGAAACATGGATAGATAAAAGCAGTATGACTTCTTGGCATGTTGACGAGATTTAAACCCCATGTCACTTGTGCAGGGCAATGAAATTGCTAACAACATAAACATAACGGTTGCAATGCATGTAGTAAAATGCCACATGGCAAATGGATAGGGCCTGGGGAGTGGCACACGGGAGCTACCCATCACAAATACCAAAACACTACCGAGTGAATGTACGTTGTCTACTGCTGGCCCAATATACTAGTGAGTAGTACATCAAAAACATTCTACAGGAAATGGATGGGGCCTGGGGAGTATGTTTTGTTCATGCAAGCTTCATCGCCCTAATCACGAAACAGATATGGGATATGTTTTGGAAGTTTACACATTTCAGTATGGAGGAAATCTGTCCACAACAGTGAATCTGGTGGATTACAGATACACACGTCAACGCACCATTAGTCTATAATCGCCTCCATGAACCTTGCATGTGTGCGGCTGGGTTCATGTTTTTGGGTGGAGGGATTTGGTTAAGAGTAGTATCATGCATTCTTTCTAATAGAGGTATAACCACATGTTGACCAAGTTAATTTGTACTTGATTAGATTGCACCATGAGTATTTAAACTTGCATACTTTATTGAGTAGGCCCCTAAACTCAAAAGCTGTCTTCAAGTCTTCAAACTAATAATAAATGGGTATAACCAGAATCCGAAGTGGCGAAGTGGTTTCACCAGATTGACATGTCGCTCCCCTATCAAAATTGCTTAAATGGCATCTCTTTATCTCTGTCCCACCCTTGTTGTTCAGAAACGACTTGGGGATGCTGAATTCTAAACATGCTGTCATGGCCAAACATACCATTGTTCAATTGGTGTGAGAAACTGAGGGCTCTCAGCCCTCCTCACGACACATGCGTTTCCAACCGTCTGATCTCGTGCATGGCATGATCTGTGACGTCCGCTGCCACCGTTTCGTTGTACATGGACGCTGCTGCACGCGCGACTGCAGGTGGCTGACGGGTGGGGTCGTCATTAGCTGGCCCTCGGCTGGCAGCCTCTGGGTCAAGCCGTCCTCGTGTAGCGCTTCGAATATGCTCACGCAACGCAGTGGCAGGCGGCGTAATTCGGTCGCCCGCCAGGGACAGTTCCAGTCGAGAGCGAGGCGAGTGGGCGTCGTACGTGCGTGGCGGAGCGAGGGTCGCCGGCGGGTACGTTTGCTACAGCCGGTGCACTGTTCCGTCCACTGCTCCTGCCCTTGCCCTTCGACTATATCCCCCCCCCCCCCCCCCCCCCCTCCTCCTCCTCGCAGCTGAACCCTAATTTCTCGATCTGTTTGGTTTCATCCTCCCCGGCAGCTCGCAGCCGCCGCCAGGGAGACCTCCCCAATCAGGCTCCCGATCTGGAGCGGGAAGGACACAGGCGGTCACCAGACGGCGGCTCCAGGGCGGGAGGACGAGTGGCGTGGTGGATTTGGTGGCGGTGATGTTGGATCTCAAGGTGGGGAGGCCCTTGCCGCCGGGCTCCTCTCCAGCTCTTCTTCCACGCGCTGCTCGCCCTCCTCGTCTGCCGCTCCTCCGTTGCCACCAGGCCTATGCGCTTTCAGCCGTCCGATCTAGCGGTTCCACAGATCGTCAGAAATATTTCTTCAGGTTCTGGCCGCTCGGTGAACACTCATCTTCCTGATGTGTGGCTGGACTTCTCTTTCTGTTCTATTTTCTGATGATTCATTTCCCTATTGGTACTACAGGTTCACATCTACACTCGTTCTCATCACTTGTCGCGATGGAACTTTCTGGATGTGCACATGATCCATTGCGCTGGAGTTTTTTCATTTTGGTTGGTTTCTCTGCTCAGTGGCGCCGGGTAGAACATTTGTATCTTATTAATTAATATTCATCCGGCCATTTATAACATTACAATGTCCCCATTCTACGTATTTGTTGTCAAGCGTTTTGAGAACAATGATATCATGCTTTTTTTTGTATCTAATAAGATTTTCTGCATTTTCTTATGTTGATGTCCAGGATAAATCTCACCAGACTTTTCCCTGTCTGCAGTTATCTTGAGGGTAAGTAAACTAGCCCTCGCCTACTTTTGTTTCCTAATTCGTTTGGGAGATATTATAGCATATTATTAATATCGGTGGTCAATTTTTTCAGTATAAAATGACCTTCCTTTTGCTCTGAT
Source organism: Puccinellia tenuiflora (assembly GCA_012064385.1). NCBI lineage: Eukaryota > Viridiplantae > Streptophyta > Magnoliopsida > Poales > Poaceae > Puccinellia > Puccinellia tenuiflora. The sequence goes on along the minus strand of QRDG01000533.1, from coordinate 1,199,201 downwards.
TGTGGTGGTCCATATCTCTATCTCATTTTAGCTAATTTTCCTTATTAGTTATTTTGTTTCTAGATTGTTTATTTACCATATTAGATTCCAAATTTGCTTTTGCTTACCTTCTTGAGGGATTTTAATGAATGCAATGAATGGACCATAAACGAGTGAATGGACCACCGAGTCCTTGCTCCTCTTTTCTCATATGCTTGAGCTAATGGTTGAATTATTCATTGTTTGTGTATGTATAACATTAGACTATTAGTTCTTCGACAGTTATGCTTGGTGTGATAATCTGCATTAACACGGTTAACTCATGGCTACTGAAACGTGTGAACCAACACTGAGAAACATACCTGAAGATGTACATTAATTTTTTTCATCCTAAAGTTTGTGAAATCTCAGTTGTAATGGTTCTGTAGAACTATTTACTTGCAAGACATATAGCTTTCCACTTAAGTTCTTCTTAAAGAATAAGAATAGTATACAAATTCACTACCCTGATATATGTCTAACTTCATAAGTTTTACCATCTGTCAATGGTGACGTCGGAGGAGAAAATAAAATGTCTACTATCTGTTTACATATTACATATGTATTATATTCTAGCCGCGTGGCTGCAGGGCAAGCAGGCTTATGGGGAGTGGAGAAGGCTGATGTAATCTCAAGTATATTCTTTGAGGTCGTTTGTATGTAGATATTGTCGATTTTGAGATTATTTAAATAGTTATTCCAGATTTTGAACCGTTCAGTTTGCCGGTAGTTCCTTCTGACCATAGGAGTCCGAATTGGAGAAACAAATGTTGTCATCTAAGAAGTTCAGTTTTTCTATAGTTTACATTATAGAATATGAACACCTAATTGGGAGTCACTCAAGAAGTTTAGTATCCTAGATTTTCACTATGGAATGTGCACACCTAATTGGAGAATTCTAATATCTCATTACAAATATTATGGTTGGTCACCTATCTCTCTGATCGTCTAACGTGATGTAATCAACTCACATAGCTACTCTTAGTTCTTTATCCTGGTCTAATATTCCCTTTAGTCGTTACTATGTCTTCTTGCTTATGCAACTTAGTTACTCCTTCTAAGACTGCTGCAATTGACAGCCTGTTAAATGACAGTCCTTTGGGCACGGACAGGAAAAGAGTGAGAAGGCTATGTCAGACTAAATTTTTTTAACGTGCATTTGTGATTTGCAGCTAAAATCCCAGTGGGTCCCATCACCCTGGACATGTCCATGAGGCATACTCATGAAGCGCTTCTGGTTATTGATATAATTTCGAGCTAGCACTCCGCCAAGCAACATTGTTTCTATATATTTGCAAAGGTTAATTTTCATAGTTGTCATTAGTTTGTTTCTCCTGAAAGATTTTTTATTCATTGTGAATAATCAGTTGCGATGTATCGCAAGACCTCTACTATATGTGTTATGGTTGCTACTACCTACTTCCATTATATGTGTTCTGTAATGCCTTTTAGAATTCTTAGGCTAGGAGTATGTAATTCACTTGCTACTACTGCCTTTCTCAAAATGTTTTGTATTACCGTTAAGCCTACAAGAGGTTGGGGCAAGCATACGAAAAGCTGCTACACAGAGCTCACAGGGCAATCCACTTGCTGGCGCTTCCCCATCCATGATGCTCATCCAGACCCATTTCTTCCTAGGTATCACCGTATTGTCTCCACTCCTTCTAAGTTCTCATCCAGACCATTGCATCTATGGAAATGAGGTTCATATGACTATCTGTCAAGTCAGTCATCTCAGATGCTTAGAACAACAACACCTACCATCATGTATTATGTATGTGAGATCAACAAGACCTTTGTTACCCCTGGACAGAGAATGACAAAATTATCACTCCCCAAATTCTATCACATTCCTAAGATTTATATTTAATACATGCCATTTTGGCATTATCACCCATGGAGTACTTTTTCATGCCCTTCACACAATGGTACCTCATGAGGTTTCTAGCACCGGTAACTGAATCATTGCCTATCAGACTCGCTATGCATGTAATAGCCATGTTCGTCTTATGAAGGACAAGGATGACAGGAACTATATGGTGTCTGATGGGACAAAAATTGCATGTGCAGCTGAGATTAAGAAATGGGCAAATGGCATATATATGGGTCTGGCTTTTGCCGTTCTGTGAGGAAAAACATATCTCACCATCCATCGACTCTGACCAACCTACTGAAAACATTCCATCAAGATGCAAACTTATTTAGAACCATTCTTATATATATATTTATGTTATCAGCTACCATCTCTATGTATCAACGTACTCTTATAGGCGTTATGTCACTGTCTCCTTTTATATTTTATTGTGTAATGACTTTTGAACTTCCTGAAACGGGATTATGTAATCACTCGCTACTTCCACATGTTCTCCAACTTTTTTGTGCTGTCATTTGGATTATTGGGGGTTTCGCCCACCTGTAGGTCTGTCTTGCGCGGCAAGCCGCGCCTCCTACCTAGTAAGCTTGATAGGCACGAGCTTCTGTGGCCTGTGACCAATCCTGAGCTCGAGCAGTGCTGCCATCTTCTGTGTGGGAGCACTGGACGCACGCCGTCATGAAACCCCTTGCGTAAAGCCAGGTTACCCGTCCGACCACGGACAGGGACAGGCAGTAGTATTGCGAGAGCACAAAAGATCAAGAACATGTTCTTTTCCCAACCGCCATTGTCTCCGACTTTACTGCACACCCAAAGTCAGGTTGCATAGAAACCAATCAACAGCACCACCTAATAGCTATCTAGCATATGCATGTATCAGGTAGAGAGAATATATGGATGCTGCATCAACTACTTTCTTTCAAGCTATCTAACTTACTTTCTCTATTCAAGCCCAGAAACAAGCATCCACAGGACATGCCTATGCTGTCATGATGCCTGGAGTGTCACTGCCCCATGGCACGCACTTCAATCCCACAGACCACGACCCCATCACCTAATGCACCTCAATCCAGGAAAGTGATGGCCATGTCGCCGATCTCAGGTGAAGTTAGGCTGTCCCTGTTCCCGTTTTGACAGATCGCTCGAAGTCGGGATTCCTCAACTTGTTTGATAGAATATCTCAACACACAGGGCGAGGAGAGAGACTGGGTAGATACATCAAGTCAGCAATTTGACGCGAGGGAGTGCCATGCGACCCCGTCGAAACCTATTTTGGACATGATTAAACTACTTATACAAGTTTGTTGACCTACTAGCTTTTGAGTTTAAGGACTTGCTTGAACAAAGCTTGACCAGCATGCAATTTACTCATTTGTATCCCAATAGGCATGTTATGCAACTTCCTAACTGTATCTGCCTCTTAACACATGTTATCTCAATTAAACAATGTCTAGCTAGAGTAAAAAGTTCATCAACATACCTGTTGTGCTGGTGCACACTGAGGCACGGAATGCATATCTGCATGCCCCTGAATCTGACTTGTTGAAACATCAGTAGTAGGATATTCCTAGAACAGATATAAGGTGCACAAATTTATCATCATGATATAAGGTGCACAAATTTATAATCACATATCTAAATAGATAATACTTAAAATAAAGCACAAGATTCGGTGGTAGGACTTTTACCGGGTAGAAGAAAGGTCTCCCAATAGATGAGTTTGTTGGAATGTCTTCTGTTGCGAAATATTGATTTTGATTTGGCTGGTCAACAAAAACTGACTCAGCTGGCTGAGGCAAAACCGCTTGTTTAACATTTCCTACAAAACAACGTAGTGACTTATTTAAAACAGTGCTACTTAAGGACTGAAAAACAACAACGAATGAAAAGTAAAAGAGGAATTACTTGAGTTTTTATCCTGCTTAGATGATTTTTTCTTTCTCTTCTCAGCCTTACTCCCATCTTTGTCCTTTCCTGGGGGATGCATATGCATCCTTTTCAGTTCACATACACTTTCTAATGTTTTCTCTCCATTTTCAAGCACATTGAGAATAAGTTTTCTTGTATCCTGATGACCTTTGCTCTTCATCAACAGATCATAAACAAATAGCATAGCTCTGTTACGATATGCAAGGGCAGCCTCTGCGCAATGTTGTTCCGGAAACTCGTCACTTGGAAATACATAAGTTCCTTTCCTAGCATATTTTGTCCACCGCTTTAAAACATATCTTTCAGGAATTTTATCAAGATTTTTTAGACCAAGTGCGTTCAGTGCATGTGAACAAAGTATGCCCATCGTCTCAAATCTTTTGCAAGTACAGTTCAATTCCATGGTAGATGTGTCAAGGAAAACTAGCCAAACTTTTGGACCACTTTGCAGAATGAACTCAAACCTATACAGTGTTTCACTGATTTGCATTTCCTGATATGAAGTTCCACTGCATCCGTCTATAAACTCTGTTTCAAGAGACTTGTATACTTTATGTGTGTAAACTTCGGCAGCTTGTTGCAAAATACTGTTATGCTTTACTGTACACTCTGGGGGAATCTGGTTGCATTGAGTATCCTCTACAGATTCGTTTGTACGCAAACTCCCAACCAGTCTATCAAATATAAGAGCAAAATTAGTAGGTGAAGTTGGTTCATCATCAATGCTGCTCAGCACATCGTGTGAACTCAAATTCCTATTCAGTAATTTAATACCACCATCAAATGCATCCTTGTGAAGAGCTGTGCACCATTTATGCCTCTGCTCAAAAAGATTTGTGAGCCACTGGTGATCCTTCAAATTATACTCATGAAGCATCATAGCCCATGTTTCCTCAAACTCTGCTTCTGACTCACAATCTTTCATGCACTTCATGAACATGCTATCAAATTTTCCAGAAGCATCTAGAGTACCCAAATGAGACTGTAGGTTCCTTTCGACATGCCACTGACATAGACAATGGTGTGTCTCTGTGAGAACGACTTCAATTGCCTTTGAGATAGTATCATTTTGATCAGTAAATATTGTTTTAGGCGGACAACCACCCATTGACTCCAAGAAAGATTTAAGTAACCATTCATAGGACGTCAAGGACTCATCTAACATAAATGCACAGCCAAAAATAACATTCTGCATGTGGTGGTTAACACCAACAAATGGGGCACATATCATATTGTACTTGTTGGTACGATATGCTGTGTCAAATACCACAACATCACCAAAACAGTCATAGTCAACACGGCTTCTACCGTCCCTCCAATAGAAATTAGTCATGTGTCCTTCTTGGTCTACTTGCACATCCCAATAGAACATACCTTTTTCAATTGATCTACGCTTAAAATAACCTACAAGTGCATCGGCGTCCTCTGGTTCAAGCAGTGTGTAACTTTGGATGCTGAGCTGACTGTGGCATTCCGTACCATCATCATTCACACGCAAACTGTCATGAATTGCTTGGATTTCAGCATTCACCATTGCATTCAGTGCACCGGGTTTTGGAACTGAAAGGGTCCTCACTGATCTGAGTAAGTGTATCTCTTCAGGTGGAACCAACTCATGATTATGTTCAGGGATTATCTGAATAACTCGCCACTGGCCTTCAGAATCAACTCTAAAACGGACCATCGCTTTGCAATTAGTTCTGGTCTCTGGCTTATTAAAGTTTGCCTCGGTAAGCTGCTCATCATCCTTTAAACCTTCCTTTGAGCAGTAATAATCTTTCGTACGAATAGATTTGGTCCCTGTAAAGTAGTACTGCTTTCCCTTTCGCACACTAAAACCCATACGGTGCCCATAGTCACAGTACAGCCTGTAAGCTTGTTCCTCACTGTAAGCAACTTTAGTGCGCAATTCTTCAGTGAACTCCTCGCGGCTTGGTATAGCAGAATTATTTTCTTGGTCTTCTTCATTTCTCACAGAATGTTCCTCGTTTCCCTGTTCTTGGCTGTCAAAACCTACTTGCCCCGCATTGTCAGCATCATAGATGATTTGTACATCTCCGTTCTCCTGAGCTTCATCCTCATCACCTCCAACATTCTCCAGACTGATCGCATCTGCATCAATCTCAATGGGGATGCTACTAGCTTCCATTCCTGCATAATCCACCCCAGAAGACAACGTATTGGTCCACATATCAAGAAAAATTCTAATTACAGATAAATTTAGCCATGTGAGACAACATATTTGAGGATGCGGCAAACATAGATGAGAATAAGATACTGCCAGACAAGAGCACAGTTAAATTTCGATTTATTATAGCGAGTTAAGGCCATGCATTTTGGATGCTGAACTCTAATGGTCATCACCACATGATCCACAATACTTAAGACCTAGCACATCACATAGGTTGCCTGCCCATAATCCCAATGCGCACAACAAATAACTAATTTTCCGAGCTCTAAATTTCCAAGGTTTACGGCATATTTGATTCTACCGGGTTTGCACAGGACCACTCCATTGAGGTTCTCCGGTGCTGCGTGAGACTTTTTTTTTAATTTGGCAAACATAAGAACAATTAAACCCACAATTAACCGGATGGACAGGAGCACCTCAGAAAGGGAAAAGTGGATTTGATTACTCACAGCGAAACAACGCTCACACTGGGACAATCAAGCAAGTTGTGCTAGAGATTCGGTACCAGCAAAAGAAATCAGTCTGGATGGATCTCCTTTCTACTTCACGCCAATACGGTAGAATCTCCTCCGGCGCCGGCAGGACTAAGGAGTGGTCCCAGGACGCCCGCGAGGACCGGCGGCTGCTGGGGGAGCAAGCGTTGCGTGGGGTGCCCTCTCGTCTCAGCAAGCCGGCGAAGTCTAGCGAGGGAGAGGGACGTCGGCCGGGGGAGCCATCTTGGCCGGCTGCGTCCAGCACTGGGGAGGCACGCGGCGCGCCTTGGGCGTGAAAGCAGGCGCCGAGGGTGGCCGGCGCGCGACGAACGGCGAGCCGACACGCGTCGGCGGCGGTGGCGCCTCGCGGGGCGATGGACGCGGCCGGCTGAAGAAGCGGGTCAGGGCGACGGTGCGTGCGTTACGTGGGTCGACAATGGATGGAAGCGGGCAGCCGCTGCCCGCTGGGGAGTGACATAGTTGGGCTGTAAAAGTGACGAGATGGGTTGGGCTGAGTTTCATGGGGAGAATGTTTGCCCGTCACTTGTCTTGTAAGCTCAACTCCAACGCAGCCCATTGGAAATCGTTAAAAAAAGAAACCTTTTGTAAAGTGAACTTTTCCTCCGCTCTCCTCGCGCCAAGTGGCGCCTTCTCCTTTGTGATGTTGTTCCAATATTCACCACGTGTCGTAATCAGAGTTAAAATGGGAGGAAGAGAGAGGAAGGAAGGGTACGGATGGGAGGGAGTTTTCCCTTTTATTTTTCAAAACCGAATCTTAAAAACAAAATATCTTGAGAACCGTTTATCCAAATTACGAACTGTTTTCACTTTTGGACTCCTCGCGTCGAGATCTTCAAAACTAGATCCCATGTCGATAGGTTTTGACGAAATTTTTTTTTTACATCCAAAAGTTGAGTACTTGTACATTCGGTTTGAACGTATTTGTACTTCCGGTTTGATCGTACTTGTACTTCCGCTGTCAACGTACTGTGTACTCCGTTTTCTGTTTATTTGTACTCGGTTGGAGGGTAGCATTTTCCCTTTTATTTTTTGAACCGAAGCTTAAAAACGAAATATCTTGAAAACCGCTTATCCGAATTACGAACCGTTTTCACTTTTGAACTTCTCGCGTCGAGATCTTCAAAACTAGATCTCATGTTGATAGATTTTGACGAACTTTTTTTTTGTACATCCAAAAGTTAAATACCTGTACATTCGGTTTGAACGTACCTGTACTTTGGGTTTGAACGTACTTGTACTTCCGCTGTCAACGTACTTTGTACTCTGTTTTTCTGTGTACATGTACACCCTTTTCGCAGTAATCTGTACATCCGGATTGTTATACTCTGTACTTTTTATTCTATATACTCTGTACTTCCATGTGGCACATTAGCGTAGGCGTTAGGGTACGGAGGATTCGTCGCCGATACCCTAACGTCCGAGGCTGAGTCCGCCCGTACGCCGCGATAGCGGCGATGGGAGACGAAGCCGAGCCGTTAGATTAAGAAAAACTTGTAAGTTGTATATAAAATTTAGGGTTTAGGGTGGGGTGGTAAGTCACCCAATTCATATACCGGTATGCAAGAGAGATTTAAATTTATTGTTTAGTTTGTAAGTTACGTACAATTTGTGCATCACTCTTTGTTTAGTTTGTACATTTGCTTTTGTATATTTGTTTCTATATATTTATTTTGTACATTTGCTTATATGTAGTTTGTACATTTGCTTACTACTGTTTTTTTTTTATTTGCTAGACGTACGGGAGGGAAAGTACGAGCCGCGGGCGCTTCACACGCAGGCGCGTAGAAACGAACACCCATGCGGGATTAGGCAAACGCGGCCGTTACGCGTTTACGCAGGGACAGCACGCATGCATGCGGGGCGGCAGGCCATGTACGCACGGGCTTCACGCATGCACGCCGGGCGGGAGGCCAATCAGGCACGGACGCGGGCCAGCCAGGCAGTTACCAAATTTGTTTTGCTATCTTTAGAGGACTGCCACGTGGTGCGTTCGTACTGTTCGTAGAGTGACCTTTCTAAAGGGAACCCTCTTTGTAGCTACACCCAGCCCCATTCCGGACATAGGATGCATCCGTTTATTTTTTAGCTAACGCTTCCGGCTCTGTAGATAGGCAAACTATCAGCCGCCTCAGGAGTCAGGAGCCGTCTGATCAACTTAACTGAACGGATCCCGCACGTTCGATCTATATATCGACAACATATGTAACAATCCCCAATGACCGCACCAAAAAGTTGGAAACCAATCATCGTTTGCAACAAAAAAAATGTAATGCATCTAATAAAAATGTTCAGCGAATCCAACATTATAGAAACACGTTGGTAACACCAACGAAATAACTTTTTAGTGTACGCACATAGGTAACAACATTATAGAAACACGTAGGATTTTTGGAGCTCGGGCTACACAGAGCTCGTTTTTTTTAATACAAAATTTGCATTTTAGAGTATCAAAAATGTTTAAAAAAAAACCTAGATGCATTGTATTTTGCGCTAGAAGTGTGAAAATTTTCATTTCGAAATGTATTGTATTTTGCGGTAGAAAAAATGACAAATAAGTGGATGTGGATTGGTGAACAATGTCCAGATTCGCTTTCGATTTTTTTCCAGATTTGTCTTTTTTACCCGGGCCAAATTACAACGAATTTGGAATCGAAATTTTCACGGTGACACGTATCTCGACATTATCTACACCTAGTATGTTTTCTGGATTTTTAGATTCTTAAAAAAAGTGATTCCAGTTTTTTTGTTTTGGAATACTGGGCTAAAAATAACCCGGTCTCCAAAAGAGGTTTTCGGTTGTAATGCCCTCTTGATAATCCTTCAATAACACTACTAGAATTTGCAAAGCTACGTAAGGTTCAAAACGTTACCTGGTGCCAAAACCAGAACACTAGGTGTATGAGTGCTCCCTGTTGGCCCTAATGCAAATCGCAAGAGTGAGAGAGAGAGAGCGGGAGAGAGGAGAAGGGGAGGTGTGTGGAATGAATCTATTTGCCTCAATTTTCTCTTCTCTATTCCTCCCTTTAAATAGCCGGCCGGGGCAAGCCGCTTACAAGAGTTAACTATTCCGTCACATCCGACTTGACGTGGCGGGTCCTACACTACGTCATGCCATGCGCCCACTGTTGCCGACGTCATGACACGAGTTCGCTGTGGATGACGCCACAGACTCGTCTACACTGTAGGTGACGTCTAGCACGTCCTATCTACCTACTCTACTGTACGAACTGTACAGTGCACCTGCCGGACCCGAAAAACAACTCGAGTCCCGGTTGCTACTACTGTCGAGTCAGAACAGACTCCGACTCGACGGCTTGACTACTCGACTCGGGACACTCCCCGAGTCGGCATATTTGCCCGGGTCCCTCGGACCTGACAGACTGTCGACTCCTCCGAGCCGACCTAGAACATAAGCCTATTCCAACAATCACTCCCTAGGCTTGAGTTCCGGCGACACCTCCACCATGCTGATCCTTGAGCACAGCTCCGCCAGGCGGACTCGTCCAAGTGGCTTGGTCAGCATGTCCGCGAGTTGATGTTCGGTGGGTACGAACTCCAACTCGATCTTCTTCGCCTCCACGCAGTCTCGAATGAAGTGGTACTTCAGCTCGATGTGCTTTGAGCGCTCATGGAAGACGGGATTCTTGGCGAGCGCGATTGCCGACTTGTTGTCGACCTTGAGCACCACCTGCTCAGCTTCGCCGCTACTGAACTCGGCCAGCAGCCGAGAGTGCCAGATCCCCTGGCAAGCAGCCGTGGCAGCAGCCATGTACTCGGACTCGCAACTCGAGAGAGCCACGACCGACTGCTTCTGGGACTGCCAGGTCACTGGGCTGCTCCCCAGAAAGAACAGTGTGCCAGACGTACTCTTGCGCGAGTCGATATCCCCACCCAAGTCCCTGTCATTGTAGCTGACAAGGCGTGATGCACCTGCACCTCTGCCATACCTACATCCGAGTCGAGGAGACCCGGCGATGTAGCGTAGGAGGCGCTTCACGGCCGCCAGATGCTCTTGAGTTGGCGCCACCATGAAGCGAGACACGAACCCGATTGCGAAGGTCAGATCCGGTCGAGTGTGCACCAAGTACCGGAGGCTCCCGACGATGCTCCGGTACTCGGTCGCATCCGTCGGTGGAGCCGTGCTGTTCTTGGACAGGTTGAAGCGCGGCTCCATGGGCACCTGGCAGGGGTTGGACCCGGCCATCCCTGCCTTCTCCAGCAGCTTCTGGGCATAGGCCGCCTGCGAGATGTCGATCCCGCTTGGGCCTTGTCGGACCTCAATGTCGAGGTAGTAGCTCAGCAGCCCGATGTCGGACATCTGGAACAGGCTCTGTATCTCCAGTTTGAACTTGTCGATGTCGCTTGAGTCGGAGCCCGTGATCACCAAGTCGTCGACGTAGACTCCGACGAGGAGTCGAGTCGACGTCGCGCCCCACGCGTACATGCCATGCTCCGACTCGCACCTGGTGAAGTCGAGCTTGACGAGGCATGCGTCAAGCTTGGTGTTCCATGCCCTTGGCGCCTGCTTGAGGCCGTAGAGCACCTTGTCGAGTCGGAGCACCAGATGCTCCTTCCCCTTTGCAGCGAAGCCGGCTGGATGCTGCACATACACCTCTTCCTCCAACTCGCCGTTGAGGAAGGCAGACTTGACGTCCATGTGGTGGACGTCCCAACCCGAGTCTGTGGCCACCGCCAGCAGGAGTCGGATTGACTCGAGTTGGGCCACGGGAGCGAAGACCTCGTCCTAGTCGACCTCGTGCCTCTGCACATAGCCTTTCGCCACCAGGCGAGCTTTGTGCTTAAGGACCTCGCCATGCACATCCTTCTTCACCTTGTAGACCCACTTCAGGCCGATCGCGCGGTGACCTGGTGGTAAGGTGGTGAGCCGCCTAGTCGAGTTGGACTCGATGGCCTCGTGCTCCTCCTGCATCGCACACCTCCAGCTGGCATTCGACTTGGCTTCATCGAACGAGCCGGGATCTTCAGAGGCGAGGAAGTGAAGCTCCTCGTCCGGCTCCTAAGCCGGACTTGCGTCGAGCACGTTCTGCAGAGTGCGGAACCGGTGCTCGAGCTCGGTGTCATTTTCTACATCAAGCATACTTGCATACCTTGATGGTGGCGTGACGAACTCGACGCCAGTGACAGCCGGAGTCGAAGACTCGGCTGTCGGGTACCACAGTGTTGTTGGAGAACCGGCTGGGGGCGACTCACTCCCGGCTCCTGGAGTTGGGGAAGTCGGACCTAGAGAAGGCGGCGAGTCGGGTCTAGGACCCGAACTCCCATCCCCTAGAGTTAGCTGCGGTTCGAACACCATGTGCTCGACCATGAAAGAGTCGGCTCCAAATGTGTTCACCGGAGAGTCCGGCGAACTCCAGTCCCAACGCGCGTTCTCGTCGAACACCACGTCGCGGGTGATGGCGACTCGGCCTGTAGCCGGGTCGTACGCCCGATAACCCTTCGTGCATGGTTCATACCCCACGAAGATCATTGGCTTGCTGCGATCGTCGAGCTTCTTCAGCCCGGGTCGCGTCTCTCTGACATGCACCATGCACCCGAACGTGCGCATGTAGTGCACATCCGGCTTGCGGCCATGCTAGGCCTCAAACGGCATCATGCCGTCCACGCTCTTGGTCGGCGACCTGTTCAAGATGAACACGGTCGTCGACACTGCCTCACCCCAGAACTCGTCGGGGACTCTCTTGGTCTTCGGCAGACTGCGGGCCATGCCCACAATCGTCTGGTTGCGTCGCTCCACGACGCCGTTCTGCTGCGGGGAATAAGGAGCCGTCCGGTGATGCTCCACTCCGAGCTCCGCGCAGTATGCCGTGAAGGAGCCGGAGGTGAACTCGCGATCCGTCCTCAGCGTGTGCAGCTTGCAGCTGGACTCCGACTCAGCTCCTGCCTGGAGTCGGATGATGGCGGCTGCGGCCTCGTCATTCGTCACAAGAAGGGCGAGCCACATGTACCGCGTCAGGTCGTCGACAAGAAAGAGGAAGTACCTCTTGCCGCTTGGAGTCGCTAGGGTGATCGGCCCGCAGAGGTCACCATGGACCAGCTCGAGTCGCTCCTTCGCCCGGAACTTCGCCTGCTTGGCGAAGGAGGCTCGCCGCTGCTTCCCTGCTAGGCAGGCATCGCAGAGCTGGTTCACGTGCTCCACCACAGGGAGGCCACGCACCATGCCGCCTTTCGCGAGTCGGCACAGGCTGTCGAAGTTGAGGTGCACGAACCTCGCATGCCAAGTCCAGGCCGAGTCGGCACCTACGTGCACTGCCAAGCACACCGGCTGGGCGACTCGCGCTGTCAGCTTATACATCCGGTTCGGCTCCCGCCTGACCTTCACCAGGAGCTTGATACGTCGCAAATGTATCTACTTTTCCAAACAATTTGCTATTGTTTTGCCTCTGATTTTTAATGAATTGTTTGGAACTAACCCGAACTGACGATGTTTTCAGCAGAATTACATTTGATGTCTTTATTTTGTGCAGGGTTCAAAAGTTCGCGGAAAATTCCAGAAAAATCATAAAATGGATTTTTAAGGGAAAAAAAGCCACGGAGCCAGAAGACCACGAGGGGGGCCACCCCAGGAGCAGGGGTGGGGCCGAGGGCCGCCCCTGCCCCTGGGACCTCGCCTCTCGGCCCCACTTTGCTTATAAACTCCGTTTTGACCTAAAATGTGGAGCCCCTGATCACTTTTTCTAGAAACCTTACAGAGCTCCGCCGCCATCGCGAAATCTAAATTCGGGGTCCAGGATCGCTGTTCCGGCACCCTGCCAGAGTGGAGATCGCCGCCATCGTCACCGCCAACGCCTCTCCATCAACCATCCATGACATCTCCATCCATGTGTGAGTAGTTCCCTGCTATAGGCAAGGGGATGGAAGGGATTGAATAAGATTGCTCATGTAATTCGATGCCAAATTGTTAGGGCTTGATGCCTAGTATCCTCTATTTGTGTTAATCATCGTTGGTACAATTAGTTCTGCTTAATGCTTGTCACTTTGGGCCCGGGTGCCATGATTTTAGATCTGAACACTTTATGTTTTCATGAATATAATTGATGTTTTGGGTCCTATCTACTAATTTTATGCACTTGTTGTTAACCGGAAGAGGAGACCCCGAGTGACAGAAATGGGGACATCGATGGGAATGGTTGGTAACTCGAGGGTTACCTGTATTCATTGTGTGTTAATGCTTTGCTCCGGTGTGCTATTAAAAGGAACACCTTAATTGCCATTTGTTCCTTAATTGGCCCGGCTGAAACCGGATGGCAGGACAAAAGATGCCGTGCAAGTTCGTATTGCAAGCACGTACGGCTAAATTAGGAATACATGCCTATGATTGTTTAATACTTGGATGCTATATTTATTTATTTTGCTTCGTGCCTAGTTATGTTTATTTCATGAGCTATCTTATTCATGCAGCGCCCGTCTATCTGTCCCTATGCCTACGGTGTTTTTAAATCTTGCTATTTACAATTAATATTTCTGCTGTCACCATTGTTGCCTTTATTTTATTACTGCTGTTACTGATCTACTGCTGCCGTCAAATTACTGTTACTACTGATAAATTGCTTCGAGAGAAATCCTTTTCAGGTGTGGTTGAATTGACAACTCAACTGCTAAGGCTTATAAATATTCTTTGGCTCCCCTTGTGTCAAATCAATAAATTAGGGTTATACTACCCGCGAAGACTGTTGCGATCCCCTACACTTGTGGGTCATCAAGACTATTTTCTGGTGCCATTGCCAGGGAGCATAGCTCTATTTATAAGTTCACCTGGGAGTTTTTCTGTCTGCTATAATTTATTCTTCATTGTGAAGGGTAAGCGTGATCCCAAGTTTCCGATACTACCATACACAACAAGGAAAGGTACTGCTCTGAACTCTAATGCTACTCTTGATTCACCTACTGTTTTAAATCGACTTGTTACACCACCTGCAAACATTGGTCCTACTGTTGATGCATCACTTTCTAAGTCTGCTATTGTTTCTGATGAATTTGATGATGCTTCTATTATGCTTGATGATTCTGGTTCTTTAGGTCCTTTTCTGGATACTCTTATTTCTAATCATGAGAAAGTTACAAATCTTGATGAAAGACTTATTACACCTGCTAGCTCTCCTGAATTATATAATTATGAGAGTAGGTATCCTGATGATTCTTATATTGATGTTAATGATGAATTTATTGGACAATATATGAATTGTGAAGCCTCGAGAGATCCTGATGCTTTAAAGAAATTGCTTGAAAAACATGCTGTTAAAAATCATTTCACACCCCTGAATTTGCTACTTCTCCTATATGCATTAAAGATGATGATTTTGATTTCTCTGTTGATCTCTCACTTATATCAAATGTTGAATCTGATCCTTTTTGTGGAACTGAGAATGATAATGCTATAGAACACATGAATAAATTAGCTTCGCTTAGCTTACTATTTTCTGATGACAAGAAGATAGAGCGTTACTATTTAGTAAAGTTGTTTCCTTTTTCATTAAAAGGTGATGCTAAAGCGTGGTATAATGCTTTACATTATGGTTCCATTAAAAGTCCTCATGAATTGCTTGATGTTTTCTTTGCAAAATATTTTCCCACTCACATGCAGCATGAAGCTTTGTAGAGAATTTTCAATTTTAGACAACTGGAGGGTGAGCATCTCCCTAAAGCTTGGGGGAGATTTGGCGCATTAATCAGGGCTCGGCCAGGGCACGATATACCGAAGAATGAACTTCTCGATATATTCTATAATGGACTAACTGATGAATCTAGGACCTACCTAGATAGCTGTGCTGGTTGTGTTTTCACGAAAAGGACTGTAGCTGAAGCTGAGGAATTAATGGCTAAGATAGCCCAAAATCATGATGAATGGAGTGATCCTGAGCCTCATCCCTTACCAACCCCGAAGAAAAGGGGAGTGCTTTTCTTAAACCCAGAAGATATGCAAGAAGCCAAGAAATCTATCAAGGAGAAAGGTATTAGAGTTGAAGATGTAAAGAATTTACCTCCAATTAAAACTTTATGTGAGCCTACCACTCACCCACCTATGGTAGAGGTACATTCTCTTTATGATTTTACTGTCAATGATATTCCCTATAGCAAGCCTCCTAGTCAGTGTTTGGATGAATTTGATAACTTTATTGTTAAACAAACCCATTTTAATATGCAAATTCAAGAACAATTAAATGATAACACTCTGGTTATTAAAAATTTGTATTCTGTCTTGGAGAAAACTGCCAATGATGTTAAAGGTCTTGTTAAGCATTTTCATATGGTTCAAACTCAACTTGAACAAATAACTAAAGTACAAAAAGATTTACTTGCTGGTATTCCTATACAAATTAATAAACAAGCTTGTGGTGTTTCAACTAGAGGTGGTATTACTACTCAAGACCCTTTTTATCCTGAAGGGCATCCTCAAAGAATTGAACAAGAATCTCAATTGGCTGAAAATAATATTACTAGCTCCCCTAAAAAGAAAAAGAAGAAACATAAAGAATTAGGAGAAACTAGTAATATGGAACTTGATAAAGAACCCGTAGTTAATAATCCTAATGGTGTTTCTATTTCTGATGCTGAAACTGAAAGTGGTAATGAGCATGAGAGTGATATCAATAAACCTGAAGAACAGGAGGAAGAGACTGCACCTCCTGTTGCTAAGAAGCATGGTAGGGAAAGAGAGCCATGGGTGCAAAAGCCTATGCCTTTTCCATCAAAATCCCATAAAACCAAAGAGGAGGAGCACTATAATAAATTTTGTGAATGGATGAAGCCTCTCTTTTTGCAAATCCCTTTGACTGATGCTATTAAATTACCTCCTTATTCAAAATATATGAAAGATATTGTTTCAAATAAGAGAAAATTCCTAATGAAGAGATTTCTAGTATGCTTGCTAATTACTCTTTCAATGGCAAGATTCCTAAAAAGCTTGGTGATCCAGGTATACCCACTATTCCTTGCTCCATTAAAAATAATTATGTTAGAACTGCTTTATGTGATCTTGGTGCAAGAGTTAGTGTTATGTCTTACTCTCTTTATAAGAGACTTTTATTAGACAAGCTTATTCCTACTGATATTTCCCTACAAATGGCTGATAAATCTACTGCTGTGCCTATTGGTATATGTGAGGATGTTCCCGTTAAAGTTGCTAATTGTTTAATCTTAACTGATTTTGTGGTGTTGGAAATGCCTAAAGATGATAATATGTATATTATACTTGGAAGACCTTTCTTAATACTGCAGGGGCTATTATTGATTGCAATAAAGGAAAAGTTACTTTTAATGTTGATGATAAAGAGCACACGGTATATTTCCCAAAGAAGATTAATACTAAGATTGGTTTGAATTCCATTGAAAATATTGAAGCCATCAAGGTTGGAGCTATTGATTGTCCTATTCTTATGCATCATAGAAAATATGAAATTATTATGATTGGGACAATTGCGATACAATATGAGGTAACATAATTGTCATTTGGAAATTGAATTCTTCATGTCAAATAAATTTGGTGTGGTAGCAAGACTTGATCAACCTTGCTAACAAATCAATTTTAGCAACATAAAGACTTTAATAACCATTAGTTTTTCCTCTGATAATTATCTTTTACTTTTCTGCAATTTTTATTCCTTGCTTAGTTTATCTCTTTTGAATATCAATATCCTGTTTTATTAGTTTATTTTAATCTCATTTAAGTTCTTCGGGAAAAGTTTTTGAAAAATTTCAGAAAAATTCCACAATTTTTATTTTTTCAAAAGAGCCCCAGAAGTGTCCGAGCCTGACCTGGGGGACCCCCCCAGAGCCAGAGGCGGGTCCCACCCGCGGGTGAGGGCCAGGCCGCGGCCAAGGGCCGCCTCTGCCCTGTGGAGGGCCCCACCAGGTGAGCTGCCTCCCACTATCTTTCTCTCTCAAAAAAGATCACTCCACCATTGTTCAAACCCGAGTTCTTGCTCTTGAGTGCTGGGATTTTCGATCTCTTTGTTCAGCCCATCAATCTTGCTGAAATTTGGTGCTAATCTTTTTTTTTGAAAGTAAAAGACTGTGAGGCAAAAGCCCCACAGCAGCTTTATTGCATATTTACAAAGAGTAAACCATATGTACAGAACCTACCTCCTACCATCATTTACAAACATTTACAACAAGCTGCCTATCCAGGCTTTAAGTGACTGCACATGTTTAGACTTAATCCTACGCTCAAGCATAGAGATATCATGAGTAAAGTTTCTCTTCCAGCTGTTAAAGCTAGGTCTCACATTCTCAAAAATCCATCCATTTCTTTGCTTCCAAATATGCCAGCAAGCTAAGATGACTACCTCCATAAAGAAAGGTTTGCTGAAAGAGACCCTTGCTTGATCAATCACCACTTGCAGGTCCTGCCCTTGCGGCCAATCAATTTGCAAATAATTCCATATTCTCTGACTAAAATTGCACTGAAAAAACAGATGCAGTCTATCCTCATAGGCATTGGTAGGGCAAAGTGCACATGAAAAATCATCAGTGACCTGCCAGTTCCTCCTCTTCAGAAGATCCTTTGTGTTCAATCTATCATTAAGCAGCAACCATGCAAAACAATTTGTCCTCATAATATAGCTAGACTTCCAAATCCACCAAATTTTGGTGCTAATCTTCTCCGGTATGTGACTCCTTCACCCCTCCAATTAGAATTTTGAATGGTTTTGTGTAAGTTGAGTATTTTGCTACTGTATATGACCTTTGATATAAACTTGCATGCTTGATTTGTAATTTGTTAAATGGTTTTGATGCATGTATTAGTTGGAATTAAGTTATGAGAGTAGTTGAATGCACTTCCTAAATTTTATTTTCAAGTTTTATGAGGTTTGTTGAAAAATTTCAGAAAAAGAAGATTATGCCTAAGTTCAATTTAGGTGGGATCTTCAAGAAGAAGGAGCCCTCTTCTCGTCGAGAAACGAGAGGTTGAAGTTCTAATACAACAATGAGGCCCTCATACAATGAAGATTTGGAGCCACTTGGTGTTATTGTGCTTGCCCAAGAGTCGGACGTGTGTTCATCGGTATACCCATGTTATGAATTTTTACAAGCTACAGGTATACGCGATGAATTCACTAGTATTGTTACTAATGCATGTTTGACAAATATTGTATTAGTGGAGAGGCCCCAATATCTTAAGCTCACTAACATCTTTGTGTAAAGCTTTAATTTTATTGATGATCAATATCACCCAAGTGTGGAGTTCATGTTATATGAACAACCTTGGAGAATGCCTTTGTCTGAGTTTTGCAGTGCTTTGGGTGTGAGGAATATGGGGCTCACAGGAAAGATGAACGTGCAGCCCCAATACCTCAAGGAGCTCTATGCCGGCATCTGTCAGGATGATTGGAGGGACTCTACTCATGCAAAATTTGGGAGCATTCAGTTTCCAGCTGTGAGGTCTTTGGGCTATGTCATTGCTCGTTGTATCCTTCCCCGGGATAACACAAGCAACATGTCTAGTCCTGATCTTGCTATTCTTGCCGCCGCAATTAATCATGATGAAACTTATAACATTGACGCTCTTATTGCTCGTCGTCTTAGCATTAATAAAGTTAGAGGAACTATTTATGGAGGTATTATTGCCTCAATCATGCTTTCTACTGCCATGCTTCCTCCTAAAGAGGATGATTTAGAGTTGAACTTTATCAGGCTTGATCTTGCTGCAATGAAATCTCATCACTTTGTCACTTATGATTCCACTTTGGAGAACCTGCAGTATAGATTATTATTTGGTTTTGATTTGGATAAACCTCGCTTTGTTAGATTACCTGCTCTGTTTTGTTTAACACTGTTGATAGGGACGGATACTCATTTACTGAGGAGGTGCTGGATGAGTACCTCGCATCACTCGTTCCTGAGGAGGATCCAGAGGAGGAGCCACAGGACTTGTAGTGGCAGCCACAGCCGGGCGCCAACTGGGGCGTGTGATTGCTAATGATGAAGAGTTGGGTGGTGCCCCAAGAGAAGGCGGAGATGTAGCAAGCAGCAGTTTTCCCTCGATATCGAACCGAGGTTTATCGAACCAATAGGACCTTGAAATCAACAACAAAGTGAATGTTGAAGATCTCTGGCGCTTAATCTTCAACAGACGTGGACCTGCACACACTCAACCAAAATACTTTGCCCTCAACGGCGGAAAGGTTGTCAATCTTTCTGGTCTCGCAGAAAACAAAGCAGTTAATTGTATAGTGAAATAGATGAATTATGAAAATGGACCAGAGGAGTAATGATGGTGAAAAGTGATGAATAAAGGTTGCAATCAATGTAAAAAGATGGACCGGGGGCCATGGGTTCACTAGTGGAGTCTCTCAAGTAAATAGAACATTTATATGATGGGTAAACAAATTACAGCTGGGCAATTGACAGGATTATAACACAAACTTACTCTAGCTATGACAAAGAGAACATGATAATATTTAAGTAGGCATACCGTTGAGTCCAACTGCATCTTTGTCTAAAAAGTCCACCGTGAGATCGCTATCCAGCCTGTCACCCATCGGTATTAAGTTGCAAGCAATAGACATTTACATTAAGTAAAGCGCATGAAGTAAGCAATATTAAATATCAAAATAGACTTTAACACCGCTGTTTTACCCTTAGTAGCAATAGCACACCCTCGCACTTAGACGTTTCTGTCACTCGTGCCCAGGAACAAAAGGGGGCATGAACCCACTATCTAGCATAAATACTCTCTCTTGCAGATACACACAATCACTTGGCCAAAGTAACTACGCACATCGGAGAGCATGCAAGAACATAAATCAACATATAAGAATCATGAACAATCTGATCATAACTTTATAATCCATCGGATCGCAGCAAACACATCACATAGCATTACAATAATCGATCCTGATCATGTTAGGCAGCTCACAAGATCATAAGACATGAAGGACAAGAGAGAGAGAGACTACCATCTAGCTACTGCCATGGACCAAAGGTCCAAGGTGGGACTACTCACAAATCATCCCGGAGGAAGGCATGGCGATGAAGAGCCCTCCGGGATCGATCTCCCCTCCGGCAGGGTGCCGGGATTTGCTTCAGCATCACCCCTGAATTAGGGTTTGAGGTGACGGCGCCTCGGGGAGACTTTTCTGGAAAATAATGGCCGCCCCGTTGTTTTTAGGTTAATTGGGATTTTATAGGCGTCGGAGGGGGCTGAGGGGAACCATCAAGAGTAGGGGCGGGCGCCATCCGCGGCTCCAGGGGGCCGCGGCAGGGGGCGCCTGTGCCCTGTGGGTGGCCCATCAGGCTCTCCTTTGGTCTTCGGGTGTCTTATTTCGCATACAAAATCTCCGTAAATTTTCGTCCAATTCCGAGAATATTTCCAGAAGTGATTTTCTGAAATACAAAAACAGGGAACTGACACTGGGCATCTTGTCAATAGGTTAGTCCAACAAAATGCATAAAAATGATGTGATATGATAATAGAAACATGTTACAACATCACAAAATTAGCATGGATCACTCAAAAATTATAGATACGTTTGACACGTATCAGCATCCCCAAGATTAACTCCTACTCGTCCTCGAGTAGGTAAATGATAACAAAATAATTTTTGATGAGACATGAAACCACCATAATCTTGATCAAGATAGCAATGCAAAGCACATGATATGAATAAGGTGATCCAAAACAATTGTCTATAGTTGACATTAAGCAAACAATGATTAACAAACGCTAGCTAACAAATGCTAAAAACTTTTCATGAATAAGTGCGTTGGAGACATGGAACCATACATAAGGTTTAGAAAGAAGAATTGCAAATTATGTCTCCAATGTAAAGTATCAATCATTCTTCAAAGCATCTAATTAGTCATTCATGAAAATAGCCAAGCTCAAGCCAAGTGTCCTAATCCATCTACTTCACAAATCAACTGTTTCGAAGTCTACTCAACTAGTGCAAGTAAGAAGTGGCTTTGGCACCAAGATGTTATGGCAAAGAGAACAATGATGGAGGTTTGGAAGGTCAAAAAGAAAGGCTCAAACAGTAGAGAAGGTAACCACAAGACAAAAGGAAGTCCCGTAGTTGACACTGTATGAGGAGTAGTGATTGCCATGCAACGGATGCACATAGAGCTACAAGTGTATGAAAGCTCTCCAATGGAACTAGTGGGGGTGCATCCAACTTGATTGCTCATGAAGACCTAGAGCTCACTTGAGGAGGCTCTTCCTTGGAATACACAAGCCAAGTTCTATAACGTTAGTTACCCACTTAGTTATACTACTAAAACAACATGAGGACTCTCTACAATGAAGTGTAGGTGCTACTAGCACAAGCGTGGTAAAAAGGATAGTACTGTTGCTCCCTCTATCTTTTTCTATTTTTTTTGGATTTTGGGTGGCCTCCTTGGCTTTTTTAAATGCTCTCTCATTTGGCCTCCTTTGGGCTCTTTTATTCTTCTTCTTTTTTTATACCTCACTGTAGGAGCAACACTCTATATTACAATTGGATCATCACACTTTTTGGTACTCATAACTCATAAGAATAATACATGATGTATAAAATGAGATATGCATGATCGAGCGTAGTGTGAAAAAATGTAGAACATGTGGCAATCCACGCAACACACTAACTCAATGATCAAGCAAACTATATGGTAATGAAGAACGACATCAAGTCATGTAATGTAATGATGGATGTTGCATGGCAATGTATCTCGGAACGGCTATGGAAATGCCGTGATAGGTAGGTATGGTGGCTGTTTTGAGGGAGATAGTTGGCTTATGTGTAGGAGAATAGGATGAAGTTCTCTCACGGAGTTGGATGTACTCGCGAAGTATGCACCAATCTCAATGTGAGAGAGGGCATTGCGTAGCACCGAAGAGGCTAGCAAAATATGGAAGTGGAAGTGCCAAAAACCCAAAACTCACAATGCATTTCGTATATTGCAAACAACTAGCAGTTTCAATGTTCCACAAATGGTTAGAGACACCCCGAGAGGGATCATGGCGGCGACACAAGTGCCCCGTTGGCTTCCCCGACCGTTGCAGTAACTACCCACTAGGAACTTATTTTCAACTGAGGAGAATTCATGATACATTAACATTGTTGACTTAAGTTGCTTAGTTCAGAAAAGTATGGCTCCACGCTTTACTAACACATCTCCACTAATCAACTCTAACACCATTAACCAACACATTTTAACCATTAGTTATTTTAATGTCTCAAAACAATTGAAAAGTATCAAATTATCCACATAGTGATCTACAAGACTATGCAGGTTTTTTCTACTTCATAGCACTACCACATGCATAGCATTTTACCGATCTAACACATTAACCAAGCAAACAAAATAACTCTCTAACAAATATAAGTGAAGAACAAGAGAGTTTAATAACAACTACTAGCAGCTCTAAATAAGATAAAAGCTAAAAGTGAGAGCTTAATAGCAAACAAATAGTAGCTAAGAATACTCAACAAAATATAAGCGAAGCACAAGAGTATTCAGATGAAAAAGCGGAGCGTGTCTCTCTCCCACACAAATAAAGCAAGGATCAAACAAGCATATGACCATCAAAATAACAAACAAAATGAAAGTAAAAAGACGCTCCAAGCATAGCACATAATATGTAAAGTGATAAAAACTTAGTTCAACGAAGACGACCTCATGATAGTCGATGAAGAAGAGGGGATGCCTTGGGCATCCCCAAGCTTTGACGCTTGATAGTTATTGATATTCAGAGGGGGTTCCATGGGGGCATCCCCAAGCTTGAGATCTGATTCATCTTCAATTTTTTCATTATCCTCTCCTATGGAACTTAAAAACTCCCTTCACACAGAACTTCTCATAAACTGATTAGAGGGTTAGTGCTCATAAATTAAAATGCACATGTGTTCAACTCAAGACAAATTGCAAACAACTTTATTAGACATTAGCTACTGTTCAATAAGTCTCAATGTGGCACTCCACCTCTAGATTATCACATTTAACGATAGTAAAGAGACGAATGCAAAATAAAAGCAGAATCTGTCAAAATCTGAATAGTCTATAAAGATCGAATTTTTCGAGGCATTCTGTAGCTCAAATCAGAAAACTCAAAACTAAAGAAAGATAGATAAAAGTATCAGGCTTACTTTATAAAAATTTCAGAAAAATATAAAATTCAGAGATTTTATGGATTTTCGAACAGTGAAGGAAAGAAATCTTTTTCTGGACAGTAAAACAACACCTCGCACTTTCAATGCATTAGAGGCTAAACTTGGCACAAAAAACCAAAAGAAAAAGATACAATGAAGTTGCTACAGAGGCAACAACTTAAAGACTCAAGAAAAATAAAAAGCAAACTGAAAGTAAAAGATGGGTTGCCTCCCAACAAGCGATTTTCTTTAACGCCTTTTAGCTAGGCGCAAGTCCAAATATCAAGTTTTTTCGGAGGACTTTGCAACATCAAGAGCATAGCTTGACCTTATGATTGATTCAAAAGGAAGCTTTTTTCTATTTCTAGGGAAGTGCTCCATCCCTCTTCCGAGGGGGAACTGAAATCTTATATTTCCCTCTTTCATATCAATAATGGTACCAACTGTTCTCAAAAAGGGTCTCCCCAAAATAATAGGACAATAAGCATTGCACTCAATGTCCATGACAATAAAATCAACGGGAACATAGTTATCATTAACAACAATAAGGACATCATCAACTCTACCCAAAGGTTTCTTTTTAGAAGAATCAGCAAGATGAACATTTAAATAGCACTCTTCCAAAGGATTTAAATTGAGCATATCATAGAAACTTTTAGGCATAACAGAAACACTAGCACCAAGATCACACAAAGAATTACAATCAAAGTCATTTATTTTCATCTTAATAGTGGGTTCCCGTCCATCTTCTAATTTTCTAGGAATATAAGTTTCTAGCTAAAGCTTTTCTTCCCTAGCCTTGATAAGAGCATCGGTAATATGTTTGGTGAAGGCAATATTTAATTTACTAGCATCCAGTGACTTAGCAAGTTTTTGTAGGAACTTTATGACTTCAGTAAGATTGCAATTATCAAAATAAATTTCATCATCTTTAAATAGGCTAGGAGGTTCCTCATTAGTAGTTTGGATAGTATAAACTTTAACAGTTTTCCTATTCATTTCAGCAATTCTAGCTTCTTCTTTCTCACTAGCCCACCTAGCTTTCAAGCGAGCCATCATCCTTTCATTCTTATTAATTTGAATAGAAATGGCATTTAAAGATTCAGTAGGATTGTCTTGAAGAGGAGTGGTTCTAATTTTTGAAATTTCAACATCATGAGCAAGATCTTCCACTTTAGAGACAAGTCTATCCAATTTTTCAAGTTTCTCTTCGACAGTTTTGTTGAAAGCTTTTTGCAAAGTGATAAATTATTTTAAAACATTTTCAAGATCAGAGGTCACATTCTTATTATGATTATAAGAATTACCATAGGAATTTCCATAAGAGTTGCCATTATTGGGAGGATAAGGCTTATAGTTGTTACTACCAAAATTATTTCGATAAGCATTATTATTGAAGTTACTTCTATTAAGAAAATTAACATCAACTAGATCCTTTTCTTGGGCAATTAATGAAGCAAGTGGGACATTATTAGGATCAATATGGGACTGATTGGTAGCAAGCATAGACATAATCATATCAACCTTATCACTCAAAGAGGAAATTTCCTCGATAGAATTTACCTTCTTACCACTGGAGCTCTTTCGGTATGCCATTGCGAATAATTTGTCATCATCTCATCCAAGAGTTTAGTTGCTGCACCTAATGTTGTGGACATGAAGGTACCTCCCGCTGCTGAGTCCAAGAGGTTCCTTGAAGAAAAATTCAAACCTGCATAAAAGGTTTGGATAACCATCCACATAGTTAATCCATGCGTGGGACAATTTTTAACCATAAATTTCATTCTCTCCCAAGCTTGAGAAACATGTTCATTATCAAATTGTCTAAAGTTCATAATGTTACTCCTTAATTGTATGATTTTAGCAGGTGGATAATATTTTCCAATAAAAGCATCTTTGCATTTAATCCAAGAATCAATGCTATTTCTAGCCAAAGACAATAACCATTCTTTTGCTCTCCCTCTCAAAGAGAAAGGGAAAAGCTTCAGTTTTATGATGTAACTTTATACCTCTTTATACTTGTTCGTATCACATAACTCAACAAAGTTATTTAAATGAGAGGCGGCATCATCAGTAATAGCACCAGAAAATTGCTCTTTCATAACAAGATTTAACAAGGCAGGGTTAATTTCATAAGATTCCACTTTAGTAGCGGGTGGAGCAATTGGAGAGCATATGAAATCATTGTTATTAGTGCTAGTAAAGTCACACAACTTGGTGTTTTCAGTGGAAGACATAATGGTAAAACAAAATAACAAGACAGGAATAAAGTCTACACTAATTTTTTGGGTTTTAAAATTTTGCAACAAGAAAAATAAGCTAACGAGAAATAAAACAAGCAAGACAAAAACAAAGTAAAGTGATTGAGAGTGTGAGACTCCCCTTTCTGTAGCTCCAAGATCCCCGGCAACGACGCCAGAAAAGAGCTTGATTGCTACTGATGAAGAGTTGGGTGGTGCCCCAAGCGAAGGCGGAGATGTAGCAAGCAGCAGTTTTCCCTCGATATCGAACCGAGGTTTATCGAACCGGTAGGACCTTGAAATCAACAACAACAAAGTGAATGTTGAAGATCTCTGGCGCTTAATCTTCAACAGACGTGAACCTGCACACACTCAACCAAAATACTTTGCCCCCAACGGCGGAAAGGTTGTCAATCTTTTCGGTCTCGCAGAAAACAAAGCGGTTAATTGTATAGTGAAATAGATGAATTATGAAAATGGACCAGAGGAGTAATGATGGTGAAAAGTGATGAATAAAGGTTGCAATCAATGTAAAAAGATGGACCGGGGCCGTGGGTTCACTAGTGGAGTCTCTCAAGTAAATAGAACATTCATATGATGGGTAAACAAATTACAGTTGGGCAATTGACAAGATTATAACACAAACTTAATCTAGCTATGACAAAGAGAACATGATAATATTTAAGTAGGCATCACGACAATGAACAAAGACTGTTGAGTCCAACTGCATCTTTGTCTAAAAAGTCCACCGTGGGATCGCTATCCAGCTTGTCACCCATCGGTATTAAGTTGCAAGCAACAGACATTTGCATTAAGTAAAGCACATGAAGTAAGCAATATTAAATATCAAAATAGACTTTAACACCGTTGTTTTACCCTTAGTAGCAACATCACACCCTCGCCCTTAGACGTTGTTGTCACTCGTGCCCAGGAACAAAAGGGGGGCATGAACCCACTATCTAGCATAAATACTCTCTCTTGGAGATACACACAATCACTTGGCCAAAGTAACTACGCACATCGGAGAGCATGCAAGAACATAAATCAACACATAAGAATCATGCACAATCTGATCACAACTTTATAATCCATCGGATCCTAGCAAACACATCACATAGCATTACAATAATCGATCTTGATCATGTTAGGCAGCTCACAATATCATAAGACATGAAGCACAAGAGAGAGAGACTACCATCTAGCTACTGCCATGGACCAAAGGTCCAAGGTGGGACTACTCACAAATCATCCCGGAGGAAGGCATGGCGATGAAGAGCCCTTCGGGATTGATCTCCCCTCCAGCAGGGTGCCGAGATTTGCTTCAGAATCACCCCCGAATTAGGGTTTGAGGTGACGGAGCCTTGGAATGACTTTTCCGGAAAATAATGGCCGCCCCATCGTTTTTTAGGTTAACTAGATGACCCGTTGCGCCACTGGCGCAAGTGCCGGAGTCGAGACTGTATTTTAATCTTAAGTTTTACATGTTTTGTATTTAGTGTTTGAGATTTTTATGACTCCGACACGTTTTTACGGGTCACTTTATATTTTGCCCTTATGTCATGTGTTCGTTGTTCCCTTTTCTATCCCCATTACCGGCCCGATCCAATATGACTCATTACATCACTAAGCGTAGGTGGCAGAAGCATGTCAAAATGTAGTCGATAAGTTTAATCTCTTTTTAGTGCCAACCATATATCTATATGGTAGCGTCGTTAGTAGAAACCCAAACATAGAACATAATCCAAAAGGTCATGATAGAAAGAAATGTGTTATTGCTTTGCCTAAAAATCCTTGATAGTAAAATAACAATTTGTGTTAACCTTTAAAAAATGGCAGCTTACATTATAAAGGAAGCAGAAACTAATCAGACGGCGAAAAGCAAGAAAAGGTTTACACGTCATGCCCGGATTTGTTTCTTCATGAAGGCAAATGCCATAAGCGAGACTGTATATTTAACCTTGACGTTAATCAGCGAGAAATGTCCAAGAAAATGGATCACACGAAGAAAAGAGAAGGAAGGACACACCCAATTAGACAATGGCGGAACATGCCCATGCCGATATTTGAGTAATATAAGTTTTACGACAGAGTAAATAGAGTCATCACATGAGTTGATCAGATTGGCATCATGTTCACACAGTGGAGGTCTACAGACAGAGATTTGTGGCAAACACCTATAGCATAGTACTCCCTCCGTTTCTTTTTACTCTGCATATTAGATTTGTCTTAAGTCAAACTCACCAAAGTTTGACCAATTTTATAGGAAAAATACCAACATTCGTAGTATCAAACTATTGTCATTCGATTCACAATGAAATGTAGTTTTATATTATATTAATTTGATATTAAAAATATTGGTATTTTGTTCTATATACTTGGTCAAACTTTAAAACGTTTGACTTAACAAAATCCTAATATGCAGAGTAAAAAGGAACGGAGGGAGTACTACATGCGAATAAATCTCGAATAAACACTACCAAGTATATAGCCTTGGTTACGTACTTCTATAAGAACATCAGACTTTAAAAGATAAACGTTGGAACAGTTGTAGATATACATGTTCTCTACTTGGAACTTTCTTGCAATTCAAATGTAGCAGCTAAATTTCCCATAGATCATTTTCCTGTGCATTCTCTGTAAATTCCTTCAACTTTAGCATGTTTTTCTGGTGTCTTATTACTCCTGGGCTTCATGTCCCGCGCCTTTGTTATTGGTTGTCATGATCGTGAGCTCAACAACCTCTACTTTTGGATGTATTATTGTTTCATAGAAAGTAGGTGCTGCATACACAATTGTGAACGAAGGAATACTTCTTTTCTTGATAGTCCAGACAACACTTACATAGTTGCTGATATTCAGTAATGAGTTTGGATGGTATCCATGCGTGTCAAACATCAAGAAGGGGCTTAGCAAATCATCAACAAAGTAAAAAAAAAATCTGTTTGTAGAGAGCTGATTCGGAAGTTAATTTCATTGGGAAAGCAGAGTTGAGGCATCCGTCGGCAGTTGCTATGCAGCACAAATTGTTGCATCATTCTCACATCTGATCAGGTATTATAGAAATTTATGCCACCAATAACTTTGATATCTAACTGACTTGTCAATGCATCCATGATTTTGCTTCATGAGAGATTGTTAAGAATACAGCTATAATATGGACATAAGCCCTAGCACATAAACACAGCAATGTAAAAATAACTGGCAAAAAGAGTCACTTGAATAGCTACTCAGCTAGTGAGCAAAAACTCACTAACTAAAAGAAGTTTGCACAAATTTTATAGCCTGACAAGTTCCATATATTTTAAAGTCTATATGGACGTAAGCATGATTGCTGGTTAGAATATGAGAATCTAAAATATTAAATATTAGAAAATCGTGAAAACAAATGGAAGATACAACTTTCCATATCACTTACAGGCTCACACAGGAATAGACAACGCTATACAAATCTTAAATGACCATACATACCACTAAGGATAATTCTCCTGGCAGTCCAATACAAGCTTTTCGACTGGCTACAATATCTATTATTTTTCTTCAGGTCAGCTCAACTTCCACTTTGCTTCAACTGAGTATACTTGTATACTTGAAGCAAAGTAATCTTCATCGGAGTGATAAACAGAGCAAAATACTTAGTAATTACTTGATCATAACTACACTCTAAGCTAGCTCTATTGCTGAAAAAAATAGAGAAAAGAAAGAATCCCAAACCTAAATGACGAGTTAACGCTAGAAGTAAAAGGAACCAATATTTTGACAGAACTATATGTCTGGATAGGCGTAAAGAATCCACCTGAATCTACCACCTCCTTGCCGCCTCGACCCTGCAGGCCAGGCCGCCGGACATCCGGGGCTGCCCAAGCCAAGGCCAAGGTCAGCGCCCATGCCGTCTGGCCACGCCCAAACGCCGCTGCGCTGCCGTCCGAGCACCGTCGGCCGTGAGGACCACGAGCCACGGCCTCGCCTCCGCTGTACAAATGCCACATAATAATCTCATTTATTCAAGTTCTACAGGGGCGCTGTCAAAGAGGCAGCAAGTAAGATAAAAATTGTGGTAGAAAAGCTCAAGGTAGAACATTAGAGGTGTCTGAAACAGTAGAACTTCAAATAGATCCTTGTACTGGAATGTGAAGAGTATGAAGCAGGCTTCCCATATAAACCAGAGGACATATTAGCTGAAAGCTAACAAAGAAATCAGAACATATTGTGAATCAGAAAAGTCGCTCCCACTACCAGAAGCATACAGCAACACAATACGAATTTAAACTCTAAACAAAACTCCCATTCAAGGTAATATTTCAATAGGTTCATAGCATAATTTGAGGTGTGCATACTCTGACAATCAAAGCAGCAGCCCATACGAGCATGCAGTATTTTCTGCCAAAGATCCCTACATGCACAAATTTGTAGCACAAAATAAGTATACAATTTTCTCCAAGCCGACTAACTAATCAATCTTGGTGGTGGTGGAGGAATACAAAGTCAGCACATACTCCATGTATACATCAAAAATACATATATCCAGTTTGTCTTGATTTGTCTTGTCCCTCCTACTACTTGCAATGTGATTTGAGCTCTTATTGCTGGACTGCTGCTTGCTCTTTTGAGCTGAAACATAGGAACATTTCAGCTCAAGAAGCGTACAATGAATTGCGCAGTCCCCCAAGAAACTTGGACGAAATGGACCCTTCCTCATTTATCTGTCTATGATAAAATACTTTTTCCTTTTTGAATGACAGGGAATATGTACGTGGGTACGGACAACTGAAAGTAGTGAAAATTCAGTTCTAATTCTTCTCTCGAAGTTGTCAGCAAAAGAAAATAGAAACATACAGGCATTACAATCAGTTTATGCCTAGGTGAATTTCCCTCTTCTGAGGGTCCATATCAACTGCAAAACGTTCTTTTTGAATGTAAACAGTAGACAAATTGCCTACTACAGCGCACTTGATACTCCAGACCATTGACTTAACAATTTCCATATTAAGAGGGGCAGCCCAATATATTTTAGGTGGTACTATAAATGCAATATGTAGCTGTATGATCTGAAGAAATATATTTGCAGCATGTCCAAGAAAGCTGACATTGAAGGAATAAATGGGCTTTTGTCTGAATTTTGAGTTCATTGCACAATACAAATATATAACCTTCCCAAAAAAAACTATATACTACAGCAGGGCTCTTGTATTAACCCTATTCATAAGTAAAAGCCAGAAATAATTGCGTTGAGTTAACTGCATGATTTCCATGAGAAATGAAAACTTACAGGGATTATATAATGTTCAGTGAGAACTCTTAGGTTCTAAAACCTGGAGTTTTCCATTTATTCTTTCACAAAGGGAAAGATATGAGGCCATTGTTGCTTGCTCTAGAATTAGGTATGCATTCCCCAGAGATCAGTAGACCCGCGAGTAACCCGAGCTCAAGAAGCAAAAAAGAACAAACCAGCAAAACGATGGCACGAAGAAAATCCGTTCTCAACGGAGAAAAGGCCAATGTCACAAAAGAAATCCTGATCGTTGGTACCGTCAAGCTTGGGCAGGAAGAAACTGTCAGTCTCAGAGAAAAGGCCGACATCCCGAAAAAATCCGGATCAATACATCTCAGTGTCTTAAACTGAAGAGAGCAAGACAGAGCAATACATCTCAGTGTCTTAAACTGGCAATTGTTGTGAATAGATCATTAACAGAGATATGATAACATATAAATGATAAGGGACTATAATTGAACTCCTATCTTGTGAACTATCAATTTGGTAAATCAGGAATAATACAGAACAATCAGAAGCACCATATATTTATAAGCTATAGTTGCGGGTACAGAACAATCAAAATTATGAAACCACCCATTTGTTTTCTAATGCCTGACAAAATATGCACATCATGTCTTAAGTCTTAAAAGCATCATATCCTCACAATTAATGTGCAGCAATCATGTATGATTGTTTTTATCAGTAAGTACAAATTAAAGAACCATATCATTGGTAAATTCTCAGATTTGACCTCTCTTTTTGCATCTTTAATTCTGTGTCAACCACCAAAGAACAATCTCAAAGTAGGAACAAGAAGAAAAGGCCCCGGGAAGGTCCAATTTGTATAATTAAACCATCAGGTACAAAATTGGCCATCCTTAGACCCGGCTTGATTCTGAATTTACTTCTAGTGACTCAAATTGTTATTGATTTCAGAACTCAAATTGAACATAACTAATAAAATTCGTAGTATTGTAGCTAATTTCTAAATCATGAATTGTACAGGAAAAAAGAAAATAGACGGAAAGGACCTGGAAAAAATATGTCATTAACCTAGGTTTTCACATAGACTGCCAACACCATGTGTATTAGACATACTGCTGCTTAGTTTAACGATCAGCATTTCAGAGCATAAATGGGAAGGAAGAGGGGGATTACCGGCTTCAGAACATAAATGGGAAGGAAGAGGGACATTACCTGCTTTAGAGCATAAATGGGAAGAAAGAGGGGCATTACCTGCTTCAGAGCATAAACCTCTTCTCACAAACACCATGGCTCACAAATTGTGTATAGTGATAGTGGAAAGAAAACACCAATATATAAATATATACCACCCACTGAATATTTGTTCCTGCATTTTCAAATAAAGCTGGGCCATTTTCTTACCCTACAAAAGGAAAATGTGATGGTCATAGCCTTTCAGATCAATCTGTCACAAAAATCAGAATAAGAGGCAAGGCAATTTTGCAGGTAGTCTGGACTGTAGAATAATATGTATCAAGCAGTGTCGGGTTATTGTAATTCATAGAAATGAGGCCAACCAATTGTTATACTTTAATGCCGATAAGAACTGTAATTTATAGAAATGACGCCACTATTACCTACACAGAAATAAAAGGAACCATTCACCAACTAATAAAGCTTTTCCAAAAATATATAGCTATTTTACTTTTAAAACTGAAGTTTGGATAGTACTTCTATCACTGAACCAAATACATAATGGATGGTACTTCTACAACTAAAGGAACCATTCACCAACTAATAAAGCTTTTCCAAAAATATATTATAGCTATTTTACTTTTAACACTGAAGTTTGGATAGTACTTCTATCACTGAACCAAATACATAATGGATAGTACTTCTACAACTATACACCGCTGCTCGCCTACGACATCAAATGCTGCAGGAAAAAAGATATTGTCCTAACATATATACTTTGTTTAACTTCATTAGCTCAGATTGGTGGACTTACATCTGTGTGTACCCGATCAATGTACTGTGAGCAACAGCAGAACATAACCCATCATCCAATATGTATAAGATATACCTCTAGTCACAAAAAAAATGTGAATTCTCATTCCAACCAAGCTTCAAGAAGATCTCTGGAGCCTTGAAACCACAGTGTGCCATGTCGAACAACTGAAATCGGCACGGGACAGCCCGGAGACCGTGCCGTGGCCGAGCCAAGGAAGATGATGTCGGCAGTTTTGATGTGCAGCCAGGGGGCTAGTGGTGGTCACGACTTCGGCATCATTGCAACGTGCTCCTCTTGGAGGTCAGGAATGGCAAGGAATAGTGCCGGCTGTCCCACATCTACCACTGTTATTCAAATAACAAGGGAAATTATTAGCACTTTCAGTTCAGTGCATATCACCACACAACATGATCATTTTACTACAAAATTGTCACCACAGAAAAATTTCTAAAGTGATCAGCATCTGTTTCCTATATGATTAATCATGATCAGCACCAATAAAATATCGAATATTAATGAATCAGCACATATTACTACATGATCTACTCGCAAAATTGTCACCACAGAAAAGTTATTCACTACAGGTTAAATCAAAACTAATCAACACGTGATAAATTAGCAGCCACCGGCCACAGGCAGTAATCCAAACGTGAAGAAAGAATGCTAAAAAGGAAGAAGAAATCATGCAGTCATATGCTCCGAATCACAACTAAGCCACATATAATATTTTGGTGTGTGTAAGTGCAATTCACCAAAAAAATGATAAGCACGTATTCAGTAAGAACAAGAAAAGAAGACCACGATGGTACCTAGACTTCCGTCCTCATTGTCCACAAAAGCCCACTGCAGGGGGAATAAATATATGTATTTTGTCTAATCCGTAGCTTCAAATAGGGAAAGGGGAAAAGATAAGAGCATCCTTTTATTGAACATGATGGCACATACGAGAGATTTTTTACAGATCCAAAACCCTTCCATTTTCAAAAATAAGAACATCCTTTAACTGAACACTAATTATAGAGCATAATTAAAAGGCTCAGATATTTCCAATAGGAACTCACCTTTAATGTTTCTCGGGATTTCTTTGGTACACATTATAAGCCTTAGATCAGAATCCCTAAGCACATGATACATCTTGCACAAAATATTCTGCCTAGTCAAACCAACCTGCACAAGACGAAGTAGTGCATTTTGTTCTTCACAAACACAACTTTTGATAAAAACATGGAAAATATTTATGAAAATTATACCATGTACTTGTATTAAGGATGTATATGATTAATAACAGAAAGGTAGTATGTGTTTTTTTAAGAAAGTAAACAGAGAGATCTTTTATCAATATAGTTCTTTCAATTCTTGGATCATCGGAGCACAAAGTTGACAAAATATAATAATGTTCGCATGCATACTCACATTTTATTTTCTTCTGGGCATTCCTTAGGCATCAAAAAACCTAACACTAAGACAGGGAATGAACTCACTGGGGATAGGGGCCGTGCTGGTGCAGCGCCGTCGCAACATGTCCATCGCTAATGATTGCATCACTTCTTTTAACACCTACCACAGAGACTACAAACCATGAGTACACAGTCTAGAAGTGATAAGCACAAAACGCAAGTACAATAAAAAAAATCAAACCTATTTATTTGTAACCAGAACAGAAATAATAGTATACATGTGGCTGAATAAATCCCAATGGTAAAAGTCCAACATACAATGAACACTTCAGTACTGTAAAGCAAGCTAGAAATAAACAACGAACACTTCAGTATGAAGAAAAATTATTGAGCAAACAACAGAGCAAAATAAGACATATCTTCTCTTGCAGGATTTTTGTCAAACAGCTTGTACGCATAGACAAGACAAATCCTGCATAAACAAAGATGGATATGTGGGGATTAGAGAAGGGGGAGAAAGAGAGGGAGTGAGGTACGGACCTGTAGGTGAGGAAGACGGGCGATCTGGCAGCGCGTCGCTGCAGCCTGTGGTGATGATCTTCTGCCCCGTTTCTTCCAGATTCCAGCTCGCGACAGAGCCTCCGCGGCTGAGCGCTCCAGAGGAGATCAAGCTCCTCACGTGGGGCACCTCTGCGTCATCTTCGCCGGCTGCTTAGAAAGAGAGGATTTGAGACGGGAGAGAGAGGACAGAGACGGTGGAGCGAGAGGCCACAAGGGCGTACCTAAGAGCAAGCGCCACGCCACGGAGGTCGACCGACATCAAGCGGAGCGGCGGCGGAGCAGGCCGGGAGAAAACGCGCGAGGGGATGGACGCGGCCGCGTGAGGACGAGCACGTACACGAGGGGAGAGGATTTCACCGGGCGAGCCGGCGTCCGCTGCATCCGCCTCGAGCACCTCCATCCAGGCTCGACCTCCGACCTGTCCACCCCTCTTCGCCGCCCGTCTAGACCTCGAGCTCACCAGATCCAGGTGAGACGAGTTCGCTGGGAGACGCGGTGATGGGTCGGTGCAGGCTGGCGGCACGGCCCGCAAGGCAAGCAAAGCAGCGCCCCCCAAGCACGCGGGGAAGAAGGAGGAGACACGGGAGGGGATCGAGGGAGGAGAGAGGCGGCGGCGCGAGACGAGGGAGGGGATTGGGGGAGGAGAACGAGCGAGGATTGGTGCTAGGGTTTCACCCGGCGCTGGTTTTGTCCCGCTGTGCACGCGGTAAATCGGAGAGAGACGCATACGAGAGCTGGTCTCAGCCACTGATTCGTGGACCCCGTGGGCAGCGAGCCCCACCCGTCATCGACCCACCTCGCCAGCGCCAAAGTAAAAAAAAGTTGACCGCATCTAACGGCCTGTGGTGAAACACGGGAGCAATTCACCCTGTTCACCACGGATCGAACGACCCAGGACGCTGCGGAGGGGCAGATGGGGGCAAATGGCGGGTAGGCCAGGAGCCTTTATAAGAGTAATTGCTAAATATAATCAAAGCAACAAATGGAAAACATTAAAGGGAAGCAAAACCTTTCCCAAATTCTAAACCAAATGCATTTTCTCAACTTAGCAAACTAAATTATTCTGGAATTTCCAATTTGTCCAGGAAGTTCCAAGAGTATATTTGTTTAAATCTTTGTCAAATACAATTGCTTGTTAATCAAAGTAATAGTTTTGGAATTCAAAATGGAATAAACAAATTGTAAATTTTGACTCCAAGTTAAACTTTCCCAAAATTCAAAATAAATTTATGGGGAGCTTCATAAATATGTTAGGAGCCTCCATGATTAATTTCATTAATTTTGGAAATATATAAATGCTCCAAATAAATACATTTTGCAATTTATCGAAAATGAACATATTCAAATCCTATGAACAAATGTGTTGTAAAACATTTTATTTAGCAGAACCAATTTTTGTGTAGCTTCTACATGAGATGGGGAGCCTACATGAATTTTCCCAGAATTTCTAAAAGTGTTTAAAGGCCTCATTTAAATACCTATATCCCTGAAATTTTTAAAATTCTGGAAAAGGAAAAATGGGCAGGGGGGTTTTTGGCAAAAGGCCATCTTCCCTGTCGCCACAGTGGGCGGCACTGCCGCGCCATGCCACCGTGGCCGAGCTGCCCTCGCTCGCTCCCTGCCCCCCCCCCCCCTCGTGGATAAGTGGAGCTTTCCACGCCCTCTGCTTCTCTCTCTCTCACCCCTCTCTTCCCCCCGCACCGAAGAACCCTAACCCTAATTTCTCTGCCGCCGCCATTTCCCGCCTCCGGCCGCCGCACTGTCCCGCCAATTGAAGCTTCCCCGGAGCGAGCCGACGCCACCATCCGCTCTGCCTCGAGCTCCTCTCCCTCCCCGCCAAGCGAATCGAGCCGAGAGCCCCACAGTCGCCGTCGCCGCCCGTGTCTTCTCCGCCTCGGGTCGCCGCCGTCGAGCACCTCCGCGTCGCCGTCGTCCCTCCTCCGGCCTTGCCG
Organism: Puccinellia tenuiflora; assembly: GCA_012064385.1. Classification (NCBI taxonomy): domain Eukaryota; kingdom Viridiplantae; phylum Streptophyta; class Magnoliopsida; order Poales; family Poaceae; genus Puccinellia; species Puccinellia tenuiflora. The sequence continues at coordinate 1,162,236 of QRDG01000533.1, read as the reverse complement.
TCATCGCCATCACCTCCAGGGTGAGCTCACGGTGCTCTCCGTACCCTTCTCCCTCTCCCTAACCCTCTGTACCGCGTTTCCCCCGTGCACCTCCACCCACCGCCGCAACCATGGTCACCGGCCATGCTCCGGTGACCAAATGGTCCATTCCTCCGCTTCCCCCGACTCCCCTCTCCTTCCTCTAGCTCCTGGTGCTCGTGCCCACGTTCAATTTCCACCGGAGCCGACGAATCGATGATCAGCAAGCCACTGCCACCTGATGACGTCATGCTTACCTCAGTGTTCTTCAGTTTAGAATTTTTACGAAATAACAGAGAGATGGAATATGCAATATCTTTATTTTGGTAGAGCAGAAAAATGCAAATGAGCTATCAGAAAGTTTATATTTTCATAACCTGTTCAAATATGTCACTCCCACATGCAAATAAATTTCTGAATTTGAATTTAAATGTGAAATGCAAAATTACCTATTAGTTATTCAAATTTTGGAAATTAATATCTAGAGTTTTATATTTCAAAAAATTGCAAATAAAATGTTGAAATGTTCAGCTAGATAAACTCTACATGTTAGGGCCCTTATTTGAATTAATTGGTTAAATTAAATTGCCTGTTTTAATTAAATATAAAAAGGGCAGATTTAAATTGTTATTTGGGAAATTCATAACAATATAAATATTGCTCCAAAAATTATAAAAAAGATCTCGAAATGTTCAGGAAAACAACATCTAAATGTTAGTTCCATTTCCATGCACTAATGAACATTTAAATTGCTGTTTAATTAAAATTATTAAAATGGCAGATTTAATTCCAATTTTAGAAAATCCATAACTTGAGTTTTGTTTACTCAAAAATTATGTTTAATAGCTCAAAATGTTCAGTGAACAATGGACTACCACTTTATACCATTTGAGAGAAATGGAGAATTAAATTTTAGTGTTGTTTACATAAATTACCTAAAATGGCAGATTTAAATCCCATATTGGAAATATCATAACTTGGTGAATATTAATTCAAAAATTGCAAATGATATACCAAATGACCAGCAAAGCAAATTCTATCTACATATGTTAATATCACAGCATGCAAATAAATTTTCCTTTGATGTTAATTTCGAATTGGTTAAAATGATTTAAATCGCATAACCGTTTAAATCACCAATTCTTCACCGTTAATCGGAAAAATGCAAACAAGGTACCAAAATGATCAGTAGGATAATACCTATCTAATAATGTCATTTTCATGCATTTAGGACCCATATTTCAGTACTGGACATTTTGGTAAATAACGCAAATCACTAAGTTAAAGATGGAGTTTTAACCCGTTAATTGTGATATTTAATTTAGGGGTTCCATTTAACTTGTGGGACATGCCCAATATGATTTCAATGCATAATTTGACCATCTCATCATGAATGTGCATTGCACCTTGTATTCGTGTTATTTATTTCCTTTCCTGTATTGTTTGTGTTTCGTTAGATTCAGGAGTCGAGGTTCCACCACAATACCTTGACGACCAGCGCGACCAGTACTACCAGCAAGGCAAGAGCTAACCTAACCTTCTTGGCATCTAGCATCCGATTGTTTTACAAACTTATTTTATGCACCATAATATTGCATGCGATTCAAATGTCTCTTTTGATCAAGATGTAGAGTATCCTATGAATGCATGTTTATCCCCTGAACCATCACATGCCTCCCCTCCTATGAACCCTAGGTTTGATGTGTTGGCCGGAGACAAAGATATAATTGTTGATTATATATGCTTAGCTATGCTTAGCCATGCTTAGTCAAATGATATATTTTGTCCGGTGATTTAATTCCATTATTATGAATGGTGGTGGAATGGTCGGATATGATGGTTACTTGTGGTGGATAATTAATTTTCTAAAAGGCTTGGATGAGTTGCCATCGGGGATGGTGTTTTGCCTCATTCTTGTCGCCTAGGCTGAGAGTGCTTTTAGCTAGAACCAAGAAACCGAGCGTGCTTCCAACGGTGGGGACATATGGAATCCCCTTTAACCGAATAATTTGTGCGGGCGTATCCAAGGGTCCTCTAGTTTGCTATTTCCATTTGCCGTGTGTGTGAGCGGAAAAAGAATTGATGAGGATGGTGGTGTTTAGGATGTGGCGATGGGGCAGGGGCTGAAATAGGCTGGGTAAACTTGCCCTGTGGCCACAGATGACTCTTGGATAGTCTCATGCGAGGTAAAGGTTTAACCACGCCCACTCGCCGGCCTTCCCCGGAAGAGGGCCAATCAGGTGAGTCGGACGGTACCGGTGGCTAAAAACAGTACACCCCTGCAGGGTTTAATCTTTTCGAAAAGCCGTGTCCACGGTTATGGACGAACTCTTGGGAAAGGCGGATTAGCTCATAGAGAACCTGAACCTAATTAATGAATTGGCAGCTAGAGGTTGCAATCCAACGTGTGATAAAAGGTTCATTTCCTCGAGGGTGATTCGAGGGAGTGCCTTGTGGAGATGAGGTGCTTCTGGTGACAAAAGGGTTCGTTGAGAACCATAGATGAAAGTTTACTCTCTTATCCTTTTTCGGAAAACATTCTGAGTAGACGGTGCAATGGGTCTTTATGTCTTTTAAAATGGAAAACTAGCTTTATGCAAAACTAGCTACCTTATACAGCATTAGAGCCTCCGTCAGCATCGGGCCTATATCGCCCTACGAATTCTTGCGAGTACGTCGTACTCAGCCTTGCTTTGTTGATTATTATTTGTTTCAGAGGAGGACACCACCGAACTGGAAGATGGGTTCTACGTTGACTTCGACGAGTAGTCTGGGGTTCCCAGGTGGCAGCTTGGGATGTCATGGAACAGGCTGGCACGGGATGTTTATCTGTAGGCCTCTTAGGCCATAATTTGGATCTTGTTGTTTAGACAACTTTAAATTTGCTTCCGCTTGTTGTAATGATGGGTCAGTGACCTCTGATGTGTCATTTGCTATCTTTCTCAATTATATGAGTTGAACTATGATATCTTTGTGTCGTAGAGTCTGTGATGTGCCAGTTGTTCCGCAGTCTTGGTCTCTTTGTTATACGTGAAAGCGATGTCCGAGCTTATGGCATGATCGAGGTGTTGTGTGCCGATGATGTATTCCGAGCACGCCTGCCAATGTGTTTTGGCCTGGGATTGGTAACCCCAGTAACCCTTGATTGTGTAGCATGACCGGTTGCACAACGTTTCACTGTATAGCTCTGGGGTCAGGGCGCTACAAATTGGTATCAGAGCAGGACTGCCTGTAGGAAACCCGTTCTACTGGTCGATGTCGAGTCTAGTGCGTGAAAATTATTTATAACCTAAAAAGGAGTTGTGAAAACCATCTTAGGATTCTTTTTACTCCTTATCCAACTCGCTCTATTCTGAGTTATCTTACCTCTATTTGATTTAACGATGCTTCTGCTCGTCTGCAAAATCCAAATCTTTAGGATCACGGGGTTGGGTTCTATCTTTAGTTACTGGTTAACTTTGCTCGTCTGCCAATTCTAAAGCCCGAAGAAAGGAAATGTTGCGGATCGTCAAGACATCCCCTTGTTTTAGCTCAAGATCTTGAACCGAAGGTTCCGGATTGTGCTAGGGCTCTGGTGTAATGATTTATGAGGGTTGTCACCCATGTGAGCATTATGCTATTTCGTGAGTCCCACTACATGAAGCTGATCTTTAACCCAAGGTCTTTCCCGTTGAATCCTGATGTTAATTGTCAAACCCTACGTTAGGTTGGCCTTGTTTGAAGTTAATCTTCAATTTGGTGGTTGTAGTCGTAATTGAAATGCGGCAACAAACCTCTCCTCTGTCACGAGCTATAGCTGGATATTCTGTCATGAAACCATCTAGATCAAGATAAGAGTGCTCATCGTGAGTTTCCCAGCTATCTTTGTGATTCCTCCGGTAACACCGATTCCTGAAACCCTTTCGGCACTAGTTATCGGAAGAGTGCTAACAAGGGCTTCTGCATTATCTTGATGTTGTTGCTAGCCCGTTTTCTTACTCTTAATCTGTTGTCCGACCTTTATCTGTCAGTTGACAGTCAAGTGTTATCGTGCATTGGTGTGTTCCGAAGCATGTTACCCTTGTGGTCCGTCAATACATTCCACGTCGGGGTGTTAGGAGAAACGAACTCCGGTACCTTGTCCGTGTCTTGGACCAGGACAAAGTATTGTAATCCGCAGAATAAGAGGCTTGTCTAGCTTTTGTTCTGTTCCACCTTGGAGTGTCACACTCTTTTATATCCAGAGGTCGTGCTTAGTCTCATGACGTACTTGATGAAGTGATGCTCTTACCCTTCATTATCCATCTACCTCCGCGCTACTCGGGCTCGAGATTGTTGAGGATGCATAGTGAGGTGGTAATCGGATATTCTTAGCAAATGATATTGTTTTGAAATCCAAGGACTCTGATCGCAATCTAGGTAGTGTTCTGGACCTTGACGCTGTAGTCAATTCTTGAGATCCTTACCTCTCGTTAACTGTTGTAACTCCTTCCTCGGACATGTCAAGTCTGAAATATCCGCACGCCTAACCAAATCTGAATCTCAAGCAGAAATGATGGTTGGTGTTTCTTAAGAGTATGACATAGGCCTTGTGTAAATCCGGCAAGTTTGAGGTGGTGGTTGCCCTACTTAACTAGAAGGTCTATTGTGATATCCTCTTTCCTTTCGTAAAATCAAACCACTCTCCATGAGGATATTGTGCGACTTATTCTAGAGGTTGCCCTTATGGTCTCTTTGCAATCTTAAAGGTCCGACCTCCACTTGATGACCTATTGAATGCTTTTTCGAAGTCTGATAGTGGTATCTAGAACATCGAGGAGAACATTAACGTGGTGTTGCTAAAAATGTCTCTCGGTCGTTTCTCCTATCCTCTGCTCGACCTTTGTATGGTCAAGTGGTTCCTAGTTTTCCTCAAGGGCTTATGGTCTTGTGCAAAGTTCATATTTCCAACCCTTGGAGAGAACTTGTTTGTCCCCTTGAACTATCTTCTGTTTCTCGTCGGCACGTCATGCTTGTTACCTTTTCTCTGCAACAAGGAAGATCCTCGTGGGATCGAGAAGATCGTTGAAGTTAAGGGTTGTCGTGTCTCCCTCATCCCTCTTCCTACTCTAGGAATCTCGGGGAGAGATTCTTGTAAGGGGGATAGAATTGTAACAGCCCAGATTTGGTACCCTAAAATATGGGCCAAATTTTCACTTCTGCTTTGCATTGCATCATAGCATCCTTTATTAAATTGCTAAATATAATCAAAGCAATAAATGGAAAACATTAAAGGGAAACAAAACCTTTCCCAAATTCTAAACCAAATGCATTTTCTCAACTTAGCAAACTAAATTATTCTGGAATTTCCAATTTGTCCAGGAAGTTCCAAGAGTATATTTATTTAAATCTTTGTCAAAGACAATTGCTTGTTAATCAAAGTAATAGTTTTGGAATTCAAAATGGAATAAACAAATTGTAAATTTTGACTCCAAGTTAAACTTTCCCAAAATTCAAAATAAATTTATGGGGAGCTTCATAAATATGTTAGGAGCCTCCATGATTAATTTCATTAATTTTGGAAATATATAAATGCTCCAAATAAATACATTTTGCAATTTATCAAAAATGAACATATTCAAATCCTATGAATAAATGTGTTGCAAAACATTTTATTTAGCAGAACCAATTTTTGTGTAGCTTCTACATGAGATGGGGAGCCTACATGAATTTTCCCAGAATTTCTAAAAGTGTTTAAAGGCCTCATTTAAATACCTATATCCCTGAAATTTTTAAAATTCTGGAAAAGGAAAAATGGGCAGGGGGGTTTTTGGCAAAAGGCCATCTTCCCTGTCGCCACAGTGGGCGGCACTGCCGCGCCATGCCACCGTGGCCGAGCTGCCCTCGCTCGCTCCCTGCCCCCCCCCTCGTGGATAAGTGGAGCTTGCCGCGCCCTCTGCTTCTCTCTCTCTCACCCCTCTCTTCCCCCCGCACCGAAGAACCCTAACCCTAATTTCTCTGCCGCCGCCATTTTCCGCCTCCGGCCGCCGCACTGTCCCGCCGATTGAAGCTTCCCCGGAGCGAGCCAACGCCACCATCCGCTCTGCCTCGAGCTCCTCTCCCTCCCCGCCAAGCGAATCGAGCCGAGAGCCCCGCAGTCGCCGTCGCCGCCCGCGTCTTCTCCGCCTCGGGTCGCCGCCGTCGAGCACCTCCGCGTCGCCATCGTCCCTCCTTCGGCCTTATCGTCGTCGCCATCACCTCCAGGGTGAGCTCACGGTGCTCTCCGTACCCTTCTCCCTCTCCCTAACCCTTTGTACTGCGTTTCCCCCGTGCACCTCCACCCACCGCCGCAACCATGGTCACCGGCCATGCTCCGGTGACCAAATGGTCCATTCCTCCGCTTCCCCCGACTCCCCTCTCCTTCCTCTAGCTCCTGGTGCTCGTGCCCACGTTCAATTTCCACCGGAGCCGACGAATCGATGATCAGCAAGCCACTGCCACCTGATGACGTCATGCTTACCTCAGTGTTCTTCAGTTTAGAATTTTCAGGAAATAACAGAGAGATGGAATATGCAATATCTTTATTTTGGTAGAGCAGAAAAATGCAAATGAGCTATCAGAAAGTTTATATTTTCATAACCTGTTCAAATATGTCACTCCCACATGCAAATAAATTTCTAAATTTGAATTTAAATGTGAAATGCAAAATTACCTATTAGTTATTCAAATTTTGGAAATTAATATCTAGAGTTTTATATTTCAAAAAATTGCAAATAAAATGTTGGAAATTAGTTATTCAAATTTCGGAAATTAAACAGTACACCCCTGCAGGGTTTAATCTTTTCGAAAAGCCGTGTCCACGGTTATGGACGAACTCTTGGGAAAGGCGGATTAGCTCATAGAGAACCTAAACCTAATTAATGAATTGGCAGCTAGAGGTTGCAATCCAACGTGTGATAAAAGGTTCATTTCCTCGAGGGTGATTCGAGGGAGTGCCTTGTGGAGATGAGGTGCTTCTGGTTACAAAAGGGTTCGTTGAGAACCATAGATGAAAGTTTACTCTCTTATCCCTTTTCGGAAAACATTCTGAGTAGACGGTGCAATGGGTCTTTATGTCTTTTAAAATGGAAAACTAGCTTTATGCAAAACTAGCTACCTTATACAGCATTAGAGCCTCCGTCAGCATCGGGCCTATATCGCCCTACTAATTCTTGCGAGTACGTCATACTCAGCCTTGCTTTGTTGATTATTATTTGTTTCAGAGGAGGACGCCACCGAACTGGAAGGTGGGTTCTACGTTGACTTCGACGAGTAGTCTGGGGTTCCCAGGTGGCAGCTTGGGACGTCATGGAACAGGCTGGCACGGGATGTTATCTGTAGGCCTCTTAGGCCATAATTTGGATCTTGTTGTTTAGACAACTTTAAATTTGCTTCCGCTTGTTGTAATGATGGGTCAGTGACCTCTGATGTGTCATTTGCTATCTTTCTCAATTATATGAGTTGAACTATGATATCTTTGTGTCGTAGAGTATGTGATGTGCCATTTGTTCCGCAGTCTTGGTCTCTTTGTTATACGTGAAAGCGATGTCTGAGCTTATGGCATGATCGAGGTGTTGTGTGCCGATGATGTATTCTGAGCACGCCTGCCAATGTGTTTTGGCCTGGGATTGGTAACCCCAGTAACCCTTGATTGTGTAGCATGACCGGTTGCACAACGTTTCACTGTATAGCTCTGGGGTCAGGGCGCTACATTTCCTCTATTTTTCCTTTCTTGCAGATTTGTTTGGGATCTACAATAGAAGGAAATCCAGAATGGTACTTGGATTGGGATCTCAGGATTTCCTGTGTGTCTCCCTCAAAATCCACTTTTCTATCCCAAAATTTTCCCCATTCCTGTGAAAGTGGAGAGATTTACGGTCACTACTTGAGGGAGAAGAACAACAACACGGCTGCGCGGACGCATGACACCCGACGAGGCAGTCTGCCGTCTAGCTAGCCTCTCCGACGAGCTAAGCACGAACGCCGCCAGCGTGCACAAATCGTGATGCGAACTCCGCTGTCCTTCCACCCAGCGATGCCACATAGCCGCGCCAAATCGAGCTCCACAGAGTCCTCAGCAATGGATGTTCTCGTACAGCGTCAGCATGCATCGGTACAATCCACACAAAAAAAGCATCGGTACAGAAGAGATCAAGGGAGAGATGATGCAACTGGAAAGGGTCTTCTCGTGGAATTCTAGATGCTACAAGGTTCGCTTTGTAAACTGTACTAGCAGTCCACGATGTGGTTAGATCTGACACACTCATTTTACATCTAAAGGCCCATGACCTATCGGTGCAGCTGGTGCATGAGTTGGGCCGTTTCACTGGATAGTTCTCGCCTTTCCCTAACAAGAATTATAAATCAAAGGAAGAAGAGCATTATAATAAATTTTGTGAATGGATGAAACCTCTCTTTTTGCAAATTCCTTTGACTGATGCTATTAAACTGCCCCCTTATTCCAAATACATGAAAGATATTATTTCCAACAAAAGGAAAATTCCTAATGAGGAGATTTCCACTATGCTTGCTAATTATTCTTTTAGCGGCAAAATCCCAAAGAAGCTTGGAGACCCAGGTATTCCAACTATTCCTTGCTCAATTAAGAATAATTATGTTAGAACTGCTTTATGTGATGTTGGTGCAGGACTAAGCGTTATGCCTTTTTCTCTCCATAAAAGGCTTTATTTGGAAAAATTGATACCCACTGATATTTCTTTACAAATGGCTGATAAATCAACTGCTGTCCCTATTGGCATTTGTGAGGATTTTCCTGTTCAAGTGACTAATAATTGTCTTATCTTAACTGATTTTGTGGTGCTCGATATGCCTGAGGATGACAATATGTCTATTATTCTTGGGAGACCTTTCTTAAATACTGCAGGGGTTGTTATTGACTGCAACAAAGGAAAGTTTACTTTAAATGTCAATGATAAAGAGCACACTGTTTATTTTCCAAAGAAGGTTGACAAGGTTTATGGTTTAAATTCCATTGCAAATATTAAAACCGTCAAGATTGGAGATATTGATTGCCCCATATATGACCATCACAAGGAATATAAAATTTTTATGATTGGGACAATAGCCATTAAGTATGAGGTAACATGATTGTTTGGTGGAACTCAAAAAAAAATTGTGTTATATAAAATAAGCTTGAAGTAAGACTTGATCAACCTTGCTCTCAAATTTATTTTATATACATTAAACTATGATTTCCATGTTATTGTTGCTGTGATGATTGTTTTAGCACTTCTGTGATTTTAGGTTTTTGGTTGGTTTTTCATTTTTGAAAATTCATTTTTGAGATTTTAAATCATTTTTATAACCCTGAAAATGTCCAGAAATCAAAGTTGCCAAAAATTTCTGAAAAAATTCTTTAAAATTTGATGCATTAAATGGGGCTTGGCAGCACCAGGGGCTGCCAAAGGGGACCCACCATGTGGGCAGGTGACCCCTGCCCGCTGTCTGGCCCTGGCCGCGCCTGGGTGTCACCTGGGGCCCACCAGGCCCCCCACATGGTGAGCTTCCTCCCCATCCTTTATCTCTCTCGACTTTTCACTCCACCATTGCCCAAACCCGTGTTCTTGCTATTTTTGCTCGAGTTTCTCAATCTACTTGCTCAGCCCATCATTTCTGCTGAGATTTGAATCATTTGCTCTCCGGTATGTGACTCCTCCGCCTATCCAATCAAAATTTTGAATTGTTAAGTATATCTTGAGTATTTTGCTGCTGTAGGTAACTTGTTTAGTGAGCTTGCATTCTTGTGTTTGAGCTGGATAATTAGTTTTGATGCATGGTTTAGCTCTCTTTAGTTCCTATAGTGTACCCGTGAATTTTCCTTTCTAAAAATCAAGTTTTATGAGGTTTGTTTAAAAATTTCAGAATAAGAAGATGGATTGGTATGACTATGGAAACCCTCCATTTGTGCCAACAATCTTAGTTGAACCTCGGGTTATGGAGGTTGAGCGTGAAGAACCTGTGTATCCTTCCATTTTCCCTTGCAAAGATTTTCTGAGAGCTGCAGGTATTCTAGAGGATTTCAATGAGCTAATCTCTAATGCAGGGTTGGAACATTTTGCAGCTGATGAGCTTCCACAATATGAAAAATTAACTATGTCATTTGTGCAAAGTTTTAGATTCCACAATTCAAGAGATAATCCCACTGTGTCCTTCAATATTTACCACAAAGTTGTGGACATGCGACTTTCTGAGTTTTGCAGGGAGATTAACGTTCCAAGTTGGGGAACTTCCCAAAGGATTAAGGAGGACTCGAGGGAGTTCAAGTCCCTCTTCCTAGAATTTTGCCAAGGAAAGAACCGCATTGCCGACAAGGGTAGGATTCAGAATATTCAATTTCCAGCTGTCAGGTATCTTGCTAACTATATCTCTAGAGGTATTTTAGCAAGAGGAAATGGAAGCAAAATTTCAACTCCTGACTTGGTTATTATTAATGCCGCACTCACTGGTAATAGAACCTATAACATAGGTGCTTTGATTGCTCAGCGTCTTTCCACTAATAGTGTGAAAGGACCATTCTATGGGGGCATCATTGCCTCACGTCTGCTTGCTCACTCTGGTTTAAGTATTGATCCAACTGATATTAAGTTCTCTGACTCTAAACTTGATCTTCATTCCATGAAGCTTCATCATTTTGTCACTCGTTCCTCCACCATCAATAACATGTTTTATGAATTGTTGTTTGCTTCTAACTCTGAGCGACTAGTTCGTCTCCCAGCACCTCTTTTGTTTAACCATGATGCCAGGGAAGGATGGGCATTTGAGGAAAATGAGTTGGATGCCTATTTGGAGTTCCAAGAGGGACACGAGGAGCACACAGCCGAACAAGAGCTTGCACCAACTGGAGGGGAATACACCCCCAAATTATTTTGGGGAAGGCTCCTCGCACTACTAGCAGGACGCAGGGACTTCCTCGTTATAGCCACCGGAGCCGACCTACCCCACCTACGATGCACCAGGGTGGAACCCATGGGGCGGCCACTACTGAGTCCCAACTTAGGCCAAAAGCCTAAGCTTGGGGAGTACGTATTCTCACTGACATTTCACTCATTTATATATTCTAGTCGGTCTATACGTTTCTACTTTGTATATCCATATTGTTTCTTCTTGATTTAGTCCTTGCTGTAGTTTTTGTCTTTTGAAGTTCAAAAACCCAAAAACATTTCCTCTTTTCTTCTCCTTTTAGTTTTCGATTTGCCTTTGTTTACTCTGTTTTCTTTTCCTTTTTCGGTTTCTCTTTTTGTTCTTTTCTTGCTAAATTGAAAATCCAAAAATATTTCCTTTAGTTATTTGTTTGTTTCCCTTTGTTCTTAAAATTCAAAGAGCCAAAAATATTTTCTCTTCCTTTTTGTTTAGTGGATGCAGGGTTTGACCAGTTCTCACAGCGTTGCCTGGACTCGATTTTTACTCTCATATCATTCAGTCATGCAAGTGAAAAAGCAATAATGACGCTATTTGGTGAAGTGGACATGGTAAATGAGCTGGTATAAACTCTATTTGTCTTCTCTTTTGTACATATACTTGTCTGGATGATCATGCTTTGGCTCGTCCTGATAATTAGTTGTACTGGTAATGTGCACTTGGTAGTTCATATTTTCCTATGATTAGTTTCATCATCTAGGAGTGAATATTTTGCCATGCAGAAATTAACATGTATTGCTTCATTCATAATTTAGTATGGTATTGTGGTATCCTCCTCTGAGTAAGTCATGTTGGATTGACTTGGCACATGTTTACACATGATTCACTAAAAGAAAGTCTTTTTCCTCGTTGAACTTTTTGCCCCAAAGTATTGATATCACTTTTATGCCTTGTTTAACATTGTTTTGTTGCAAAGCATGATTATGACAAGTATTGCTCTCATAGTTGTCGCTTCCCAGTCTTTTGCTAGCCTCCACTTGTACTGAGCGGGAATGCTGCTCATGCATCCAAAATCCTTAAAACCAGTCTTCCCAAAGTGTCCACTATAACTTCCTATATGTGGTATTTCCCTACCATTCCAAGTAAATTTGTCATGTTTTACCTTTAAAATATTCAAAATGCCCTTTTTGTGCCTCTGTTTTTAGCTCATGAGGAAGTGATAACGGAATTGATGAGAGTTTTCTTCTCCCTCAACAACGCCAACAAGTACTCTTGATACCCTGAAAGGAAGATAATATATTAGGGATAGGTTGAGCCTCCAAGTGCAGAGTATGTAGAAGTGGTAGTTTTTCCCCAAGAAGGTGACTCGAGGGTTTAATATCGAACTCTCGGGGAATCAGTAGTGTGGGTTTTATCTTCTTGTCCTTCTCTAGATTTCCTGCAAACAAAATAGATTGCTTTGTGCCCTCAACCTCACCAAGTGGTTGTCAAGCACAAGGTGTGAGAATGATATTAAGATGATAATGAATGCAAAACAGTAAATAATTATGCAATGGTGGTGAATAAGTATGCAAGGATGATAGTAATGATGATGGATGGTATTTTTGGGGTTTTTATATGTGAATGCAAGAAGTAAAAGTGTTTTTGTATTTTCTGATTTTAAAATGGCTGAATGTAAAAGATGCTTAAAAGTGGTTGGAAAGTTGTTTCTTTTGATTAAAAATGGACCGGGGTTCATGGTTTCACACAAGCACCCTCTCTTTAATATAGTGTGGCAAATGAGTAGACATAGATTTAACATATGAGATTGCAAACAAGGTTAATGACATGTTACTAATTATATGGGCATCACGTCCTTACATAGAGACCTTTTGATTATTACTCTCACTTATACTCCACCAAGATGTGAACTAAATCATGCACCTTAGTAATTAAGATAACATCAGAGTATAGCTTTAAGATTAATGACATGAAGTGAAAATAAACACATGATGGATCTAGTCTTAGGTAGAGGCATGTCACTCCTCCTACCCTACAACATGGTATTTTGGTTTATCCCTAGTGAGGTAACAAAGTAAGGTAAACACCCAATGGATCATGATATTAAGTTGTCAGCTTATCACTTCACCACCCCCGTTACTCCAACTAATGCACACGTTCCCCCACACACGCTCTCATAAACATGCTTGATCATAACAAGGATACAAGAACGGGGTACATAATATGCATCTACTTTCATAACTGAAATATAACATTGCAATCTCAACATATATTAACTCATATAAACATCCACCACAATGGTAATACAACGGTGACCGTAATCATGTTCAGCAGCTCATACGGTGCTAATTAGTGAAGCTCAAGAGAGAGAGAGAGAGATACATATGCTACTGCCACAAACCCATAGTCCAGAGGTGGACTACTCCCTCTTCATCATGGAGACGGTGGAGATGTCGATGGAGAAGAAGGAGACCTCTCCGGCAGGGCTCCGCCGGAGTTTTCCCCCTCCAATCTGCAGACTCCTGGTCTTTGTTTCTTGTTTCTCTTCTGTGGCAGCTCTCCTCTCGAAGAACGTCGAGGTACCCTTTATATAGGCGTTTTTAGGTCACGAGGATGCTTCTAGGCGAAGGATCTACGCAAACGGGGCCACGAGGGCTGAATTAGGTGGGCCCACGCGGCTGGTACTGTAGCCGGGTGGGGCCCCCTATTTTGGCCCTCCGGCCTCCTTTCGCTTGCTTCTTTCGCTCCAATGTCTTCCTCCTTCCAAAATAATGACCCCCGTAAATTTATAGCTCATTATGACGTCGTTAAGGTCCTGAAACAAATAAAGAAATAAATAGGGGTTTTCTGCCTGCGCAGGATTAATTGCATAAAAAGGGGAAATCATTATTAATTACCAAAAATCATTAAATAACAGTAATATACCCCTTATATGATGCAAATATGAATGGAATATAAGTATTATAGTGCAAAGTTCATGTATGCATTTTAGATGCATTAGGAAGCAGTAGGAAGCTAGATATAACCTGTGACAAGCAAGGTCATTTCCCCCTTTTTTCACCCGGTGTTGATGGTTTACGTCCTCACTTGAATCAACCCGAGAGCGGCTTAAGCAAAATATAAATATAACTCACCATTCTCCTCCGCACAATGAAGCCTGAGAAATCAGTTTAAACATTGGTTAGTGGTGAAACAAAGGAGAAAGAGGAATGTACTCGTTCCTCTAAAACCAGCCGCTCTCAAAAGTCTAAATGCCTTGCTTGAAATGGGGGACTAGCTAGTTTGTTTATTGTGGAGTCGTTGACAAAAACACGCATATCTCAAAATCGTTTCACTTCTATTTCATAAAAAATAAAAACTCTAGTACATGACTAATCCCTGCTTCCCTCTGCGAAGGGCCTGTCTTTTATTTTCATGTTGAGTCATCATAACCTTCTTTAAGCACTTCTTCGAGAGCATAGTTTTCATCCTTAGTATAATGTGCTTTGCTGCAAAATACTATTAACTAAGTTATAGTTGTGATGTTTATATCTTTAATATCTTTGTTCTAGTTTCCACTAGAATTTCAGAGGTGCTCTGCATTTATGTTTTGCGGTAACAGAAAGGGCTAGTGAGATACCATCATGCCATACCTTATTATGAGAATTGCAATCTTGTTGGTAACTGTATGCCTCATTATTAATTCTTAGTATGTTGGAAGCTTTTCATTAGTCTATATGGTTGCTAAGTTACATTTCTATGACTTTTATCATGCACTTGTTAAGGTCTTGATCATAAGCACAAGTATGTTTACATCATGAGAAGCAAATGTGTTTGTAAAAGTTTCTTTTATCGTGTTCAGTTTATCAACTGAATTGCTTGACGACAAGCAATATGCTAAGCTTGGGGGAGTTTGATAGGTCCAAAACGTAACTACTTTTCCAAACACTTTTGCTGTAGTTTTTCCTCTAATTTGCATGATTTGAATGGAACTAACACGGACTGACGCTGTTTTCAGCAGAATTGCATTGGTGTCTTATTTTTGTGCAGAAATCAAAGTTCTCGGAAAAATCTGAAAAAATTCTAGAAATTATATTTTGGCAGAAGACACACGGAGCCAGAAGGGGGGCTGCGGGAGCCAGCCACAACCCCCAGACGCCACCTAGCCGCTTCCCAGGGCTGGCCGCGCCTGGGTCCCACCTGGCCAGGTGGTGGCTCGGCTGGCGACGCCCCTTTCGCCTATTTACGCCCTTCGACCTAAAAATGCCAGAACCCCCGATCGTTTTTCCAGAAGAGATACAGAGTGCCGCCGCCACCTTGAAACCTAATTCGGGGACCAGAAGTTCCTGTTCTGGCACCCTGCCGGGACGGGGATTGAAGGGGATATCATCGCCATCGCCATCACCACCGCCTCTCCATCGACCATCCATGTTTCCCCCATCCATGTGTGAGTAATTCCTGTAGGTTGAGGGGATGTTAGGGATTGGATGAGATTGTTCATGTAATAAGATGCCGGATTGTTAGGGCATGATGTCTAGTATTTGTGGGAGTGCTTATTTATCGTTGTTGCAACTTGGTGTGCTTAATTCTTGACACTTAGGGCCCGAGTGCCATGTTTTCACATCTGAACGTATTATGATAAGTGTTGTTTTGGATCATATCTACAAGTTGTTTGCACATGTTATTGTCCGGAACCCGAGGCCCCAGAGTGACAGCTTATGGGATAACCGGAGGCAAAGTTGTCAGAATCATGATTCTACCATGCGATTATACGACTTTACGATCCAAATTGAGTGGAACGATTGTACGATTATGGTAGGTAGAATCTAAGATTGTACGATTCTAATAGTTATGATCCTAGGGTTTGCGATCCTACCATAGTGGTTTCGATCCGATTCAGAATCACGATTCTGACAACTTTGACCGGAGGGGATGGTTTTGACTTGAGGATTACATGTGTTCATGGAGTGTTAATGCTTTGCTCCGGTACTTTGTAAAAGGAGTGCCTTAATTACCTTTCGGTTCCTCATAAAGGCCCCGCTGACACGGGATGGTTCGACAAAAGATGTCGTGCAAGTTCTCATTGCGAGCACGTACAGCTACCTACGGAACACATGCCTATGTTTATTTAGCACCTCGATATTGTTTATGTTGTTATCTGCATATTGCCCTTGGTAATTATTTCATGAACTATCTCATCCATGTAGCTCCCGTATTTACATCCCTACGCCTACGGTGTTTTAATCCTGCTATCATTACAATTGCTAGTATTGCCGTTTTCATAATATTACTACTGTTGCTTTATTATTATTACTGTTATACTACTATTGATACTGATAAATTGCGTCAAGTGAGTTGCTTTCCAGGTGTGGCTGATCTGACAAATTAGCTGCTAAGGCTTATAAATATTCTTTGGCTCCCCCTGTGTCGAATCAATAAATTTGGGTTTTACTTCCCTCGAAGACTGTTGTGATCCCCTATACTTGTGGGTCATCAGAGTGAAATATGACCAGTGAGCAAATGATGATGAAAAGCTATTAAAACGGTTGTAAACAATGTAGGAAAATAGGACCGGGGTCCACAGATCACTAGCGGTGTCTCTCCAAAAAATATGCATGATGGTTAAACAAATTACAGCATGGCAATTGACAGAATTGTGGGCGCACAACAATGCTATCATAAAACAATATAGTTCACCGTTTCATCTAACATGGGCATTATGTCAATATACACAGACCGTTATCCAACTGCATCTATGACTAATAATCCACCCCGGGATCGCTATCCAGCATGGCACCCAAAAGTATTAAGTTGCAAGCAATAGATCATTGCAATAAGCAAAGTGCATAATGTAAGCAATGTAAATAACACAAGGAAATCACACCGTTGTTTTCTCCCTAGTGGCAACAACACATCTCTAGTCTTAATCGTTTATGTCAACCCGAGCTCAGACAAAGAGAGGCATGAACCCACTATCTAGTATAAATACTCCCTCATACAACACTAATAATTACTTGGCCAAAGCATCCACTAGCATCGGAGAGCATGCAAGATCATAGATAAAACATAACACATAGATGAATAAAAGTAATGACTTCCACAATTCATCGGATCCATGCAAACACAATCATGTAGCAGTTACAGATAATATGATCTTGATCATGATAGGCATCTCACAAGATCTAAACAATAGAGTACAAGGAGGAGAGACAACCATCTAGCAACTGCTATGGACCTGTAGTCCCGTGGTGGACTACTCACGCATCACTGCGGAGGCATACATGGTGGTGTAGATGCCTCCGGTGTCGATTCCCCTCTACGGCAGGGTGCCAGGAAGAGCTGCAGAACCCTCCCGAACTAGGGTTGGCGATGGCGGCGGCCTCGGACGTCTTCTGGAAAATATGATCAGGTTCTTAGGGTTTTCGGGACGAAGACTAATTAATAGGCGAAGAGGCTACTCGAGGAGGCGAAGGAGCCGCCCAGGTGGGGCCAAGGCACGTCCTAGGCAGCTTCCATCTTTGTTTCAGCTTGGAAATAAATCCCGTACTTTTCAGCGCATTCCAAGAAACTTCCCAGAACAACTTTTTTGAAACAAAAAGACAGCAGAAAACAGGAACTGACACTGGGCATCTTGTTAATAGGTTAGTTCCATAAATCATGCCAAAATGATATAAAACATTATAAAAACAGGTGGCACAGATATATAATCAAGCACGGAACATAAAAAATTATAGATATGTCAGAGACGTATCAGCATCCCAAAGCTTAACTCCTGCTCGTCCTCGAGTAGGTAAGTGATAAAAAAATAATTTTTGAAGTGACATGTTGATAACCCCCAAGAGCAGGGGGTCACTGTAGCACCTCTCAATGTGGAAGTAGGGTATCGATCCGCAGGAGCAAGAAGGAAAAGTTATCTATTCCCTACAACTAAAGTGTCACAAGTTTTAGTTGATTATGCACTAAACAAGTTTAAATAACAAGATGGTTGATTTAATGGATGGAAGTTTTAATGTAACAAAACAAGAATGTAAAAGTGTCCCAATCCTCTTCAATGCAAGAGGACAAGACAAAGGTGTAAACGGTGTTTCAATGCTTGGAAATAAGGCCTAGGGATCATACTTTCACTAGTGGACACTCTCAACAATAATAATTGAATACATAAATATTTCCTCTTCATTATGCTACTCTGAATTATTCTCTTGTTGGATAACGAACACCAATCCACTGCGTAGGGCTATAAAAGCACACCTTAAAGTCGCATTCCACATCTAGGGAACCCCACACTGTCAACTTGAGCCCCTAAATAGTACTAGACAAACACCACAATTTCATAGAGACATCCAACACAAATAATAACTCATGATAAGTATTCCTGTAATCTTTAGCCTAAGAGCCACATACGGTGCGCACACTATCAACTTCGCACCATGGGACAAAGGTGACTCCGGAAATTACATTAATAAAACCACTTGAGTAGCATAATTCATAAGATAATGAAGAGTAACATCTATGGATTCAACTAGATTACAAAGCTCATGATCACATAAAGATCACACCATGGGAGAGAGAGATAAACCACATAGCTACCGGCATGAGCCCTCAGCCCCGAGGGAGACTACTCCCTCCTCATCATGGAGACGGTGGAGATGTCGTTGGGGGAGATGGAGACCACCCCGGCAGCGCCCCGCCGGAGTTTTCCCCCTCCAATCTGCAGCTTCAGGTCTCTGTTTCGTGGTTTCTGTGTTTCGGCGGCGCTCCCTTCTGGAAAACGTCGGGGGACTATTTTTATAGTCGGTTTTAGGTCAAGACGGAGTCATGGGCGAAAAGATAGACGGCAACAGAGCCTCGAGGCTCCAGATGGTGGGTCCCATGCGACCAGATTCCTTGGCCGTGTGGGCCACCCTCTTTTGGGCCTCGGGCCTCCGCTTGTTCGCTTCCTTCGCTCCCAAGTCTTCTTCCTTCCAAAAACTGATGCTCGTAAATTTTCAGGTCATTTGGACGTCGTTTGGGTCCCTGAAACATCAAAATATAGAAAATAGGGTTCTCTGCCAGTGCAGGGTTAATTCCAGAAAAATAGGAAAACTATGAAATCTTCCCAAAATCATTATAAAACAATGATATAACTCTTATATGATGCAAATATGATTGAAATATAAGTAATTCAATGCAAAGTTCATGTATGCATTTTAGATGCATCACATGCTACCAACACAATCTTGATCATGTAATTATGTAAAGCATATGAACTGAATGCATTGATCCAAAACAAAGGTTCATTGAATGAAACAAACAACGATTAACCAGGTGTAACATCTAAGCAAGAATTTACTAGAAAGAGTACCTTGGAGATTTAAAAGTATAACACTTGACAATGATTGATATCTCACAAAGCAATATTAGTTCAACAAAGGAGTTTGGCCAACACAAAGGAAGATTTAAGTTTTCAGCAAAAAGCTTCAACTTGCAACTTGTTTATCTCAAGATAAAGTCAATACAAAGTTTTCACAGTTAGACACAAAGATAACATGAAGTAAAACATGAACCAAAGTTGACACCAAGTGATTGCTTGAGGAGTTAAGAAGGAAGAGGAAGACTGACTCAACATAAAAGTAAAATAAAGGCCCTTCGCAGAGGGAAGGAGGGATTAGTCATGTGCTAGAGATTTTTATTATTTTTTTGATTTTTTTTTGACAGAAGTAAAACAATTTAGAGATATGCATGCTTTCGTCAACGACTTGACAGTAAAGAAACTAGCTAGTCCCCCATTTCAAGCAAGGCTTTTATACTTTTGAGAGCGGCTGGTTTTAGAGGAATGAAGTCTCTTTTCTCCTTTGTTTCACCACTAACCAATATTTTGACTGATTTCTCAGGTTTTCATTGTGCGGAGGAGAATGGTGAGTTATATTTATATTTTGCTTAAGCCGCTCTTGGGTCAAATTCAAGTGAGGACGTGAACCATCAACACCGGGTGAAGGGGGAAATGCCCTTGCTTGTCACGGGTTATATCTAGCTTCCTACTGCTTCCTCATGAGCTTAAAAACAGAGGCACAAAAAGGAGAATTTTGAAGGTTTTAAAGATAGCACATGAAAAAATTACTTGGAGTGGCAAGGAAATACCACATGTAGGTAGGTATGGTGGACACAAATGGCAAAGATATTTGGCACAGGGAGTTGGATGCACGAGAAGTATTCCCTCTCAGTACGGAATTTTTGGGCTTCGCAGGATATCAAGCAAACACATAACATCAACTTGGTTCAATGAATGACTACAGATATACATCATGCATAACCACTATACTTCACACCGTCTACCTTGTTAGCCAAGCCAACTCTTTGCAAAAAGAATGTCTAGACTTTGAGAGCTACCAAGCAGGACAAGCACCATAATTTTAAAGCTTTACGACAGTTATTTACTAATCTATTCTTACTAGATGATCCACAAGTTTAAGTATTAATCTACTTCATATCTCTAAATAATTGACAAGTATCAAAGATTCAAGACAATGGTCTACAAGATTAAGCAGGACTTTTAACACTTCCTACATGATAATTTCCATTCAACCAAACACCAATCAACTTATTTGAAACAAAACTAAAAGGGTGAAACAACAAGGGCAATACTTCCTAACTACAAAATCTAATAGCTCTGAACAAGAGATGCTTGAAAACAAGAGCTAGAAGCAAAAATAACAAAGGCTAAACACTCAACACATATAAGTGAAGAACATGAGTGTATAATGAAAAAGCGGAGCGTGTCTCTCTCCCAAACAAGCATGCACGGATCCAAATTATTGCAAAGACCAGAGAACAAAACACAAATAAACTGAAAGTAAAAACAAACTGACGCTCCAAGAACATTACATAATGTGTAAAGGAATAAAAATATAGTACCATGAGAGAAACCGATGGTTGTTGATGAAGAAGGGGATGCCTTGGGCATCCCCAAACTTAGATACTTGTGACTTCTTGAATATTTCATAGGAGGGTCCATGGGGAACCTCCCCAAGCTTAGGCTTTTATCCCTTCTTGATCTTACTTCATCGCCTCACACATGGATACTTGAAAACTTTCTTCACGCAAAACTTATAGCAACTTCATTAGAGGGGTTAGTCCAGAAAAACAATATCTTCCTTCAGTTCCAAAGCACATATCATCAACTTATTTTTTTTAAACATTATCTAATGTCACAAAGGTCTAAGTAAAGCTCCAACTTTGAAAAGAACTTCACTCTGCCCGTGAAAGAAGCAATGCAAAATTAAGGACAGAATCTGTCAAAAGCAGAGCAGACTGTAAAGATGAATTTTGTAGGGGCACATCTGGAACTCAAATCAGAAAACTTAAAACTAGAGAAAGGTATAAAAAAACCCTGATTCTTGCTGTCACAAATTTGCAGACACATATGACGTTCTGTGATTTTTTGGATTTTTGAACAGTGAAGAACAGAAATCTGTTTCTGGACAGCAAACTCATCAATTAGTCTTCCTCTCTTTAGAGGCTATTCTTGGCACCAAAAACCAAAACAAAAAGATACAAGGGAGTTGTTACAGAAGTAACATCACCCAAAACTAAAAGAAACCAAAAATAAATAGAAGGTAAAATAAAATGGGTTGCCTCCCATAAGCGCTTTTCTTTAACGCCTTTTAGCTAGGCAAAAAGGGCAAATTCAAGTTTTATCAATTTTGATGATCCCCAATTGCCTTCCCTTGATATTCTTACCATGACTGTTGGAAAGATGTGGTGTCCTCCTGTGGAACGGAATGTCACAACTCATTCATGCATATTAATGATGGCTCCAGGAGATTTCAAGAATGATCTTCCAAGTGTAATTTGTCCTTCCCCTATGCATTCAACAACATAATAATCAATAGGGAACAAATTACCACAAAATTTTGTTTGGACATCCTCTATTTTTCCCAAAGGAATTTTACTGGAGTTTTCAGCAAATTTTAGATAACTAGCACTTTCAGAAAGTCCCCACAAACCTAAAGACTTATAAATAGTTTTAGGCATAATACAGAATTCGGTCATATCACAGATTGCATTAAAACATTTTCCATTTATTTCGATTTTAACAAAAGGGTACCAATTTGTCATAGTATTTTTGGGTTCCAAAATAATCTCAGGTGCCTGCTGCTGTATTAAAATAAATTGGGTGGTGCCCCAAGCGAAGGTGGAATTGCAGCTAGTAGCAGTTTTCCCTCGTTTAACGAACCGAGGTTTATCTAACCAGTAGGACTTTGAAACCAACAACGAGGTGAATGTTGAAGATCTCTGGCGCTTGACCTTCAACAGACGTGGACCTACACACACTCAACCAAAATACTTTTCCCCCAACGGCGGAAAGGTTGTCAATCTTTCCGGTCTCGCAGAAAACAAAGCGGTTAATTGTATGATGAAATATGAAAAGTGACCAGAGGTGTAATGATGATTAAAAACAAGTAAATTAGGTTGTAAACAATGTAAAAAGATGGACCGGGGGCCATGGGTTCACTAGTGGAGTCTCTCAAGTAAATAAAATATGCATGTGATGGGTGAACGAATTACAGCTAGGCAATTGACAAGATCATGACACAAACCCAATTTAGCTATGACAAAAAGGACATGATAATATTTATGGAGGCATCACGACAAGGAACAAAGACCGTTGATTCCAACTGCATCTTTGTCTAAAAAGTCCACCGTGGGATCGCTATCCAGCCTGTCACCCAACGGTATTAAGTTGCAAGCAACAGACAATTGCATTACGTAAAGTGCATGAAGTAAGCAATACTAATATCAAAAGAGACATTAACACCGCTGTTTTACCCTTAGTAGCAACAGCACACCCTCGCCCTCAGACGTTTCTGTCACTCGTGCCCAGGAACAAAAAGGGGCATGAACCCACTATCTAGCATAAATACCCTCTCTTGGAGATACACACAATCACTTGGCCAAAGTAACTACGCACATCGGAGAGCATGCAAGAACATAAATTGCTCATATAAGAATCATGCACAATCTGAACATAACTTCATAATCCATCGGATCCCAGCAAACATATCACATAGCATTACAATAATCGATCTTGATCATGTTAGGCAGCTCACAAGATCATAAGAGATGAAGCACAAGAGAGAGAGAGACTACCAACTAGCTACTGCCATGGACCCGTAGTCCAAGGTGAGACTACTCACAAATCATCCCGGAGGAAGGCATGACGATGAACAGCCCTCCGGGATCGATCTCCCCTCCGGCAGAGTGCCGGGATCAGCTTCAGATTGGACCCCGAACTAGGGTTTTCGGTGATGGCGCGTCGGGGTCGAGTTTCTGGAAAATAATGGCCGCCTCGACGATTTTAGGGTAAAAGGCAATTTATAGGCGTCGGAGGGGGCCGAGGAGGTGCCCCACGGGTAGGGGCGGGCCCCACCCGCGGGTCCACCTAGGGCCGCGGCAGGGGGGCGTGTCTGCCCTGTGGGCCACCTCCGAGGCTCCCCTTCGGACTCCGTCTTCGTCTTGGCGTAAAAATAATCCCCGTAAATTTTCGTCTAGTTCCGAGAATATTTCCAGAAGTAAATTTCTGAAACAAAAAGACAGCAAAAACAGGGAACTGGCACTGGGCATCTTGTCAATAGGTTAGTCCGACAAAATGCACAAAAATGATATAATTGACAGTAAAAACATGTGACAATATCACAAAACTAGCATGGATCACTCGAAAATTATAGATACGTTTGAGACGTATCAGTGCCCTATAGAAACACTCTCATGAAGCTCTTGAACCATGCTTCCAATATCTTTCATGTTAGATATGTTTTTGTCAAGAGTGTCTAATTTATTAGCAATATTTTCCAAAGTTGATTCAATCTTATTATCTGAGGAAGAGGTTGCTATTAGACTTTTGATAGCATTAAAGCTTGATCTCCATTATGGCGGAGGAAATATCCTCCCACAATAGTATCTAAAGCATATCTATAGCAAAGTATGATACCAAAGTAAAAATTGCTAAGCAAAATACTCAAAGTAATCCTATGCTTTGTTTTTTCATAAGATCTCATAATTCTTGCCCAAGCATCTTTAAAGGTTTCTCCACTTCCTTGACGGAAGGTGAAAACTTCATCTTCAGGTGTCATCTTAAGAGGCAAAGGACTAGACATGATCACAAGGTGAAACCGAATTAAACAAGGTGCTGGAATTTTTAATTTTTTTGTGTGTTTTCAGTTTTAGAGCAAACAAAAGGCAAAACAAGACTAACAAAAAATATACTAAGCAATACAATAACAAAGTAAAGTGAAAGGATGTGTGAAACTCCCCTAGCTGAAGCTTCCAAGTCCCTGACAACGGCGCCAGAAAAAGCTTGATGGCGTAGTTGACGAGACTAAATGTTACTTCGATCCCCGGCAACGGCGCCAGAAAAAGCTTGCTTGTTGGCGTGGTTACACATTCGCTGGGGAACCCCAAGAGGAAGGTATGATGCAGTAGAGCATCAGTTTCACTTGATTACAAAACCAAGATTGTCAGATCCAGTAGGACTTGGGGAAGGCTTAGCGAGGTGTCAATCTACTCTGGCGCTTATAGATTAACGCGGACCTGCACACGATCACAAACAAGTACTTTGCCCCAATGAAACAGAGAGGTTGTCAATCTCTCCGGCTTGCCGAACACAAAGGATTAATTGTGCAGATGTAAAATATGATGAGAGTGAAATATGACCAGTGAGCAAATGATGATGAAAAGCTATTAAAACGGTTGTAAACAATGTAGGAAAATAGGACCGGGGTCCACAGATCACTAGCGGTGTCTTTCCAAAAGATATGCATGATGGGTAAACAAATTACAACATGGAAATTGACAGAATTGTGGGCGCACAGCAATGCTATCATAAAACAATATAGTTCACCATTTCATCTAATATGGGCATTACGTCAAAATACATAGACAATTATCCAACTACATCTATGACTAATAATCCACCTCGGGATTGCTATCCAGCATGTCACCCAAAAGTATTAAGTTGCAAGCAACAGATCATTGCAATAAGCAAAGTGCATAATGTAAGCAATGTAAATAACATAAGGAAATCACACCGCTGTTTTCTCCCTAGTGGCAACGGCACATCTCTAGTCTTAATCGTTTCTGTCAACACGAGCTCAGACAGAGAGAGGCATGAACCCACTATCTAGCATAAATACTCCTCAGACAACACTAATAATTACTTTTCCAAAGCATCCACTAGAATCGGAGAGCATGCAAGATCATAGATAAAACATAACACATAGATGAACAAAAGTAATGACTTCCACAATTCATCGGAACCATGCAAACACAATCATATAACAGTTACAGATAATATGATCTTGATCATGATAGGCAGCTCGCAAGATCTAAACAATGGAGTACAAGGAGGAGAGACAACCATCTAGCTACTATTATGGACCCGTAGTCCCGTGGTGGACTACTCACGCATCACTCCGGAGGCAGGCATGGCCCAGGTGGGGCCCAGGCGCGGCCTAGGGTGGGGTCGCGCCTGGAGGGCGTATGGAGGCTGTGGCCTCCCCCTCCGGGCGTCCTTCTGGCTCTGTCTTTGTTTCAGCTTGGAAATAAATCCCGTAAATTTTCAGCGCATTCCGAGAAACTTCCCAGAACAACTTTCTGAAACAAAAAGACAGCAGAAAACATGAACTGGCACTGGGCATCTTGTTAATAGGTTAGTTACATAAATCATGCCAAAATGATATAAAACATTATAAAAACATGTGTTAATGATATATAATCAAGCATGGAACATCAAAAATTATAGATACGTCGGATATCACGCGTCCATGGTGCTTGTCGTGCCCGTGCGCGCGTCCATGCCGCTCGCCGTCCTCGAATTAGCGCGCCTTAATGGCGGTGTCCCTTGGCCGGCAAAAGGCTGCATCGCCGCCTACGCTGCCAACCGCTGCCGGCCTGGCCGCTCATCTGCTCCGCCGCCTTGTCGTCTCTGCCTTCCTGATGACCCACAAGTGTAGGGGATCTATCGCAGTACTTTCGATAAATAAGAGTGTCGAACCCAACGAGGAGCAGAAGGTGTTGGCTTGTAGATTCGCGCAAGGTTTCACTGCAAACAGTAACAGAAGGATTTTATGGGTTTTTATAGTAACAGATAAATAAAGTGCGAGTAAATAAAAGAGAGCAATAATTATTGCAGCAAGTGACCCAATCCTCTTTAGCACAAAGGACAAGCCGGTGATTCTACTTATAATGGCTAAACGCTCCTGAGGACACATGGGAATTATGTCAAGTCACTTTTGCTTCAAACTGCTGCTTAAGATTAATGTTTTGCTAAGTGTTGTGTGGGTGAACCTATGCTAATGAACCGCCCTTACTTGGACTAGCACACACTTGTGATTACACTTCCCTACAAGCATCGGCAAATGCAAGGAAGTATTTAAGAATTAACTAACCACAGCCTTAAACTCTGAGATCCTACACTCCCTCATGCACTAGTTTCTCGGCGGGGGTTTAGGTTTCTGTCAATCCCGCAACCACCTCACAAGCAAACTAAATACACAATGCATTCCCCTAGGCCCATAAAGGTGAAGTGTCATGTAGTCGACGTTCACACAACACCAATAGAAGAATAGCACCACAACTTAAATATCAAACCATTAAATACTACTCAGCATAATCCGTTACTTGCAACGAGACTTTCCCATGTCCTCAGGAACTAAACGAACTACTCACAAAACATCATATGGATCACAATCAGAGGTGATGAATGAATGATGAACAATCTGGTCATAAAAGTATTTCACCGATAAAACTCAATAGCATCAACTACACAAGGCAATCAACACTGGAAAAGTGATCCCAATGAACTACAATAAGTGTAACTCTAGAGTCAACAGCGAAACAAAGTGTAGCTGTGGATGAGATGGTGCTGTTGGTGAGGATGATGTTGATGATGGTCCCGATGAAGCCCGTGACGATGACGATGACGATGGCGACGATCTCCCCTCTCCGGAAGGAATTCCCCCGGCAGATTTCTCCCTGCCGAAGAGCTTTTTCTCTCTCTGTGGTTTCCGCCCCCGAGGCGGCGGCGGAATATTTCTTCGAAGCCTCTCTCAATGTTTTTAGGTCAAAGGCGAAAGGGGGGAACCGGAGGCGACCCAGGGCCACCAGGTGGGCGACAGGCGCGGCCCAAGGGGGGGCCGCGGCCAGGTGCCACCTGGCGTCCTGGTGGCTCCCCTCTGGTCGCCCTTTTGGCTTCTTCCGTCATCTGGCAAAATAATGATCCCTGAATTTTTCTGGAATTTTTGGCGATGTAGAGGTATAGTATCTTGACGGCGCCTTTTCCAGCTGATTCCCGGCTCCAGCAGTTAAATCACCAACAAGCATCAAACATGCAAAATAAGGTAAAACATCATAAGTATTGCATTCTAATATGACATATATCCATGAATAACAGCAAATTATGATATAAAATAGTGATGCAAAATGGACGTATCACTTCCTAGTCTATGACACTCTGCCGAGCCGAATCAATGC
Organism: Puccinellia tenuiflora; assembly: GCA_012064385.1. NCBI lineage: Eukaryota > Viridiplantae > Streptophyta > Magnoliopsida > Poales > Poaceae > Puccinellia > Puccinellia tenuiflora. The sequence continues at coordinate 1,134,858 of QRDG01000533.1, read as the reverse complement.
ACCTGTCGGCGGTGGCCATTACTGCCGGTCTGGACGCAGATGCCTAGAAAAGGAGCCCTTTTCCTCTACCATTTCACCAACTTCACCCACTGACCTCCTCTTCCTCTCTACTTGCCACCCACGCCCCGGTGCTCCGATCTTGCCATGGTTCGTGGTGGTGGCCGCTCCACTCCCGGTCGCAGCGGCAGCTCCAACCGCCACCACCGTATCACGTATCCTTGGTTTCTTGAGTAGAGCGAGGGTGGAGGGAAACGACGGTTCACGTTCGAGCAGGACCCCTCGGCGCTCGAGCAGGACTCCTCCGAGCTCGAGCAGGGGCAGCAGCAGCAATGTCGTCCATCGGGCCATTGCTCCCGATCCCATTCCCTTCATCGATCTTGAGTCCGATGAGGAGGAGCAGGTTGTTGACCCGGGTCTGGCATGGGCTAGGGCCGACTATCAAGCAATGGAGCAGGCCAGACTTTTCGCTGAGCAATAACAGCTCACGGAGACTCTGGTCGCTTCTACGGTCGCCACGGAGCAGGCAAGAGCCGCGGAGCAAGCAAGAGTCGTGCAGTACGAGGAGGACCTGCAGAAGGCTCTGAACAACTCGGTGGGAAAGGGAAAGGGCAAAGGCAAGGACCTAGTGGAGGTTTCCGACGATGACGAGGAGTGGTAGTTATTTTTAGTTCTAGGGTTCTATGTAAAAGGGCACTTTATGTATAATTATGTTGGAAAACATGGGGAATGTTCCTTCTAAGTGTAGTAGTATGAAGCAAAAATCATGAACTTGCACTACATTATTTTCAAGTTTGGCCGAAACCCCCATTTTCTATGAAGTAGGTACCAAAAATAAGATTTAAAATTGACCTCTCATAATTATCACACAAACTATATCATATGGGAGTCATAACCAAAGAATATAATGATTTTTTGAGCTTTTTAACTATATTCCACTCATTAAATGAGTTTACTAGCATTTATCGAGAAATAAATAAATTTGAACTACAAGTGTGTTATAGTTTGGCCCCAAAATTATGTAAAAATCATAATAATGTAGTCTATCATGATTGCAGGCAATTGAAAAGAAAAAATTAGGAAAAATTCACCCTTAGCTATGAATGGTCAAACGGACAATTTTGGCCCTGTTTTGAAAAAAACTCATAAATCGAGAAAATATCAAAAAAATGTAGAATCAGGGGGGATCTTCCTTTTTAGAGTACTAGTATGGATGAAAAATCATAAACTTGCAATAACATAATTTTGTAAAATAAGTGTTCACAAAATGGACAACCTTGTCTGGAGTTAAATGGCTTTCAAGCCAAATGACCAAGATCATGGCATATCCATGTCTACCTTTGTTCTATGATGACCATACTCGACACAAACATGTGTTTTGACATTGTAAACAATGTTGCCAAAGCAAGATTCCATTTTTTTACATTTTGTTTAGTACCGAAATCAACATTTTTTGTGAAGTAGGTACCACAAATAAGATTGGAAATTGACCTCTCACAATTATCACACTAACTACATCATATGGGAGGCATAATACCTGAATATCATGAATTTTTGGAGCTTTTTTAACTATATTCCGCACATTAAATGAGTTTAATAGGATTTACCGACAAACAATTTCCATAAATCGAGAAAAGGTCAGAAAAATGGAAAAACTGGGGGAATATTCATTTTAAGTGTACTAGTATGGATGAAAAATCATAAACTTCAATTCGCGTCCAATTCATGTCCAGAGAGCGCAAGACAGCGCTAGAGGGCGCGCCGTGGCGCGCTCTGGACGCAAATTGGCATGGCATGAATCAAATTATCACGTTAGTTCATGTACAACATGGTCGTGACATGTCTACATGGATCACATTGTATTTTTGGGCTCATTTACAGAAGGACGAAAAAAAACTTGCTTAGAAATGGGGTTGTTTACCATAGCTTTGCAGCTCATTTGAAGCACAAAAATGCATGTGGCGCGTCGAGATGTTTAACATGTCAAAATGCATGCGTCCACGTCAGAGACGGTCATGATTACGCGAAGAAACGAAGCGTCTAGTCTTGTCAACTGTTCTTTCCAAGAAACTAAGGGATCTCCGCCGGCGGTTAAATGTTGTAGATTTACTCGTTGCGGTTCCCACACTTCACTCTCCACTCTCTGCTCTCCCAACACCACAAAAAAAACCATAGACGGCGGAGGCGAACACTGGTGGAATGACAGCTTCGTCCCGAGCGACGACGCCTCCGCCGAAGACCAAGAGGGCTTCCGGGACCGGTGGGAGGGGGGCCCGTCCTCATCGGAGCCCTCCTCCCCGGAGCCGGAGGAGGAGGAGCAGCAGCAGCAGCAGCAGCAAGAGGAGGCGGAAGCTGAGGCGAGGCGGAGGAGGTCCCCGCCGACGACGTCGACAATGACGCCGATGACGAGGAGGAGGAGGACGACGACGACGATGACAACGAGGAGGAGGAGGACGACACCGACGACAACAACGATGACGACGTGGAGGAGGACGACGCCGACAATGATGAAGACTCCTCTGACGCACTGCCGGCGAAGAGGCGGAAGCCCTAGGATTAGGTCTTCGTAGTATAGTTTAGTAGTAGTATCAAAAAAGGTTTAGTGGTATTAATTCAGTAGTTGAACAGCTTTTGTACCGTCAAGAACTCAAGTACTAATGAAATCTTATTTGGTTTCCATAATCAACTAAAATGTTTATCATGATTTAATCATCGGGTTCGAGAGAGCACAGAAGAAAACAACGTAGTTAATCAACGAATTATTTCTAAACAAAAGAAATTAAATGTTTATCATGATTTAATCATCGGGTTCGAGAGAGCACAGAAGAAAACGACGTAGCTAATCAACGAATTATCTCTAAACAAAAGAAATTAAATGTTTACCATGATTTAATCATCGGGTTCGAGAGAGAACAGAAGAAAATGATATAGTTAATCAACGAATTATCTCTAAACAAAAGAAATTAAATGTTTATCATGATTTAATCATCGGGTCGAGAGAGCACAGAAGAAAATGATGTAGTTAATCAACGAATTATTTCTAAACAAAAGAAATTAAATGTTTATCATGATTTAATCATCGGATTTGAGAGAGCATAGAAGAAAATGACATAGTTAATCAACGAATTATCTTTAACAAAAGAAATTAAATGTTTATCATGATTTAATCAGCACATAAAAAACTAAACATGCGGTCGTACGCACTGTAAACTAGCGAGGTGGGACTAAACATGCGGTCTGTCATAGCCGTCCGGGCCCATACGTCAGGCCAAGTAACGGTCAAACATTATTGACCCGACGGAAACGGCCGTTCGGCCATCTTCGAGCCTGGAAAGAGCGAAGTGGGGCAAAGGCGAGTCTAGCTAAGGAAGTAGGGATAGAACGAGGAGAACAAAGTGAAGTAGGGCACGAAAATAAAAAACACTTTTACTTTTTTAAATATTGAGCTCCATGGAGCCCAGGAGTTAATTGGACCCCAGGAGCCAAATTGACGCTCACAATAACCTCATACATTTATCTTTGATAAATCAGTGGCACACAATATACCCGTGTTCTAGACTGATATCCCGTCAACTACGCCAAAATCGTCTCCTCTAGCAACTTGAAATCACGAGGCACACAAAGCAAAATCAATACTGAACAATTGTATAAGACCCACATTTGTTTTTGAATTTTTCTAGTTGCAACAGAGGCAATGTCGATGGATGGAGGCTAGGAGGAGCGGCGTCTCACATGGGAACGCATGGAGCGACATCGTACATGAGTGGTTGCTAGACATTACAACGGGGAGTGTCGCGGGTGGTGGCTTACACACTGACGTGGAGGCATCTAGTGGGTAGGATACAACGAGGTGCGCTGCGTTGCTGGAGGCACCAACGTATGAGCAACAAAACACCATCGACGTGCAGCAGTGCAGAGGGCGTGGGCCGGCGACTAGCGGCGCAACAAGGGCATGGCGGGGCTGTGGAAAACGTAAAAATGGACGATAAATAGTGGGGGTATCATGACACGCCGACGGGTATGGTAAGACCGTGGCGATGGGGCGAAGAGGGGCACACTAACAATCGTCCACTTGACGTGATTAAAAGAGATGGTTATAATTGACGATGGTTCGGCGTGTTGTGTAACTAAACACAGAGTCAATTGAAAATATAGGATCAGACCTTTGAGTTATTTATACTAGTGGTGGAAAATGTCCAAGGATGATTGCGAAAGTACTATACAAACTTTTTTTTCATGCGGCGAGAGAGTCTTCTACGGTGGGCTGAGCTGGACGAGTGCAGCCCACGGTTATGCTTGAGACCCTGATTTGTATAGGACCAGCAGAGCCCGGCCCAGCGGACCGCCCAACGCCGAGGTTGCCCCGGCGGAGCGGAGACTCTGAGGTCTGAACAGAGGAAGCAAGTGATACGTGCACTTTACATCATCATTTTTATACTTTATATTATCATATGGGAATGTTATATGCACTGTTATATCAACGTTTTGCATGTTTTAGATGATTTATGGGACTTTCATACAAAGTCCCTATTTTTGGTATTTAATATTTGGGGGCAGAATACCCCCCTTTTCTTGTCTTTATTGTTTCAGGAGTTTCGCGAACCCAAATAATTAAAGGAAAAATACCACGGCAGTTTTTCTTCGGAAGAAGGGCAATGGAAAGAAGACCGAAGAAAGGAAGGCCATGAGGCCCAAATGGGGTGGGCCCACGCGGCCAGGTACAGGGGCTGCGTGGGACCCACTGATACCCACAAGTATAGGGGATCGTTGAAGTCTTCGATGTGTAAGTATAGTATCGATCCCACGAGGAGTAGAAGGTATAAGTATTTATCCTCCCAAATAAGAGTGCCACTACTCTTATTATCTATGCACTAGACAAACTAAAATGATTAAATGATGCAAGTGTTTTTGGGTTTTTCGTGTATAGATTGCAATAAAGTAAAATGCTGAGAATGCAATATGACAAGTGAAAGCTCTCAAAGAGAGAAAGCCCAATCCTCTATGCAGCAAGAGGACAAGCTCAAGTGTGTGTTTCTTATAGGTGGAGAGAGTTCCCAAGGGCTACTTAGACTTCATGGCATAAATATTTCTAAAACAGCAAGGTAAACATTTTGTCAAGTTTTAATCTTCTTTGGGCGGAGCCATAATTAGGAATAGCTAAATGAATAAAGTAAACCTCTTATGATGGATCATGTTGCCAAGTAAATGACCACACAAGAGTTATTAAGACATAAAGTCCCACCATAGCATTAATCTTTAAGGTCCCCGATACTAATACCCCATAAAGTAACTTCATGATTCGGTCTCAGGTTTGCTTGTCCCCCTAAGTCCTCAATTCATCACATTATGGTGTTCTCCTATGAGCCCATATAGGTGAAGTGATATGCAGTCGACGTTCGCACAACACCATCATAGAATCACATCAAAGATAAAAACTAGACAAAATACCAACACATGTCATATATAAATCATTGCCAATTCATCCTATACCCCCAGGAACATGAGAGAACTACTCACAACGCCAAGACATGATATGATTCAGTGGTACAAGTGATACAACACAATCTGAAACTATGATCTCCCCACAAAACAATGACAAGTAGCAATTCACAAACATGTAGAATAGCACTTATACAATAGCTAGGGATCGAAAATCTCAAACTATGAGGGGGATGAAGTGGATCACGAAGATGGTGATGGAGATGGTGCTGGTCTTGGCGGTGGTGTTGATGGAGACTCCGGAGGGGGGATGGAGAAGACCTCCGGAAGTGATTCCGGCGGCGTTTCCCCCTCCGATCTTCTCCGGCGGCAGCCTTCTGTCTCTCTGTTTCTGGTTTTGTGTTTCTCCGCCGCCTCCCTCTGGAAAACGTCGGGGGACTATTTTTATAGTCGTTTTTAGGTCACGAGGAAGCTTCTGGGCGAAGGATCGATGCAAACGGGGCCACAAGGGCTAAAATAGGTGGGCCCACGTGGCATGGTACTGTAGCCGCATGGGGCCCCCTATTTTGGCCCTCCGGCCTCCGTTCGTTTGCTTCTTTCGCTCCTAGGCCTCCTCCTTCCAAAATAATGATCCCCGTAAATTTTCAGCTCATTTGGACGTCGTTTGGGTCCCTGAAACATCAAAATATAGAAAATAGGGTTTTCTGCCAGTGCAGGGTTAATTCCAAATAAATGGGGAAACTGTGAATTATCCCCAAAATCATTATAAAACAATGATATAACCCTTATATGATGCAAATATGATTGAAATATGAGAATTATAATGCAAAGTTCATGTATGCATTTTACATGCATCAACATCCCCAAGCTTAACTCATGCTCGTCCTCGAGTATGAAAGTGATAAAACTAACATGAACTTTGCAATATAATCAACAACATGGATATAAAAGATGATTGCTACTGCTACATAAAGTCAAATGATTCATTATTCAAAGAAGTAGCTATATGCAAATAGTTTATAAAGTGATATCAAGTATTCAATGCAAGGATGTTCAATGATAGTTCACAAAGTGTAACATAAAAGATAGTAATATGGACATTCTTACTTTTGCATACTTGTGGTCCATAGAGTGTAGATGAAGATCTGAATATAAAAGGTGGACACTTTGGAAAAGATATATAAATGAGTAGAGGTCAATCATGCATAAGTTTCATCTATCCTCCAAACTATTCTACTTAAGTTATTGATTGCAATGGTAATACTTGGTGTAAAGCTCTCATTCCCCTATCATAGCATCTTGAATGATTAAAGTTTAAATGTGAAAGCAAATATGAGTAGTGGCCTTGATAAAATAAAGGTTAGATGTCTCATGCCCCTTGAATACAAGTACCTACACCATGATTACTCAACTTGGGAAACAAAGCAAGTTTAAGTTATCTATCATTGTAAGTAATAATGGTATCATCAAGAGTCTCAACTGGGGTACCTCTTGTCCCATGATATGGATCAAGCCCACATCAAAACAACAAGACAAACAAACATAATGAACAACCTCAACACCCTCTTTATTTACCACTTGATATAGCTTTTTATTGTAGGGTGTATCACAGAAAGTTCAAAATAGCATGTAAGTAAATTTCCACCATGAATGATGCATGGCTTAGATTAGCGGCCCAGGTTTCTCTCTAACCATTTATACAAACTCATTTAAACTTACTCTATTTCCACATTATTTCACCATGATAGGCATCCATAAACAAAAGTACATGATATCAACTAAATAAATGATGGAACATGTTGAAAGCTTTGCATGTGACAGCACATATGGGCTAACTCCCAACCTTAAACATTTATCAAGCCGCTATCATCATAATATTAATCACAATGGTTCATGTTTATTAAATGCAATAAAAGTAAAGTGTGCATCAAGTTCGCGAGAGCTTTTTAACCAACTTTTCCCAATACAGTAAATAACATAATCATTTTCATTTAGAGGTATAGATCACACAAATAACATGGTAAACATACTTGGAATAGCATAAAGCTAATAGGTAGATATGGTGGACTCACTGGAAAAACTTAGGTTGAAGGAGTTTGAAACAAGTTTTTACTTGTTGGAATTTTTGGGCTAGCAAAAGGGAGAAAGAGAACCATATAGATGCATGCATGAGTGTCCATAGAACTAACTTATTCATGTAAACCAAAGTGAAATAACATACAGCATCAAAACATGAATAAAAGATAGCTCATGATGAAGCATTTGCAAATTATTACTCATAAAGAAGCTCATGAATCATGCAACTATATGTGTCATTAAAAATCAACTTAGACATCCCTTTCCCAATACAATAAAAGCATGAAAGATATTTCAACCCATATTTACAGTATCTTTATCATATATAAATGATAGTGTGGTGGTCTCGCAAAATAAAAATCAAAGCAAAAACAAACAAAAAGACGCTCCAAGTTTAAGCGATAAAGTGTATTGATCAAAAAACAGAAGTTAGACGTGTGCAAACCGAGAGTGTGTAGGTTCATTGGCGATGTTCTCCACATCCCCAAGCTTATGGTTTTCACCATCCTTGGATAACTCATGGGTGCATCTCCTCCAATCCCTGTGAAAAAACTTCAAAACACCGTTTCTCCCATTTCTTATCTGTGGGATGACGTTAGTAGAGATAAATAAATAGGTTTCTTGCTGCATATAATCCATGGACTAAAATACATATGAATGTCCAGAAAGTGTATAATGTTGTATGCCTACTCATAAACTCAATTGGATCGAAAAGATTCAACTTAAAGTTCAAAACAAGCATAAAACAATATGGGACAGAATCTGTCCAGAAAAACAGCAGCAGCAAAACGTATTTTTATGTCCTACCTAAACTCATCGAAAATTTTTAAAAACATTCAGGCATACAGAGGATGAAAAGTTGCAGTTACAGTTAATATCTCAGATCATTCGGAGTTACATAATAAAAATGAAAAATCAAACTGTGCACAGACTTCGTGCAGGAATAAAATCTCCGAATAGAAATAGCAACTTTGTCAAACCAAAATGGGTAAAACTTGGCACTTTATTAAAAAACATTCCAGGAACTAAACTAAAAACATCTCTTGTTACATCAAGAGGACACAAAGAAAATCAAAAGTAAAAACAACCGGGTTGCATCCCGTAAAGCGCTTTCTTTATAGCCTTATAGCTAGGCTTACTTGGTATCAAGATGGTTGGAGTGAGGTGGCTTGGCATCCCCAAGCTTAAATTCTTGTATGTAGGGTGAGCTTAGGGGTTACATCCCCAAGCTTGAGTTTTTTTCCCTCTTGATCTTGTTCATCACCCTCAATTCTTCCACCTTATAAGTTCTCTTCATACATAACACATCATAAAACTTGATTAGAGGGGTTAGTGTCTTCATAAATTAAATCCTTATAGGTATAGCAAAAACATATCATGAGTTGATTCTAAATATTAGCTAATATTACTATGGTTGTGCATTTCTCTTTGATCAATAGAACCACACAAAACACAAGTAATGAGAGTAATGCAAAATAAAGACAGAATCTGTCAAAAACTGGACAGCCCATAAAGAGTGAATTTTCAGAGGCACTTATGTTGCTCAAATCAGAAAACTTTGAGCTAACGAAATGTGTATTAATAGCTTAAATAAGGCTGTCATAAAATATCAGGTCAAAATTCCTTTTCTGTGATTTTTAACATTTTTCGCAGTGAAGCTCAGGAATCTGTTTTCTGGACAGCAAATCACTATTGTTCAATCTTATCTTTCAAAAGAGATTATGCTTGCCATTAAGATGAAAAATAAGATACAAAGGTGTGGTTACAGTAGTAAACAAACACCTTGACTCTATTTATTTAGTTTTAGCTTTGGGAGAAGTTTTAATGATAGAGACTTTGCAATGGTTCTATTGGCATGAACAACACATGTTCAAGGTCGACCCCAACTTCTCCATTACTCATCCTTCTCATTTACTTTCCCAAATTTTATGTACAGTGAAAATCTTAAACTAATTGTTAGAAAACAGTAGGTAAAGTTATTTTACAAGTTCTCAAGACATAAAGGTGTGCCCAAACAGAATTGGAAGTTAAAGCATAAGGAACACACCACAAAACATTAAACCATTAACTTTTAAGTCTAACTCTTTTCCTATGCATTGGCATTTTATATATGAATAAATAGCAGCCATTTTGTGGTAACCAATGCATGTAATGATCAGTAGGTTGTGTTTTAAATAACATGGAAGCATAAAGATAAGCCTTTCTTCCTCTCTCATAATAGTTGCAAGTAGTGGAAGCAAATTTGACAAAAGAACTATTAGATTGGTGCAACTTTGCAATCTTAGGAACATATAGAGGATTATTGAAACTATCATGTGAGATATTAGTGTGTTTTCCCCTCTCAAAATAATTGCAAGAAGCACCATAAACATGATGGTTATGGGTGAAAAGGTTATTAGTGTAAGATAATTTCAGCCCACATAAGTACTTTTCAACATATAAAAGCTTCTCCTCCATGGTGTGAATAGGAGAGTTCAGAAATAAAGTAGGACTCTCATGAGTGAGAGTATTATCACAAGCAGCAAGTATATCATTTTTATCCTCACATAAAGTAGTAACAACTAAACATGGAGGATTATCAATAAGCATAGGACCATCATCTAAAGCATTATCATATAGCATGTCCAAACCATGTTCTTCATCATTTTTAAAATCATTATCAATAATGTTTTCATTAGGCATAGGTTCATATTCTCCCTCATTATCATAAAAGCAAAGTTTATCATCAACCAAATTTTGAGTGTTACCCTCATCCATAGGTGATGAAGGTGGATGTTTCCTCTCTTCATTCTCTAGTTGTTCATCATCTTCTTGCTCTTCATTGTCCTCCTCTTGGGGCTGTATGGGCATCCCCAAGCTTAGGATTTGGTCATCTTCTTCACATACTTCTTCTTCCAAGCTCATGTTTTCATCATCTTCTTCCTGCAAAACATTAGATATTCCTTGGGCATATCTCTTCCTTGTGTCAACAACATAGATATTTTCATCAAATTCATCTATGCATTTATTAAGGAGATTAGTGATAGTAACTTTATATTTAGAAGCTATAGGGCAGGTTTCATGTTCATCAATGAAGGTGTTTAATTCACATGCCCCCGTGAAAAGAACGAATTGCTCTACTTCTTCCATCCCTAAGTGAGCATAATTTCCTGTATGATAAGTTGCAATAACAGGTTCAACTTTATTGGAAGGGCATTGGAATTCAAAGTGTCTAGAGTATTCAGAGCAACAAGTTTCTTCCTTATGCTCCTCAAGCAGCCCACTAGCAATCATATCTAGAACCCCCATGAACATTCCCAATCTTTTCCCTTCATATGATTCTCTAAATCTTTTCCCTTCATATGATTCTCTAAATCGAGCAACTTTCCAGGAATTTTTAGAATAGTTTTCCATTTTTTTAATTTTTTTTTGGGTTTTTGATAAATGCAAAACTAAAAGTAAAACTAAACTAAATGCAAAACTGAAAGTAAACTAGAGTATATGCAAAACAGAAAATAAAAATCTAGTGGAAACAAGAATAAAAACTAAAGCACTACACTGCCCGACAACGGCGCCAGAAAACGTCTTGATACCCACACGTATAGGGGATCGTTGAAGTCTTCGATGTGTAAGTATAGTATCGATCCCACGAGGAGTATAAGGTATAAGTATTTATCCTCCCAAATAAGAGTGTCACTACTCTTATTATCTATGCACTAGACAAACTAAAATGATTAAATGATGCAAGTGTTTTTGGGTTTTTGGTGTATAGATTGCAATAAAGTAAAATGCTGAGAATGCAATATGACAAGTGAAAGCTCTCAAAGAGAGAAAGCCCAATCCTCTATGCAGCAAGAGGACAAGCTCAAGTGTGTGTTTCTTATAGGTGGAGAGAGTTCCCAAGGGCTACTTAGACTTCATGGCATAAATATTTCTAAAACAGCAAGGTAAACATTTTGTCAAGTTTTAATCTTCTTTGGGCGGAGCCATAATTAGGAATAGCTAAATGAATAAACTAAACCTCTTATGATGGATCATGTTGCCAAGTAAATGACTACACAAGAGTTATTAAGACATAAAGTCCCACCATAGCATTAATGTTTAAGGTCCCCGATACTAATACCCCATAAAGTAACTTCATGATTCGGTCTCAGGTTTGCTTGTCCCCCTAAGTCCTCCTAAATTCATCACATTATGGTGTTCTCCTATGAGCCCATATAGGTGAAGTGATATGCAGTCGACAATCGCACAACACCATCATAGAATCACATCAAAGATAAAAAAAACTAGACAAAATACCAACACATGTCATATATAAATCATTGCCAATTCATCCTATACCCCCAGGAACATGAGAGAACTACTCACAACGCCAAGACATGATATGATTCAGTGGTACAAGTGATACAACACAATCTGAAACTATGATCACCCCACAAAACAATGACAAGTAGCAATTCACAAACATGTAGAATAGCACTTATGTAGAAGATGGTGATGGAGATGGTGCTGGTCTTGGCGGTGGTGTTGATGGAGACTCCGGAGGGGGGATGGAGAAGACCTCCGGAAGTGATTCCGACAGCGTTTCCCCCCTCCGATCTTCTCCGGCGGCAGCCTTCTGTCTCTCTGTTTCTGGTTTTGTGTTTCTCCGCCGCCTCCCTCTGGAAAACGTTGGGGGACTATTTTTATAGTCGTTTTTAGGTCACGAGGAAGCTTCTGGGCGAAGGATCGATGCAAACGGGGCCACGAGGGCTAAAATAGGTGGGCCCACGTGGCATGGTACTGTAGCCGCATGGGGCCCCCTATTTTCGCCCTCCGGCCTCCGTTCGTTTGCTTCTTTCGCTCCTAGGTCTTCCTCCTTCCAAAATAATGATCCCCGTAAATTTTCAGCTCATTTGGACGTCGTTTGGGTCCCTGAAACATGAAAATATAGAAAATAGTGTTTTCTGTCAGTGCAGGGTTAATTCCAAATAAATGGGGAAACTGTGAATTATCCCCAAAATCATTATAAAACAATGATATAACCCTTATATGATGCAAATATGATTGAAATATGAGAATTATAATGCAAAGTTCATGTATGCATTTTACATGCATCACCCACCAAATAGGGCCTCGGGCACTTCCTCGCCTGTGGCTTTTTATGTACGCCTTCGTTCTCCCCGAAAAAGGACGCCCTAATTTTTTCCCGAATTATCTGAGGCCGTGGCGGCGGCGGAGCTCCTGATTCTCTCCAAAGGGGGTCAGATCCTGCTGCTCCGGAGCTCCGAAGAGGGGGAAATCATCGCCATCGTCATCACCTCTCCTCCTTGGCATGGGAGGAGGCCTCTACATCAAGTCCATCACCAAGTCCATCACCATCTCCATCGTCATCTCCATGATCCACTCCATTCCCCTCATAGTTTGAGAGTTGATGTACCCTAGATCATTGTCTTGTGCTCCTATTCATGTTTGTGATTGGGTACTTGTCATTATTTGGTGGTGATGTATTTATTTCAGATTGTATTGAACCCTTTATGCCACTGATTATGATCATGTTTGCACGCTGTGAGTAGTTCCCATATGTTCCTGAGGGCATAGGATGAATTGGCAATGATTTATATATAACATGTGTTGGTATTTTGTCAAGAGTTTATCTTCTATGTGATTCTATGATGGTGTTGTGCGAACGTCGACTGCACAACACTTCACCTATAAGGGCTCATAGGAGAACAACGTAGTGTAATGAATTGAGGAAGACTTGGGAGGACAAGTAAGCCTAAGACAGAGTCATGCAGTTATATTATGTGGGTAGTAGTGTCGGGGACCTTAGAGTGTAATGCTATGGTGGGACTTTGTGTCTTAATAATTCTTGTGCAGTCATTTAATTGGCTACATGATCCATCATAAGGGGTTGTAGATTATTTATTTAGCTATGCCTAGTTATGGCTCCGCCCCAAGAAGATTAAAACTTGACAAGATATGCAATGTGTTGTTTAATAAATCTCTATGCCTAGTGATATCCATGTCGCCCTCGGGAACACTTTCCACATATAAGTTACACACCATTTGAGCTTGTCCTCTTGCAACATAGAGGATTGGGCTTTCAACTGTTACTATTTACTTTCGACATTTTTATTATCTTTGCAATCATACAACTGAAAATCCCAAAAACATTTGCATCTTTCATTGCTTTATTTATCATTCTTTCTAACCAATACCTTCAGCTCCTCGTGGGTTCGACAACCTTTTCTAATTGAAAGGTACTACAATTGATCTACTGCACTTGGGAGTCATCAAGATACTTTTGTGGCACCGTTGCCGGGGAGCGTAGCGCTATTGGTAAGAAGTTTGGTAAGGAAACTTGAAAGCTGAATTATATTTGGTTTTTTATCTCATTGATACTATGGCATTTAAGAATCGTTCCTCGCTGCACCTTGCTCTATATGAAAGTGCTTATGCCACTACTGCTAAAGTGGTTGAAACTGCTGTGTCTAAGATACCTGAAGTGGGATTTAAAATTCCCACTGGCCATGTTGAAAGAGTTATGAAGAATATATTTTCAGGGGATGGAACTAAGCCTGCACGTGAACACATTGAAATGATTGAAGAAATATGTGGCTTATTTAGGATTCCTGGTATTTCTGAGGACTATGTGAAAAGGAAGATATTATTTATGTCTTTATCTGGTAATGCTCGTATTTGGTTCAGGTCTTTGGATGAAGGAGCCACTACTGAATGGAGTGTATTGAGGAAGATTTTCTTTATTAAATATTTTACTCCTAGAGAAGCTTATGAGAGCCGCTGCTATATATTTAATTTCTGGCCACATCTAGGAGAGAGTATTACTCAAGCTTGGGGGAGACTGAAGGCACTCCTTCGTGAGAATCCTTGTCATGATCTTACAAAGAAACTTATATTCATAAACTTTTATGTGAGGCTACCTATGAAGCATAAGGAAATTCTGGACAATTCATCTGGTGGGAGTTTTACAAATAATACTGCAGAAGAAGCATGGAACCTATTGGAAACTATTTCTGAAAATACTGGACACTGGGAACTTTATAAAGGTAATGAACCTTATTTTGATTTTGGATATTCATGTGTGGAGAGCTTCTCTACTTCCATCTTGTTTAAAAATATGAGTGATACATTTAATCTTGATCCGTATGTTATACTTGAAATAGCTAAATATTTTGCTGAGCATATCTGTATTCCTAAAAGTGGGTTTGAAACTTATGTTGAACCTGTTAAACAATCTATTGTTATTCCTAAAGTTATTAAACAGATAGAGCCAGTGTCATCTGTGAGAATTGAGGAGTATGTTGAGCCACCCCCATATCCGAACCAAGTTAAGAAAAATTTACTTATTGCTGTTACTAACAAGAGTAAAAGAAGATGTCCTCAGCCATATGAACAGGTGGAAGCCAATACTCAAATTTCGATTATCAAACAATTAAATGAAGAAGATCCTGTTGATGTTTATCTATGTGAAGACGCTACTAAAATTATCAGAGGTAATTCGGCCAAGGTGGGAAAACCTATAATATCATGCTCTATTGGGACTTCAAGTTATCATGGTCTATGTGATATTGGGTCAAGCATTAGTGTCATTCCATATTCTCTCTATCTTGAAATCAAGCCTGATATTGATCCTATTGTTATGGAAGAGACAGGTATGACGATTCAACTTGCTAATAAAGAATATATTAGTCCTTTTGGAATTGTTAGAGATGTTGAAGTTCTAGTTGGTAAAATAAAATATCCTGCTGATTTTATTGTGCTTGGTTGCCCTCAAGATTCATTTTGTCCTATCATTTTTGGTAGACCCTTCTTGCGTACTGTTGGCGCTGAAATTAATTTGCTTAAAGAGAAAGTGTTTATTAAATGTGATAATGGAAGACTTGAGTTCAACTTTTCCAAATTTGCCGATAAACATGTTGTGAAAGAGCCAATCTCTGAAGATATAATTGAAACCCTTGCTCATATAGCTGTAGCTTCAACAGATGTTGTAGAATGTTATATGCTTAATCAAGATGAACCATTTAATAATGAGGAAAAAGAGGCTCTGGAACAAATATTATGGCAACAACCACCACAGTTACAGTTGCATATCCTGCCTGATAATTTAGGAGTGTTACCACCACCTAAAGGGGATCCTAGTTTTGAATTGAAACCTTTGCATGACAACCTGAAATATGCATACTTAGATGATAAGAACATATATCCTGTCATTATTAGCGCTAACCTTTCAACTGAAGAAGAAAAACTACTTGATGTGCTAAAAGCTCATCGACCAGCTATTGGATACTCTCTTGATGATCTTAAAGGTATAAGCCCAACTCTATGTATGCATAAATGAAAGAAGTGGTAAGAAAAGAGCTAATAAGACTCATGGAAGCTAGTACCATTTATCATATAGCTGATAGTAAGTGGGTTAGTCCTGTCCATTGTGTTCCTAAAAAGGGTGGAATGACTGTTGTTCCAAATGATGAGAATGAACTTGTGGCTCAACGTACTGTTGTTGGTTATAGGATGTGCATTGATTACAGGAAACTAAACAAAGCAACTAGAAAAGATCATTACCCATTGCCATTTATTGATCAAATGTTAGAAAGGTTATCTAAACACTCTTACTTTTGTTATCTAGATGGTTATTCAGGTTTCTCACAAATTCCTGTCCATAAGGACGATCAAGAAAAGACCACTTTTACTTGCCCATTTGGCACATTTGCTTATAGAAGAATGTCATTCGGTTTATGTAATGCTCCTGCTACTTTTCAAAGATGCATGAATGCTATATTTGCTGATTATATTGAAAAAATAATGGAAGTCTTTATGGTTGATTTTTCTGTGTATGGTACTTCTTTTGATAATTGCTTGTTCAATCTTAACAAAGTTTTGCAGCGTTGTGAAGATCAACATTTAGTTCTCAATTGGGAGAAGTGTCACTTCATGGTTACCGAAGGAATTGTTCTAGGACATAAGATTTCTGGGGATGGAATAGAAGTTGATCAAGCCAAGATAGAAGCTATTGAGAAGCTACCATACCCAAAGGATATAAAAGGTATAGGAAGTTTTCTTGGGCATGCAGGTTTTTACCGTTGGTTCATTAAGGATTTCTCGAAAATATCAAAACCTCTAACCAATCTTTTGCAAATGGATGTTCCTTTCTCTTTTAATGATGATTGCATTGAATCTTTTAATATTTTGAAGAATGCTTTAATAACTGCTCCTATTATTCAACCTCCTGATTGGAAATTGCCCTTTGAAATTAAGTGTGATGCTAGTGATTATGCAGTTGGGGCTGTTTTGGGTCAAAGGGTTGATAAGAAACTGAATGTTATTTATTATGCTAGTAGAACACTTGATGCTGCCCAAAGAAATTATGCTACAACTGAAAAAGAATTTTTAGTAGTACTATTTGCTTGTGACAAGTTTAGACCTTATATTACTGATTCCAAAGTCACAATACATACTGATCATTCTGCTATTAAATACTTGATGAACAAGAAGGATGCTAAGCCTAGATTGATAAGATGGGTACTTTTATTGCAAGAATTTGATTTACACATTGTTGATAGGAAAGGAGAAGATAACCAAGTAGCTGATCATCTCTCTAGAATGGAAAATATACCTGATGATCCTATTCCTATTAATGACAGCTTTGCTGATGAACAACTTGCAATTGTTAATGTATCCAGTGTTAAGGCTGCATCTCCTTGGTTCGCTAATTATGCAAATTTTATTGTTGGAAAAGTATTACCTCCACACTTTACTTATCAACAAAGAAAGAGATTCTTTTATGATCTAAGACATTATTTTTGGGATGATCCTTTCCTTTATAAGAAAAGTGTAGATGGTATTATTAGACGTTGTATACCCGAGCATGAACAACAGGCTATAATAAGAGATTGCCATGATAGTCCCTATGGAGGGCATCATGCAGGAGATCGCACATCAGCAAAGGTATTACAATCTGGTTTCTATTGGCCTACTTTATTTAAAGATTATCATGAATATGTTAAATCTTGTGATAAATGTCAAAGAGTAGGAAATATTGGTAGGAGAAATTAAATGCCTATGAATTATTCTCTACCACTTGAACCATTTGATGTGTGGGGTTTTGACTTTATGGGACCTTTCCTAGCCTCAAAGACAAAGCATACTCATATTTTGGTTGCAGTGGACTATGTTACAAAGTGGGTGGAGGCAATTCCAACCAAAAGTGCAGATCATGCCACAACAATGAAAATGCTCAAGGACATCATTTCCCCAAGGTTTGGTGTTCCTAGGTTTTTAATTACTGATGGTGGCTCTCATTTCATACATGGTGTTTTTAGGAAAGCATTGGCAAAATATGATGTTAACCATAGAATTGCGTCTCCTTATCACCCTCAAACAAGTGGACAAGTTGAATTAAGTAATAGGGAAATTAAACTCATTTTGGAAAAGACAGTAAATAAGTCTAGGTCTGATTTTCCACTTAAAATTAATGATGCATTATGGGCTTATAGAACTGCCTTTAAAAATCCTATGAGAATGTCCCCTTATAAAATGGTCTATGGAAAAGCTTGTCATTTACCTGTTGAATTAGAACATAAAGCTAGATGGGCTATTAAACAATTAAACTTTTACCTTAAGACTGCAGGAGAGAAAAGAATCCTTGATTTAAACCTGCTAGATGAATGGAGGAATGAAGCCTATGAAAATGCTAAAATGTTTAAAGAGAAAGTTAAGATTTGGCATGACAAGAAGATTAAGAGAAAAGAATTCAAAGTAGGAGATCAAGTTCTATTATACAACTCTCGTTTCAAGTTTTCTGCAGGGAAGCTAGCTTCAAAATGGTAGGGACCATTAGTCACACAGGAAGTGTATCGTTCAGGAGCTATCCGTCTTTACGGTGATATGAAAGGTAAACCTCATGTGGTCAATGGACAACGTCTTAAACATTATATTGTAGGAAAAAACTTCATTGGAACGGTGGAAACATTGAATTTACAAACACCGGAAGAAATAATAGAAGGGGGTCGAGCAGTTTCAGCAACCCCAAATCAATAAAAGGTAACTTTTGTATTGGAAAGTTTCTCGGAATTACGTGAAATTTTATGGAAGTCATTTTTATGGAAATTAACGCGTGGGCCCACTCCTTTTCCACCTCGGAGACCCTTTTCGCCCCGTTTTCGACCCCGACGCTCCGTTTTAACCTAAAAACCCTCAATATATACCCGTCTCCGACGATCTAATCTCGCACCGAGCGTTCTCGAGTGATCTTTGTTTCTTGCTGTCTCTAGTCTGCCAGGTTTTAGCCATGTCTTGCTCCGGATCCAATCTAGATGGGGAGAGCTCTACCAAGGAGGGTGTTGTGAACCACTACCTCAACTCCGTGATGGCGCCTCAGAAGACCGTGTGCTTCAAGGAAGGGGTGATGCTCGTGGGGGAGGTGAAGGCTCCCAAGACCACCGGTACCGTGGAGGAAAGACTGGACGAGCTAGAAGACAAGACCTTCAGGTATGGGACTGTGGTTTACCGCAGCCTTGATGCTCATCACTTCATGAACCTAGAGTTGGAGAAGAAGGTTGAAGAGTACAAGAAGAGACTTGAAGATCTGGAAGATAGGTACAAGTACATCATCGACAAGTTAGAGAAGATCCAGTGCTTCATGTGGGATGTAGAAAACCAGAACTGCGAGTATGAAGAATGCTTTAAGAAGATTGCAGCAGCTGCCACCCTCAGGTATAATGATCCACCTACATCTTTCCGTGATGGAAAACCCTTCCCATGGAAGATGGCTGAATGGGAGGAAGAATACGAGAAGAAGGAGGCTACAGCAAAGGAGGGTCTGGTAGAACGTCAAGCTTGGGGGAGTTCCACCTAGTCTCTCTCTTTATTAGTCTCTTTTATCTATCTAGTCAAGGTGTGTTTTCTTTATCGTTTAGTTATCAATTTCGTTTAGGCTTGTGTGAGCTCATAGAGCATTATCATGTTTCCCTATCTTGTCGATTATCAATGAATATTAAAGTATGGTGTCATCCATGGGTCTCTTGTTTTGGAGATTTATGGGTAATACTCATGCAAATGAGCATGACATATTTAGAGGTTTCAGTCACATCTTGCCTTGGACTTAATTAACTTGAGTATGTTGGACAACTGTAGAATTATATCATCAAAATATCAAATAATAAACATGAACCATTGTGATCAATATTATGATGATAGTGGCTTGATAAATGTTTAAGGTTGGGAGTTAGCCCATATGTGCTGTCACATGCAAAGCTTTCAACATGTTTCATCATTTATTCAGTTGATATCATGTACTTTTGTTTATGGATGCCTATCATGGTGAAATATGTGGAAATAGAGTAAGTTTAAATGAGTTTGTATAAATGGGTTAGAGAGAAACCTAGGCCGCTAATCTAAGCCACGCATCATTCATGGTGGAAATTTACTTACATGCTATTTTGAACTTTCTGTGATACACCCTACAATAAAAAGCTATATCAAGTGGTAAATAAAAGGGTGTTGAGGTTGTTCATTATGTTTGTTTGTCTTGTGTTTTGATGTGGGCTTGATCCATATCATGGGACAAGAGGTACCCCAGTTGAGGCTCTTGATAATACCATTATTACTTACAATGATAGATAACTTAAACTTGCTTTGTTTCCCAAGATGAGTAATCATGGTGTAGGTACTTGTATTCAAGGGGCATGAGACATCTAACCTTTACTTTATCAAGGCCACTACTCTATTTGCTTTCACATTTAACTCTAATCATTCAAATGCTTGCCATAAAGAGCAAAAGCATGGGAAAAGGAGTATGAGTCAGTTGTCCAACATACAATGGTTATTTGCTTTCAAAAGTAAGGGGAGATTGTTAGAGCTTATACTTATGTTGCCCTCATGTGTATGAGTTTTAGTTCATTAATCTTACATTGCAATTGAATATGATGATGATACAATGCCCATATTTATTTATCAACCATAAGTCCATCGATGCATGTAATGATCTATGTCCTTATTTACTCGAGGACGAGTAAAGGTTTAAGCTTGGGGGAGTTGATACGTGCATTTTACATCATCATTTTTATACTTTATATTATCATATGGGAATGTTATATGCACTGTTATATCAACGATTTGCATGTTTTAGATGATTTATGGGACTTTCATACAAAGTCCCTATTTTTGGTATTTAATATCTGGGAGGCAGACCCCCCTTTTCTTGTCTTTATTATTTCAGGAGTTTCGCGAACCCAAATAATTAAAGGAAAAATACCACGGCAGTTTTTCTTCGGAAGAAGGGCAATGGAAAGAAGACCGAAGAGAGGAAGGCCACGAGGCCCAAATGGGGTGGGCCCACGCGGCCAGGTACAGGGGCCGTGTGGGACCCACCAAACAGGGCCTCGGGCACTTCCTCGCCTGTGGCTTTTTATGTACGCCTTCGTTCTCCCCGAAAAAGGACGCCCTAATTTTTTCCCGAATTATCTGAGGCCGTGGCGGCGGCGGAGCTCCTGATTCTCTCCGAAGGGGGTCAGATCCTGCTGCTCCGGAGCTCCGAAGAGGGGGAAATCATCACCATCGTCATCACCTCTCCTCCTTGGCGTGGGAGGAGGCCTCTACATCAAGTCCATCACCAAGTCCATCACCATCTCCATCGTCATCTCCGTGATCCACTCCGTTCCCCTCATAGTTTGAGAGTTGCTATAC